>CAUYLG010018543.1:0-365482 GCA_963573385.1 Cacajao melanocephalus
AAGAAGTGTGAAATACAATAAAAATTAAAATATATATATATTTATATGAATAATACTATATAAACATATTACTTTCATAAATTTCTATCATCCAATTTGTGGTACTTCATTATATTACTTTATATAGTATAATTCATAATATATATTATTAACATAAATGCACTATATAAAACTGTGTATTATTATAACAAGTTAGAAAACTCTGAATAAATATCATTTCTTTCAACTGGGATTTGTTCCCTACAGAACACTGGGGAGCAAGGTGATATTTTCTTCCTTGTAATTGAAGTATATTCATTGATTGATTGATTTCTGTCTATAATTAGTTTAAGTCAATATTGATTTAATTAGGACTACTATTCCTAAAAGTCTATGACAACTGAACCCTCTGTCACTTTACTAACAGGAGGCAAAAGCCCTCATATTAGTAACTGATGACAAATTTGGGACTGTACGCCAGCACCTATTCTAGGAACCTAACTCTTTTAGGGATTTCTGTTAGTCTTTCAAATTGGCCCGCATTTCCTTCAAGCCAAAATCACATCTGGGTTTAGAAGGCCTAAGAAACAGAGATTAAGTTGTTTTTTTTTTTTTTTTTGGGACAGAGTCTTGCTGTGTCGCCAGACTGGAGTTCAGTGGTGCAATCTCAGCTCACTGTAACCTCTGCCTCCTGGATTCAAGCCATTCTGCTTCAGCCTCCTGAGTAGCTGGGATTACAGGTGCGTGCCACCACACCCAGCTAATTTTTGCATTTTTAGTAGAGACTGGGTTTCACCATGTTTGTCAGGATGGTCTCGATCTCCTGATCTCAAGGGATCTGCCCGCCTCAGCCTCCCGAAGTACTGGGATTACAGGCATGAGCCGCCACACCCGGCCCCAGAGATTAAGTTTTAAGTTGAGCATTTCTTCATCTTTCTTCACTCAGGATTCATGCAGCACAAAGATGGAGTGTTCACACTTATTGATAATAAATGTGGAAGTGCTGAAGCAGAGAAAGGGACGCTAAGAGGTACTGAAGGCCTCATAGAACTCGCTTAAAGTAGGAATGATGATCCCACTATACATGAGTAAAATGAGGCATGCAATCCACAGGCAGTGGAAGCAGCTGTCAGACCCTGGTTTCTCTGCTAACAAATCTGTTTCACACCATACTGCAGGGACCACCTACTCCTGTGGTGGCTCAGAGACTGGGAAGAAAATCCTTGAAAAGGGCTGACTCTCCTCACACTTCTTTGTGACTATCTAAAATAACTACTCTCTTGTTATGGGTTGAATTGGGTCCCCTAACAAAAAACGATGTTGAAGTCCTAACCCCCAGTAGCTGAAATCATGGACTTTTTGGAAATGGGGTGATTATAGATGTGATTCATTGAGACCAAATCATCCTGAAGCAGGCGGGCCCCAAGCCAATCTGACCAGTGTCTTTGTAAAGAGAGCCTTGTAAAGATGAAGGCAGAGACCCTTAGGGTGATGTGTCTACAAGCTTGAGAATGCCAAAGACTGGCTGGCAAATCACCAGAAGCTAGGAGGGAGGCACGGAACAGATTCTCCCTCGCAGCCCTTGGAAGGAACTAAGCCTGTCAACATCTTGAACTTGAACGTCAGGCCTTCAGAACTACATGATGATACACTTCTGTTGTTTAAGCCTCTAGTCTGTGGTACTTTGTTACATCAACCCTAGGAAAATAATACATTTATTGACACAATTCCTTTCAAGCAGCTTAGCTTTCAACGAAACGGTAATTAAGATTCTAAAGTATATCAGCCTATTTTTAAATATTAGTAAATATGTGAATACTATTTTTCAAAAGGGGGCTGTTGATTTGGAGAAGTCCTTCTGAAAAGAAAGACTTGATCCAAAGTCTATAATTTGACCTAAAGGGAAGCAGTGAGTGTGGGTACAGTGTGAATGGTGGAGGTTGACAAGGTCGGACTCACACAGGTTCACATTCCACCTGTGTCACTTGCCAGATGTGTCAGCTTAAACAAGTAGCATTGATCCCGAGCCCTGACTTCCTCATCTCTGAACGCACCTGTCCCCTGCACGGGCGTGGGAGGATCAGAAACACTGTGCACAAGGCACCTCCTGGCACAACCTCTGACCCTGCCTGCAGCAGCCATGTGACGGCTCTCACACCTCTAGCCTGATCACTGCAATACTGGCACAGGCTCAGCTGCGGCAGCCACGAGGACTCCCGGACTCTTAGCGCTTCCAAGGGAATGACTCACAGCATTACACTACAAGATCTGGTTCTATGACAGTCAGGTTCTCACCAGTTCATCTTCTAGGAAATCATTGCATAATAATGATCAGTTTAGGTTACATTTGAGACAATTTATCATTTATTCTATATTCAATTATCAGAATCACTCATTCTCTTAACCTGTGAAATTTTACATTAGAAGAAATGTGTTCCATTAATCCAGCAGTCAGCAGTCTCTTGACTACAGAGAACACAGAAGGCTAAGAAACAAATGTCCTTTGAGAACTGAAAAAATGCCTATTGCAAAGGCGATGTCTCCATGCATTCCCTTTGCAAAAACGTGGAGCCACATGCAGGCTGGGAACTCTTAGAATTACATGAAACTTAACAATGCTGTTCTAATATTCTTTGTTGTATGATTTCTCAAGAAATCATATTTTTTTCCTCAGTTCTAAAATTATTCGATTGGGAGGATATGGTATAAGGGTAACATACACAGTAGTGGTTGTCAAATGAAGTCCCTGCACCAGCAGCAGCATTACCAGATTTTGTTAGAAACGTGAAATCTCAGGCCCCATGTCAGACATGACCCAGAAACCCTGGGGGAAGAGCACAGCAGTGTGTGTTTCAAATAGGCCTCCACATGTTCTGAGGCACATCAAAGACTGTGAACATGCAGGGCGTGGTGGCTCATGCCTGTAATCCCAGCACTTTGGGAGGTGGAGGTGGGTGGATAACTTGAGGTCAGGAGTTCAAGACCAGCCTGGCCAACATGGTGAAACCTCGTCTCTACTAAAAATACAAAATTAGCCTGGCGTGGTGGCACATGCCTATAATCCCAGCTACTTGGGAAGCTGAGGCAGGAGAATCACTTGAACCCGGGAGGCGGAGGTTGCAGTGAGCTGAAATCATCCCATTGCACTCCAGCGTGGGCAACAAGAGAACAAGAGCAAAACTCCTTCTCAAAAAATATAAAAATAAAAAAAGGCTGTGAGCCACTGCTATAGAGAATATGTTAAGAAAAAGCAACGACAAAAATAATAATTATAAATGCACAGTAGCTTAAGGCTATGTAATACAAAGGTACACAGCTGCAACTACCTCTAAAACCCTAAACTTTTGGCTTGCTATAATAATGAATTCTAATCAGTAATGATGAATCTTCTGTGTAACTATGATTTAAACTCACTGACAAAAAGTCAAATTAAGTTCTGTGTGTTTTGGAGGAGAAAGGTGAAAAGTATGCAATTTATTTTTCAGGGATTTATTAAAACTATTCAAACAATATTAAAGGTCTAGCCATTTAAATAATTACTTTGGGCTTTCTGGAATATTCCATTATCTGAAGCAACACATTCACTATTGTTGCAAGTAAAGCAGGAATTATTGTAGTTGCGCCTGTTCATTTCTCCATGATTTCTGTGCCATTAAAATAACCATACCTTTAATTGTGGAAGAGTTGCTACCACGAACTCCCTATAGTGGTCAAAGGAAGCACATGGGTTACCCATGAGAAAGAGTTCCTTCAGATGGATATTGTGCTTCAAGGTTTTAATGCTGCTCAGCTCTCCAATGAAATTTACAGTCAAGTCAAGTTTTGCCAGTTCTTCACATCCTGTTGAGAAAAATAAAAAGAAAACAAAGCAAATAAAGAAAAATCACAGTGGTAATAAAACGTGTGTAATAGCACATAATAGAAGTAACAGTTGTAGTATTTTTTGTCTGCTGATTTATTGCATTGCTTACCATGAAGTGATTCTTCAGAAATATCAACTCAAAGACTTCATCTTAACTCATTTTTCTATCTCTGCCTCCCCTTATTTTCACCCCGAGTCCTTCTAGCCAGGGGAAATAGTTTTCCCTGCTCACATTTGCAAGGCTTGTTAATGTTTCGATTTGGTCACTATCTGGCATGAAAAAAGCAAAAGTACAAGCTGCTACTACAGTGGGTGCTACCTCAGAACAAAACTTCGACTAGGCAAGGCACCTGGAAGCTGTCCTCCTGAGTTTCAGCAGGTCGGTAGGACACATTTCATCTTGGAGGGTGATAGTGGAAAGTTTCTCCAAAAAGAAAGGCATATCATAAAACCAGTGCATCAGAACCAATATTTGCAAAGTCACCTAGCAGAGAAAGAATGGCTCCAAGGCCACTGAGAACTGCCCTGAAGGTATTAACAAAGGTAAAGAACAAGATGCTTTGATGCTCAAAGGAATAATAGAAAAATGGTGAGTCAATGAAATAGGGTTTTATAGTAAATCTGACCCATCCACCTTCGTTACAGAGATAGCCAGCCAGATGCTATAGAAACTTGAATCAAATTCAAATTTGAATTTGAATTAATCCCCTCATTCCCATTCCATGCGAATTTGGTGGATAAGAGTCCAGACTTAGGAATTAGACAGATACGAGTTCAAGTGCTTCCTCTACCCTATCCTTGCTAATATGACGTTGGATAAGTTACAAGCTTCAGCCTCCTCATCTATAGAATTATAATAGTATTAGTCCTGGAGTCCGAAGTTGTGAAGACAGTAAGATGACTCATGTAAAGCGCTTAGCATAAAGCTTGCCACCCAGAGTGTCAGTAAACATGAGCTATGATTAGAATAGCTCAGTGAGCCCTCTAATTATCATAGGACTTCTTGGACAATGTACCTACAGGGAAAGAAGCAAGTACAGCTGTCTCATGAGCAGAAACCTTGTAGTTTCTTTCCGTGAACTAAGAAGAGTTGACCTGGTTTATGTAGCAGCCTTTGTGGGCTTGGTGCAATATAAGATCATCTCTCCCTATGACTGCTTCACGTTTGTGGGATCAACATGGCAGATTTTGCAACCTTCAATGTCTAGAAAGCCATCTCCAGCTAATACCCTAGGTCCACCTCGCTCTCACTTATTTCTTCAAAGTTCTACATGCTCTTCTGTTATGATTCATGTATTTTCTCTATTTAAATGTTCTTATAACATTAAATATTGAGTAAGAAATTCAGTTGGCTCAGGTGAAAACTAAAGGAAAAACAACTTTAAAGATAATTGAGCAAGGGAGGGAAAAAATGGAATTGACAAGACAGAGTATAGGTGACTATTACAGTTGGACATTAAATTCTAGTAAATATAATTACATGACATAAAATAAATAAGCACATGTAGAAAGAGACCCAATGTAGAAAAATGGTCAAGCAAACTCTAATACATCTATTCAATATTTAATGTTATAAGAACATTCAAAATGATGGTTATGAAAACTATCACAGCATGGAGGAGGAGAGTTTACAATATAATGAAAGTGGAAAAAGTAAGATACAACATCACCCACACACTAAAATTACAATATAAAATACAGAAAAAAATAAATATAGCAAAATGATAATAGCAATGGTGGAATTAAGAATAAACATCATTCACTTTTTAAAATTTTGCAACATGGTTATATTTGAGATTTTTTTAACAGTGTACAAATAGAGAAAATACATGAAACTGATAGAAAACTAAGATATACGTTAGCAGAGTTTTCTCAAATGTCATAAGTATGCTCCAGGTACATGATATGCTTATTAACTACATGGCTAATATTTAATTGGTGTTTATTATGCCCTTCATACACAGTATCTTATGCAATCCTAACAACATGTCTGTGAGAGAAATATCACAATTATGATCTTTATTTTAAGGTCAGATAGCTCAGTGTGGGCCCTTGGCTCCGAGATGCCCATCATCATGTGCACTCACGCCATTTCTCATGGACAGATGGCAACAAATCCTTCTCCTTTGCTCTGCAGTGGGGTTGGCCCTAGTGACTTGCCTGAGCAACAGATTGTAGCACCAGTGAGGTTTTGGGGCTGCCTAGACATCTGAAATTCTCACATTGGAAGGACTGCCCTAAGAACGATTGCTCTAGGACATGTCAGAAGCCAGATCAAGTGTCTGGCTACCTTCACTCCACCGTGCTCAGAGACCCTGAGCCACCTGGAGAATCGTAAAAGCAGTAAGAACAAAATCTGCTTCTGTGGAAAGAAGCACACCAAGAAGCAGCGCCAGATGGCAACTGAAGCAACCATCTTGGAAGTGGATCCTCCAGCAACGGCTGCGTCTGGGACCTATCTGGCAATAGATACTTGGAACTGCAATGCAAATGAGCTAGGAAATTACCAAAGTTTACACGGCTCTAAATGGATGAGTTGGGGTTTGGACCCAGGTTGGCCTACCTGAAAAGATTCTCGGAACTGATACATGAGAGCAGCAGTCTCCAACCTTTTTGGCATCAGGGACTGGTTTCATGGAAGACAGTTTTTCCACGGATAGTGGGTGGGATGGTTTCAGGATGAAAATGTTTCACGTCAGATCATCAGGCATTAGTTAAGTTCTCATAAGAGCACACAACCTAGGTCCCTCCCCTGATCAGTTCACAATAGGGCTCCTCACCTATGAGAAGCACCTAACTCAGCACACAGGAGGCGGAGCTCAGGCACTAGCGCTCTCTCAGCCCACTGCTCACCTCCTGCTATGCCTCTGGTTCCTAAGAGGTCACAGACCCCTATCGGTCCTCTGCCCAGGGGTTGGGGACCCACGTGCTAGAGTCTCTTTGCCAATGTTAGCTATTTATTATTAAAATATCATCATCATCTTCATCTTAAAATTCTCAAGCCACAATTCTGTGGAACACATACTTGAGTCTATAAGTAAAAGCAGTTGTCACCACCCGGCAGAGGTATGGCCCAGGACTGCAGTGCCTGGAATTGATGACACAGGTGGAGAGGGAGAGACCAGCTTGGAAGAAGGCAGGAGGAGGCAGGTGGGATAAGAAAGGTCAGAGATTAGACGTGGGGGAGTTGGGCAGTGAGTATAATATCCCCTCCAAAAAGAATTAATTCAAAAGATCAGTCCCTGTAAATGGGTCCATATCCCATATTTCATTATGATATCCTGTTAATGTCATATGAAAATAGACGGAGGGTGGGTAGAAGGAAATTAAGAACTTTGCGGATGGTGTGAGAGAACAAAATCTGCATCTTCTACATTGGAAGTTAATAGATGACATCTAAAATAGGAATATCCAAGAAATAGCAGACAAGCATGATGTAAGCACAATACTTGGAGATAAACGTAATATTGAGTGCATTATTTGGACACGTAGAAGCAAGGGGAATTTAGAATAGCCACCTCTAGACAGTAGGACTTAGAGGTCTGAGGGCACTGACAAGGGACATAAGTATAGCACTGTGACCTGAACTATTACGCTACTATGTTAAAAATATTAAGTGTGCAAAAGATAAATATCCAAAATGTACAAGAACAAATAAATGCTTTTATATAGTCTAGATTTTTCATTAACTTCGCATCTTCAAAAATAACTATATAAATGAAATGCAGAAACAAAATCATTATTTCTATTAAATTAATAAAGACATGGCTAATATTAAAAATATATATCAGTAAACCTATGAGATAAGAGTTATACCTTTCAGCATCCAATCTATCAATACATAAAATAGGCCTTTAAATTCTTTTTTCCTCCATTGCTAGAATTTTTTCTGGGGGAAAAAAAAACGTTCCCAACTAAATATCTCAACTGGAAACAGAAGTAACTCATAAAAATCTCTTCAGAACAGTTCTATTCATAATAACAAACATAATTAAAAACAGCTCCAGCACAAAACAATACGGTTACATTTAAAACACATCAATACACATCAATAAATCTGATAATGCAGTTGTTAAATGACAGTAGACTATATATAGTAGACTCAGCCACTATATGAAGGATGTGTATAAAACTGTATCTATAAATATAACTAAGCCTATAACTGTATGTTTGTATGTTTATTTTACATTGGCCAAATGATAGATGAATTTTATAAATGTGGAAGGTATATTTGGGGTAATCCAACGTAAGACAGGTTAGGTGGCATTTCTTAAGTTTACTTTAGGAGGCTCTGGAGGACATTTTAATTACATTTTTCTTTCATATAAGAAAAGACTGACATTTGAAAGACTCGAATGAGGTGAAAATGTCATACGTCTTTGATTCTGCTGTAATTCTGTAGATAAAGAACCCTCCAAATGTTCATTATATTTTCAAAGTGTCAAATCTTACCGTTTCTTCTACTTGGACTACAATTAAGAAATTAAACTACCTTTGTCATCCTAAAGCTGAACAATTCTTGCCTAACTGGCCAAGCTTGAGAAAATCTCTCTGGAGTTAGGCACTGCTTCTTTCAGCAGAGACCCAGCCTCCATCTCCTGTTCTGTGGAGATCCAGTTCAGGGACCCTCTGGGGTCTAAAAATCATGGAAATCAACAACATCGACCACCCAAGGAGAGTGGGAAAGCTCATCCTATGGGAAATTCCACCTCTCCTTCCAGGTTACGGTAAGCGATGGAAAACAAAAGCACTTTATTCTACCCTGGTGAATCCTCAACAGGAGAAAAAGAAAAAAGGATACTAGCTATATTTTTTTTGGCCATCCAAGGAAAAAAAGTAGAAAAGCAGAACAACTTATTTTTTAAATTATATTGAGATTCACTTAAGCAGATGGGCTGAAGGTGCACCTCCATCTTCCTTCTGTCACCTCAAGCCCTTGAAATTAAACGAAAGTACATATTTGCCAGCAGATAAGATGTATCCTCCATTCCCACTATCCCCCTCCACCGCCCTCACCAAACAATCTTCAAGCTACCCTACACCCAGTTCATCTGTGTTAAAGCTGGAAGGCACAGCACAAAAAGACCTGTCCAGGTAAAAGGCAGGAGGTCGGCTGGCCAGCAGTTTGCCAAGTTAAAAAAGACAATAGTGACGATGCTGCCCTCTAGTGGTACATAAATAAAACAAATCACACAAACAACTCGTGGGTAAGAATACTGACTTCACAAAACTAACAAGCCCTGGACAACCCAGCCAAGAGTGCCAGTTTTTAATTATTTCTTTGACATTTTAGATAGAAACTTCATTATCACAAAACATGGACATAGAGCAAATTTTTTTATTCCATTTGTTCACAGGAGAACAGGGCTGTAAAGTGTTAGCTGGGAGAGAGCAATGACTCTATTTCTAATGCAGAAAAATGCCAGTGATGAAAATGATCTTCTTGATCCCAGGACTCAGGCCAGTTTTGGGGGCTTTGGCAATGGTAATTTTTGAGAATAAAAAATAAAAACATATGATTCATATTTATGTAACTGTTAATAAATAAACTTGATAGTCACTGGAATATCCATTTTTACACTAGCGGGCAAATAGGCTAAAATCCACCATGACCTAAGTAAAGTCCTCCTAATTTCAGCTTCAGCAGATGGCAGTGGGGTGGGGAGAGCAGCTTGCCTGCCTCTGCTCCATGGCCCTGCACTTCAAAGTGAAGTCTGCCAGTCAGCATGCCCCACCCACTCACAGAGTGCACAGTGGCTCTGCCAGACAGGCTGAGGCTGGATAGGCAAGCAGAACCTCACAACTGCAGAGTAAGTCACACAAGCCACCTAATACACCACATCTTTTGTGATTATGATCAGACATCAAATGTTACCAGATATTTAGAGAAAAATAGCATAAGACAAAAGCCTGCAAAATTAAATAGAAAATCTCAGATGAAGAAGATAATTCAGGGGATGAAAAAAATTGACAACAAAAAGCTCTAATGAGTATCTCCAAAGATATTTAGAAGATATCTCATCCATAAAATAAAAATGCACACCACAGGAACGAAGCAATCAGAGCACAGAAGTAAGTTCAGAAGTATAACAAGTATGGCCAAAATAAAGAGTTAATTGTAGATGAACTGAACTATAAAATGAACACAAATTATTATTCTGGATGAATGAGATAAAAACAAAATTATTATTTGGGATTTGAATCTGGTGAAATATTTTAAAATGTACAATAACAAGAAAAAATGTATTTAAATAAAAGAACAAGTTAAAAGGCACAAAAGAGCAATATAATACTACCAAAATCCAATTGAAATAAGTTCTTGGAGAGATTAAAAAATACAAAATAAAGTTATTGGAAAAGATACTAGATAGATAAATGGATGGACAGATGGAAGAAGGAAGGGAGGAAGGAAAGAAGAAAGGGTAAAAATGTAATTATCGACAAATAATTCTCAATCTAGGAAAACTCCCCTTAAAAATGGGAAATAAATTAAGATACTTTTAGACAGACAAAAACGAGAGTTTTTCACTAACAGATCTGTGCTATAAGAAATAGTAAAGAGTGTCTTTCAGGCTGAAATAAAAAGACACTGAAGAGAAACTCAAATGTATTTGATAAAGTAAAAACAATTACAAAAGGTAACTATATAGGTAAATATGAAAGACAATATAAACATATTTTTGTTTGTACCTATTTTCTTCTCCTATACTATTTAAAAGATAACTTCAAAAAGAAATAATTATAAATCTATGTTAATGGCCACATAATATATAAAGATGTGATATGTGACAGTAACAGCATAAACAAAGGAAGGGAAACTAAACTATATAGGAGCAAAGTCTGTATACTATTGAAAGGAAGTTGGTATTAATTTGAACTAAATTGTTGTAAGTTAAGATATTAATCATAATTCCCAGGGAAACCACTAAGAAAATAATTCAAAAATACACAGTAAAAGAAAGAACAAGGGAATTAAAATAGTACACATGAAAAATAACAAAAATGAAAACAGTAATCCAAAAACAGAACAAGGTAGACATAAGATGACATAAGACATATAGAAAACACATTGGGAATAACAGATACACATTTTATCTTATTGTTAACTACATTAAGTGTAAATGGTTAATCTCCCCAGTTAAAAGGCAGAGATTGACAGGATGGATTCAACATCAAAACATGATTCATCTAAATGCTGTTTAAAGAAAAGCACTTTTGATTCAAAGATAGAAATAGTTGGAAAGGCAAAGGATAGGAAAAGTTATACCATGCAAATGGTAACCAGAAAGAATAAAAGAGATCTGGAATGACTATATTAATACCAAACAAAAAGACTTTAAGGCAAACATTGTTATTAGAGACAACTAAGGACATTTTATAATAATAATAACATCAATTCATCAAAAAGATAACACAGTTATAAACATATAAGCACCTAAGAGCAGAGTCCCAAACTATATAAAGCAAAAACTGATGCCATTGAAGGGAGCTACAGACAATTCAACAATAATAATTGGAGACATCGATAACCTGCTTTTAATAATAGATAAAACAACTAGACAGAATATCAGCAAGAAAATGGAAGAGTAGAACAACACTAAGGCAAAGAAAGAAAGAAACAAAAGGCTAGACCTAACAGGCATATTTAGAACATTAAACCCAAGAATAGCAGAATGCACATTCTTCTCAAATGTACATGAACAGCCTCTAGGACAGATCAAATGTTGGGCCATAAAACAAGTCTCAATAATCTTAAAGTAATTAAAATAAAAGAAAGTATTTATTTGACCTCAATGGACTGAAACTAGAAATCGGTAAAATAAGAAAATGTGGGGAAATCACAAAAATGTGGAGATTAACAATACCGCTATATAAGTAATGGGTTAAAGAACAAAATCACAAAGGAAATCAGAAAATACTTTGAGATGAATTAAAACAAAAGCACAATATATCAAAACTTAGATGCAAAAAACTAATGCTCAGAGGAAAATTCATAGAATTTTATTTATGCCTCCATGAAAAAGAATACCTCAAAACAATAATCTAATTTTCTGCCTTAAGAAACCAGAAAAAAGAAAAAACATAAAGAGAAAGAAATAGTAGGCTGGGTGTGGTGGCTCACGCCTATAATCCCAGCACTTTGGGAGGCCAAGGCAGGTGGATCACGAGGTCAAGAGATCAAGACCATCTTGGTCAACATGGTGAAACCCCGCCTCTACAAAAAATAGAAAAAAAAAAAAATTAGCTGGGCATGGTGGTGCACGCCTGTAGTCCCAGCTACTCGGGAGGCTAAGGCAGGAGAATTGCTTGAACCCAGGAGGCGGAGGTTGCAGTGAGCCAAGATCACACCATTGCACTCCAGTCTGGGTAACAAGAGCGAAACTCTGTCTCAAAAAAAAAAAAAAAAAAAAAAGAAAAGAAAGAAATAATAAGGATTACAATGGAAGTAAACAAAATAGAGAATATAAAACAATAGAGAAAATCAACAAAATCAAAAGTTGGTTCTTTGAAAAAACCGACCAAGTTGACAAACTGTTAGGTACACATTAATCAGAAAAAAAAGAGAACACTCAAACTTAGTAAATCAGGAATGAAAGATGAGATTTTACTATTGACCTTAAAGAAAAAATGAAAAACATTATAAGGGAGTAGTAAAAACAACTGTAATGGTAATGAATGAGACAACCTAAGTGAAGTAGGTAAATTCTAGAAAGACATAACCTTCCAAAACCGAGTCAAGAAGAAACAGAGCATCTGAATAGACCTACAACAAGTAGAGATTAAATTAATAATCAATAAACTTTTCCAAAGAAAAGTCCAGGACTAGATGGATTTCCTGGTGTATTCCAACAAATATTTAAAGAAGAATTAACAAATTATTTACAAGATTTCTGAAAAAAAATCAAATAAGGAGCACTTCTCAATTCATTCAATAAAGGTCCTTACTATCCAGATAATAAAACCAAAGACAACTATAGGAAAAAAGCAAAAACTATAGGCAAAATTAAGAACAATTGTACCTCAGAGGTCACCATCATAAAAGTTGAAAAGAAAACCCACATATTAGAAGAATATATCTGCAAATCAAATAATCTGATCAAAGTCTAGGATCTAGAATATATAAATAACTTTTACAACTTAGCAATAAAAAGACAAATAATATAATTAATTTAAATATGGGCCAAAGTTTTGAATAAACATTTTTACAAAGCAGATACTCAAATGGCCAGCAAGTACATAAAAAATTCTCAACATTATTAGTCATTAAGTAAATGCAAATCAGAAACACAATAACATACCACGTCACACCTATTAGGATAGGATGGCTACTATAAAAATAAACAAAAATATCTTCCTATCTTAAAAAAAATTGTTTATAGAAAGTATTAGTGAAGTTGTGTAGAAATGGGTATTCACATGGATTATTAGCGTAAGTACAAATCAATACAATAAATATTTTGGGGCACAATTTGGCAGTATCTTTCAAAATATGCTGATTTCACTTCAGGAATTCAATTTCTAAGTATCTGTCCTAGAAAAAACTGTGCACATGTACACAAAGTAAAATGTAGAAGGAGGCTCACTGCAGCCATGCTTATTACAGCAAAATGTTGGAACTCACCCAAATGTCCATCTGCAGACAGATGGTTAGATAAATCAGTCTACAATGATTCTAGTACGTAGCCCCACACCCCCTTTCCTGGATATCAAAAAAGCAAGGTAATTTTAGGGAAGAAACTAATTTTCAAAACAATACTCATAGTATGATACCATTAACAGAAAGCAAAATAAAACAAACCATCTTCTATATACCCAAGTGTTAATTCTGGCTACCTCTGAGGAGGCTAGGTGAGGAAGGGGTGAAGTAGACTCCCATTTTTGAATTTACATATCACATTATTGCTTGAATTTTTATAAGAAGAATAACTACATATTGTATGTAAAATGTTAATTTTAAAAGCATACCTATTTTTATACAAGACTGTTAAATCTAACTTTAAATCTCAATTTTAATTCGTAATAACATAACAGAAGAAACATTCTTACCTTCCAAGTTTTCTATTTTTTCAATGTTGTTTAAAGCTAAATTCAAATATTCAAGTTTCTTGAGTTTGCTAACATTTTCTGAAATATAAGATAATGTAATTAATTACAAGATAATCTTCAAAATAAAGACACTTTTATGCAATCTATTGCTAAAATAATAAAGAAAATCTAAAGATTATTATGGTTATCAAAACCATGTTGCTTTTTCAAATCTATACCTGTACATCAGACATGGTGGCTGTCTAAAGAGGACCTATTTCTGCCTCCATCCTTCCTAATGAAACCCAGTTTTGCTCACGTCTCTACCTAGCCCTAACTCTAGGGGGGGTAGGTTTAACCAAACTGGGCCAGTGCATGGCAATCCAATCTCTCTGGCTAGTGATGGCTCAGGAAGGTAGGTTTAAGCCAAACAGCCCATGGCAGTCTCTTGGCAACTGTGTAGTACAGGAGAGGACATGCAAACCAAGTGCTCCTAATCAGATAAAAGGGAAGGATCTATATTCCATGCTTGGGGGGTTCTTATCTCTTTTTCCTGCTGCATATTAACAAGAAATTACTATCTCTATTGATACTTACGCTCAATCACAAGGGAAACTACAGAGGACAAATCCGGACAGCTGGTAGAGCAGAGAGAAGGAATCAACCAACCCTGATTGATTCTGGAGTCTGCCCTACCTCTAGACTTAGAGGTGGGTAAGATAATCGATTTCCTTACTGTTCTACCACATTCAGTCGGGTTTCTTTGACTTGAAGCCAAAATCGACCTGATACAGGATTATCTTATTTGATAAATATGAAAGCCCATACAGGCAAAACCACAAGCATAAACAAGTCACAGAATTGCTGCAGAATGGGGCCTTTGAAAAATAGTGAAGAATATCAAACATTGCTGAGTGCTTATTATATGTCACACAATGTTCTAAGCATTTTGCATATATTATTTAATCCTCATAATAACCCTATGAGGTCAAAATGATTGTCTCCTTTTTACAAATCAGAATACCAAGGTACAGAGAATTAATTTACTTGTCTAAGGTTAAATGGTAGAGCCAGGAAATTGCCCTCCAGAACCTGGAACTAAATCATTATAGTACACCTTAAAAGGACAGTTCTTTCTAAGATGACAGGAATATAGAAAACTCTGCTAAGGACTGTGCACTGGGGGCAGCCTCACTCAATTAGTGCCTCCTCTGCCCATTTCTCAGGGATATGATGAAGCTGAAAAACATGGTGATTTATAATCATCACCCTTATCACCACTAAAAGTTAATCTAAAATTTATAAAACATCATATATTTACTTCCATAGATGTGAACATAACAGTTCATGTCTCTGAGTTTCAATTTATGCATTGTTTAAAAGGAGAATTTTGGGGGAAAAAATTACTGAAGTTTGTCTCAGAATTTAAATTATTCTAAGTAATCCTAATGTTCACAAAGGATCTCTAGAAACATCTGAGCATTCAATTGTCAACAGATTTGGAAGTTTCTCTGTGCCAAGAACTATGAGAGTCTAGTCTACATCCTGAACAAAGCCTTTATTATTATTAATATGGCCAGCCCACAATAAAATACCTGTTCAAAATAGGACTTCCCTTTGTTGTATGTATCACCCTCTAAATGCTAAAGGAGTCATATGATAGAAAAGTAAGGCTTGCTCAGGGAGGGTTTCCTAAATTAACTCCTCAAAAACAACAGGGCCCAACTTGGAAAGAGGAAGGAGGGTGAAGCTCAGTAAGACAAAATAGAAGAGCCTCTTGGGTAGTGGAAAGGGAGTCTGAGTTCTAGCCAAACCATTGTAGAAACAGTTCTCATCAACTAAGCAGACCTACGAACTTGGAGTAGACCCTCTCCCTTCTCAGGTTTAAGAAGCTCTGTGGCTCTCAACTTGGCCTAGGCATGCAGCCCACTGTGAAGCTGTTGAAAGCGTTGATTCCAGGAGCCCACAGGTTCTGATTCACTAGGTCTGGGGCAGGGCACTGGACAAGACCCCACCTGGCCCCTGGGCTCCCTCTTGGGTCACCTCTAAGCAGCGCCTTCCTCAGCAGATCATCTGTGTCTTCCCATGGGCAACAGAGCTTTAGGAAAGGCAACTCCTTCGCAAATTTCCACCTCAATGGCACAAGAGTGAGTCTGAATCCTAGAGGAGTAGTTTTACTTGCTAAATAAGTGCCTAAATGCCTATGGGTGGAGTAGCACTGAAAAATCCCATTATTGAGATTTAAAAGGGTGTTTAATTTAAGAATACTTTGGAAGCAAAAATTTAAGCTTTCTCACAGCTCTGAAAAGGACTGAAATACCATGCTCCTAATTAGTAATTGTGATGGACCCAGCTGTGGAGATTAAAATTTTGGGAACTCTTTTAGATCTGCACAATTAGAACCGTTCTTTCATGCCCCCATGCATAAAAGCTGGTGGTTTTCTGTAATAGCCTTTTTAATTGAACAATATGCCAGAGTTTCTAATTTCTGGTCAAGTTAAAGATGCCAAAAATAATTAACTGAAAAAATACAGAGAATTTTAGTAAATCTTCAAAAAATGATGCAAATCTAGGCTTTTTGCAAGCCTGAAGCCAATTTTCAATTATCCACGAAACTACAGGCAACTACATCACCAGCATTTCTCAACCTCAGCAATACTAACATTTTGGGTTGGATCATTCTTTCTTACAGGGGGGTGGGGGGGTGGCATCTTGTGCACTGCAGGACTGTTTGCAGTATTCCTGACCTCTATACCCTAGATGCCAATAGCATCCCCTCCCCACCCTCCCATACACATGCAACAAGCAAAAATATCTCGACATTGCCAAATGCCCCCTGATGTGAACCCCAGAACATTACCATGGGAAATAAAATAAAATCCTATAAGCTGACCTCTGAGTTCTCATGCCAGGGCACATAGGGGTTGGCACTCTCTCTGCCTCATCAACTCTGACTCCATCTTTTTTCCTCCAACTTCATTGGCTTCTCCCTTCTGCTCCTACCTTCATCTGGCTAGCCTGGGGCACACTGGGGTAAATGATCAAACTGATAATAGTAGCAGCATAGCAGCTATCCTCTACTGAATACTTATGATTTAGCAAGCATTAAGCATATCATTTCATGTAATCTGCATGCCAATTTAGACATCAGGCATTATTAGCCATTTTACAGATGGCAAAACTAAGACTTGGGCAAAGTAACTGACTTGTGAAATTTTACACTGCGTATAGGTAGGGGACAGAGGCAGTGGTCTGACACAGGTCTACCTGACGCCAGAGCCTGTGCTTTCTCTTTCTGGGTGCTGGGGATTCTCCTTCTGTTTCCATGTGGCAGGACCCCCATTAGAGTAACTCCACAGGCCTCCCTTCCCTCCGCCCTTTAATTCACCACTCTGTGGGAGAAGTCGGGTGTGGTGGGGTAAGGAAGACCAAGTATCTGATAGGTTCATCAGGAGAAGAAACTCAGCATACCCAGTCCCACCCTCTCTCCTGATTTCTGGGATCTTGCTGCCAGCAGAGAGCACATGATCTCAACCTACCTCCTGACATAAAGCAAAAACCCACCTGGGTAGGAGAAACTTGTGGTTGTCCAATTCTGCATGTAACTGGGTGGGTAGGTTTATTCTAAGGGCAATATTAGCAAGCCCACTTGGCTGCAAGTCTAAGCCGCTTTTTTTAGAAGAGCTTTATCAGTTATAATGCTGATGTTTTCATCTTCATTGACCTGATTCCTGCATTTACCTCTAATTTTCATTCCAAATTGGAACCCCCTCAATAGCCAACACAGAGTGCAATGCCTTGCACATATATGGTTACAATAAATATACAATAAACCTGCAGTAACCTGACAAAGCTCCCTCATTTCTTATATAAATTAGTTTTGCAGTGTGATGTAAAACCATGACAAATGCCTCCTCCTTTCCAAACTTAAAAAAAAATCAGGTTTGATGTGTTCTCTGTCTTTTTAGATGATCAGGTCAACTAATGTGTTCCTCACCTTTATCTGCTCTCCCAGCTCCTTGCTGGAAATTGTTTTCACTACACACAGAAATGTTCAGGGAAATGCCCCCCATACAACTACTGAGAGATGGTTGTGTCTGTTTTCCCATGCAATTCTTTTCCAGTGATTGTCTCCTTCTAAAAATAACACTACACTTTCCAAAGTTCTCTCATTCACAATGTTAAAGAAACCATGAGAGCTAAGTACTGAAACTTACCAATTTTCCCAATAAGATTATTTTGAAGATAGAGAATTTTTAAATCCCGGCACCATTTATCAATGTGTTCTAGTCTTTCTATTTCTTGCTGATGCAAGGAGAGTTCCTCCAGGGAAAAAATGACACAGTCATTGTGTTCAGCATTCCGTCTAATAAGATCTTCTGTGACTGGAAGAAAATGTGTTATATATATTACATTTATTTCTCCGTTGTTCAATATAATATTTTTGTGCTATTAATGCATTTGGGCTTTTTTTTTTTTTTTTTTTTTTTTGGTTAAATGTCAATACTCCAGGCCCAAGCAATTTTCAAAGTGAAAGAGAAAATGCTACCTCCTCCTGGAGTTTTTGTGATGCCATGATGTGAGTCAGAGGGAAGAAGAAGACATGATGATATTGTATTTGTCTTTGAATGTGTAGGGCCTACACACATTTTACTGTATGCATGAAGATAGAGTTGAGAGTTAATGGCCATGAGAATGTTGATATGGAATCTTACAGCGGTACCATGTCAAAATGGATGAGATCCACTAACTAATCTGAGACAGAGCAACAGTGGGGCTGGCAGAGGGCAGAAATATGAAAGCATCTTCCACCATTCAAAGAAGAAAGGTCATGGGTCATTCATTTAACTAATATTTATTAATTTAACTACGCTTCAAACAAAGAAAATGAACACCTTACATCTTGTACTGCAGTCTTACCAAGCAGCCACCACTTGTTTTGTTTCCTAGGAGAATGTTTTTTAAAGCTGCTCCCAGGAGAAGGCATAATGGGAGCTCCCATCCCTCTGACAAGAGTGAGGTGTAGCACTGGGCTCGCCTGCCACAGAAGGACAGCAGTATGTGATGAAAATGGCGCCAGGAGACTGAATATAGTGCTGTCTATGGTCCACAGTGGGGGCCAAGCACAAGACCATGAATCATCTTCATAAAGATGTACTGAAACCAAAGAGCTAATGACAAGGAGGAACCATGCATTTCCCACTGCCACTAAAAATGTTATTTACTGAACCCTCACATCTTAAGTAGGATGTGGAAATATTGTCTGTCTACACCAGGAGATAATAAAGACTCATTGTCACTTACAAGGTGGCAGGTGCTATTCTAAATGCTTTGCATCTATTAATGTATGACTATCTGGAGTTATTATTTCCAACTGTCAGATGAGGAAGTAAAGCACAGAGAGTTTAAATAGCTTACCTGGGTCTTGGTGATAAGTGCTAGAGCTACGTTTTAAATTCCCAGTGCAGGGCCAGACCATCTGCTCTTAACCACTATGCTCCCTTGCCCCAAGCATGAGCAAATACCAGCCTCTTGAGATTCCAGGTTTCCTGAAGGTACAGACTCCTCTAGCTGAGACAGAGTTCTTTACCGCAACTTCTGCTAGCACACCTGTATGTCACATCCTTAAAAGTGGAGTTTGCCTTTTTACTAATTGTAAAAACATGTATGAATTTGATCCTTCATGTGCAGTTAGCTAAACTCTCTGCTACTTCCAGTGGTAGGAGATACAAGCGCTTGCAATGACAGTTCTTTAGAAGAAGGACCAGAGTAATGTAGAGGTTGAGAGATTAAAATACTATACATGGGGAAAGTCCTTGCTACTCTAAGCTTTGGCTCAACTAACAGGCAGAGATTGTCACAAACCAGATCCTGGTGAGGGACAGACCAAAGCGCCCAGGAAGGAGAGTAACAGGACACCACCACCAGCCTGACTCACTGGGACCCCTGCTGCCAGCCCCATTCAGCTGTCCCTGGAATTCCATTGCTGGTTTGTGAACCAACTTAAATAGGGAGCTCTATTCAAGGAAAAGAGAAAAACCAAGCCTCTAAGAGAAGAGCATTAAAACTACTCTCCATCTTCCTTACCAAAGTTGGTTCTAACAGTTTAAATCAACTGATAATGAATAAATGGGTAAAGCCAGAGGATAGAGCAATGCTCCTATGTAAAGCAAAATGTATGATCTGTATCTGTAATTTATCTATAAGAATTCTCTTAGCAGGGATGCAACGTGGGTCAAAAGGTTTAGATGGCATAACCCTTGTTATCTGTACATTTAATAAAATGTGGAAATTACTCACCACTAGTAATAACACCCTCAATGACTAATGGTGTATCTGTAACTTAAACTATACAAATCCATAGAGCAAGGGGGCGGATTGTTGGAGGCCTTGCTACTAATCAGAACTGGAGTCCTTGGGGCCAGGAGGATGTGCCCATGAAGGGTCCATGTCTTCCTCTCTAGACCATGGCCCATGGAGGGAACAATGGGATTCTCTGTCCAAGGGGCTCCAAGCCCTACTCCAAACCCTGCAATGGCAGCTTCTTCAGGTTCATTCTCGAAGACAGATCATGCCATCAGGTACACAAGCCAGTGCCTAGGGATGTCCAAGGATCAGCTGTTTGTCAGGGATGAGGACAGCATGGATATGTAGGCTGGAGTATCCATGCTCATACATGGGCATGAGGGGCCAGGATAGAGCCACAGATGGGAAGAAAAGGGAAGATGGAGCCAGAGGACAAGCTTTCCCCAAGCCACCATGCTCTGTCATAGAACTCCAGCATATGAAATGCAGCCTTCCGGATTGTTATGAAAGTATACTTGCCAAGGGAGAAAGACATATTTGATTTAGCAGTTTGATTTACAACTGGATACATGGCCCTTTACTTAAACTCTTGCCCCAGATTCTGGTTGAAGGCTTAGTTTTGTATCCATATTGAAGATGTAACTTAACTTGAACTCCAAAGGAGCTGTCATCTATGCTTAAGTCAAATGCATTCAGGGGACTTTTGAGAGCATGTTAGCATTACCTGGTCTCTGGCCTTACATTGCCATGTGGGACTTTCTAACTTTCAAGGCTGCTCAAGGCATCACAGGCACCTCCAGTCTACCTTCTGAAAGGCTTTTCTAAACTGCCCACTCTTAAAGATTTACAGGGTTGACAAAGTTTCTACTGGTACCAAATATCCTTGTAGTATTCTTTTGCTACACTTCTGAACACTTAAGGAACACCTTTTTTTTTTCCTTTGAGACAGGGACTCACTCTGTCACCCAGGCTGAAGTGCAGTGGCATGATTATGGTTCACTGCAGCCCAGGCTCAAGGGATCCTCCCACCTCAGCCTCCTGAGTAGCTGGAACTATAGGCATGTGCCACCACACCCAGCTATTTTTTTTTTTTTTTTAATTAAAGATAGGGTTTTACCAGGCTGCCCAGGTTGGTCTCAGACTCCTGGACTCAAGCAATCCACCCACCTTGGCTTCCCAAAGTACTGGGATTACAGGTGTAAGCCACTGTGACCAGCCAAGAAACTATCTTCATCATGCTGTTATGTGTGTAAAATTTATCACTTCATGCAATTGTCAAATCTTCTTTTTCAAGGGCACATAGATATTAAGAAAGAATTATGTGGATTCATATCTTCTAACCATGAGAATTAAGATGAGAAAAATCCCTATTAGTTTAAAGAGGTGGAGTTCAGGGAACCTCCCTTCGCGTGAGCAACTAATCTACACACACACACACACACACACACACAAGGAAAGAAGGGATACAACAGAGAAGGTTGCCTGGACAGCAACGATTATATACAATTAGGATACATTAAAAGAAAATGGAGAATTGCAGAGGAGGATAGAACTGTAAAGATCTGGAATTTCCCAGCGGACCTTTTCTAAACTCTTCTATAACACTCAAACTGCTACGTGGCTTACCTTCTTAAAGCACTCAGGAAATTGTTGCTACACAATGCTGCTTCACCTGCAACGGCAAACATCAGAACAGAAACCAGAGTCCCCAAGAAGAAATGTGTAAAGATGTCTATATGGTGCATGGAGATTATAGTGTTTCCATGCATTTAACAGGAAAGCATTTTCGGTTTTATACCTAATTTAGAGCAAACATTTGTTAAGTCCAAGGAGCATTATTTGCCCTTAGAAATTTCTACTCCAAATAATATAGCACTGCACTGACATGTGATCATTCTAGAGATTTAAAAATGCTTTGCGAGGACATACAAGTGGCCAACAAACATTAAAAAAAAATAGTTCCACATCACTAGTCATCAGAGAAATGCAAATTAAAACTACAATGAGATACTATTTCCCACCAGCCAGAATGGCTATTATTATAAAAGTCATAAAATAATAGATGTTGGCAAGGATGCAGAGAAAAGGGAACACTTATACACTGTTGATGGGAATGTAAATTAGTTCAACCCCTACGGAAAACAGAATAGAGATTTCTCAAAGAATTAAAAATAGAATGAACATTCAACCCAGCAATCTCACCACTGGGTATTTTACCAAATGAAAATAAACCACTCAATCAATCAAAAAGACACCTATATTCTTGTGCTATTGCAGCACTATTCATAATATCAAAGTCATGTGTTCAACCCAAGTTCCCATCAACAGCAGACTGGATAGAGAAAATCTGGCATATGTACACCATGGAATACTACGCAGCCACAAAAAAAGTAAAATCATGTCCTTTGTATCAACATGGCAACATGGATGTAGCTGGAGGCCATTATCCTAAGTGAATTCATGCACAAACAGAAAATCAAATACTGCATGTTCTCACTTATAAGCTAGAGCTAAACAGTGGGTACACAAGGACATAAAATGAAAACTATAGACACTTGGGACTCCAAAATGGAGGAAGGAGTGGAGGCAAGGGTTGAAAAACAACCTACTGGGTACTGTGTTCACTATTTGGGTGAGGGGTTTACCTGGCGATCAGACCCCAGCATCATCCAATATACCCATGTAACAAATCTGCACATGTACCCTCTGAATATAAAACTAAAAACAAAAATAATATATAGTTTCAAATAGCCAGAAGGAAGATATTAAATGTTTCCAACACAAAGAAATGATAAATGTTTTAGATAATGGATATGCTAATTACCCTTGTCTGATTACTCTACAGTGCATATATTGAAACATCACTATGTATGCTATAAATACGTACAATGATGCGTCAAGTAAAAACAAAAATAAATTATAAGTTAAAAAAAAGATACCAACTCTGATTTTAAGGAGTTTTCAGTACAGAATTAACGAGAGGCAGTGACAACAGTGTGTGATGAATGATGAGCTTGAGAGAAGAGCTGGATACCATGAAACATGTAGGAGGAGGACCCAACCCAGCTGCATCTTCAGAAGGAGGGGATGTCGACAGAGATACAGAGCACAAATGAGAATTAACCAGAAAACAAAAAGAGAATGGAGCAGAAGAAACAGCATAGTACAAAGGCCAGGAAGCAAGTGTGTCTTCATTCCCTTTGCAGCAAGAATATGGTGAAGATACCTTCAGTAATGATGTTGTAGACACAATGGCAGACAGTCCTTGCTTTCATGGAGGCTGCCTGGTAGTAGAGGCAGAAAAGAAGTACAATGTACACACCACTGGGTGACATGCGGTTGGTCTGGGATACCCAGAGCTTCTAATCTGGACTGGGGAGTACATGGAAAGCTTTCTGTCTTCAACTGAGACACCGAGGATGAGTAAGATTATTCAAGAGAATGGGGTACATAAAAGATAATTCCAAAAAGCAAGCTCAGAAGAAGAGAGGCCACAAAGAATTCTGTAAATTATGTGACATTTATTATGGTTAGAGGAAAGTGTTGAAAAAATTGGGAAATATTAAAAAGCTAGGCAGCTTTGAGTCCATTGCAAAGAGCCCTGGAGAGCTAAGGATTTAGAATGAATTTGTACAATAGCAAAAATTAGAACTGGAACATAACCTAAGAAATGGGGAGGCGTGTAGTATTGTCATGAAAAGATTATGTCAAATCCTTGCTCCACCATTCTCTACCTGTTTATGATATATAGAGTTGGACAAAATTATACATCTATTTTCAGTTTTCTCATCTGTAAACTGGAGATAATGTCAGCAATGATTTCTTAAAATTTTTTTGATGATTAAATAATTAAGTAAAGCCCTTAACACAATGCCTGGCATACAGTCATTGGACAGTGTCAGTTCCCTTTTTCCTATAAATAAGTAAATAAATAAATAATAAAATGCTTTGGAGTAATTAATATGTTATCATAAGACCATTTCAAGAGAAATGGTATTATGGTACCTATTATACGGTATAGAAGAAAAACATGCCAAGGTATGATATAAAACATATTGCTTTCACTTCCTTATTATAGGAAATTTCAAATAGCAAAAAACAAGATGCAGACGGGTGAGTGCCAGCCAATATCTGCAAAACTGGAGAAATAAGTACTTGATGAAGGATAATGACAGCTTCAACCACAGATACATACTCCCCTCAGTAAAAGATGCTGTGGAGGAATCCAAAGGTTGAATCAAAATAGCTCAGCCCACCTAAGCTTCTTTCCAATTCCTTAATATGAATGGGTTCTCCAAAATTTGAGGGTGTATCAGCAAAATGACATTGCAGGGAGCAGAGACACAGGGTGCACGGAGCAGAGACAGAGGGCACAGGGAGGAGGTGTCTGTGATACTGGATGCTGTCCTGCTGTGTTTGCTTCTAAAGTTTTTCATTACATTGTGCAAAGTTCTAACAACTCCCAAAGCCAATAATTTAGTGTTCATTCCTTCAGGTTTTACATCATGTTTTGTAAACAACTCTCTTTCTTTCCTGCTAGATATTAGAATAAAGTCCACAAATATGTATTTATTGCAGATTTTGTAGCATTTTCAGACATCTTGAAAGACCTATCAGAGATGTATATGAAATTGAGAGTTAACAGAAATCAAAGGGTTACAAATAGGTGACGGTCACCTCTTGCAGCATCTAAAACAATTTTTTAACCATTTTCAATGGAAACTTTTAAAAGCAGGATGGTACACTTGCCTGTCTTTTCTTGCTGAGCCAGGCTCATCATGAGTGTCAGCAGCCATACTGTACCCCAATCCCGTAATGTCTTTGGGGATTATTTGGTAGAGTGCACTACCGAAAAGCACTAAGTGCTCTGGGGCACTGAGAGAAGCACATAGGAAGTACAGTGAGTGCACAGCATCAGTGCTACTGAGAAAAGAGAGGTCAGAAGAGGCTTCATGGAGGAGAGGCCTGAGTTGAATCTCGAAATGTGAGATGTTTCTTAGATAAACCAGGAAAGGGCATCTCAGGCCATTGTGGATGACATGATGCACTTCTCAGGTCCCTCTTCAAAACTGAAGGATTAATTCCTCCAGCTGCTGGGAGCTCGGTTCACAGACAGCCCTTGGCTGCCCACCTTCTTCGCAAGCTGCCTCAGCTGAAGAGATTGTTCAACCAAGGTCATACCCTTTCCCTTTCCTGGGAAAGCCCACATTCAATGGCTGGTTGATGTAGGGGCTGTAAAGGTCCAGTTCTTCGCCCCAACTTGGGCAAGTCGGAAGGTCCATTCGAAGTTTAGATCTCCTAGTGGGTTTCCCAAGGCCTTTGTTAGAAGCATCACGCCCAACTTCCCCCTCTGCCAAGTCTTGATTTCTTTCCTACCCACCCCAACAGTGCTCCCTAATAAACCTCCTGCATGCTAATTCCCACCTAGATTTCAGCTTCTTGGGGAGCCCAAGCTGGAAGAGTTGATGCCAGAAGCGGTGCATGAAAGCAGATGCCAGCTGAGACAGGCTTTTGGAGTCAGATTACATACTGCCAGAGTCCAGGGACACTATTATTCCTGGTAGGCAGAACATAGATAGTACCTGGCCCAAGGCAGATATGCAATTGTAAAGACTTTCCCTGGTGTTGAACAGAGATAGGATACAGTAGAAGGGGACTTACTAGTAAGTGTAACATGTCAGGTGATAGAGAAACACAAGAGAAACTGTTAACTTAAAGGACAATTATACTGTATAAAGGCTGCTGCGAAACACAACTGATAAAGAAAGGCTGAGAGGGAAAGTGTGAAACCAGAGGACAGCATTGGGAGCACTATGAAGAGGTTTTCATTTCATGAAACCAGAGGACACAGAAAGCTGAGGGCTAGGCCTAGTACTTCATCATAAGATTAGCAGCGACGTCAGGTTCTGGACATAATAGAGTTGTAAAACAGGGTTTACCCTCTAGCCTAAAATAACTAAAAAATCTATACAAAACATACAAAAGTAACTTTTTTTTAACTTGGACATAACGACATAAAAAGGAAAATTAGAAAGCATTTTGAACAGAATTAAAAATTACACACACACAAAAAAACAACATGTCAAAATTTGCCGGATACAGCTAAAACATTACTTTATAGGTAAATTTATAGCATTAAATACACACAGTAGGAAAAAAGAAAGGTCTCAAATATTGGCCTCCACTAGAAAAAGAACAAATTATATTAGAAAAAGAACAAATTAAACTCAAAATAAGCAGAAGAAAGCAAATAATGAAGATTATAACAGAAATCAATGAAAGGAAAAGCAGAAAAAATAGAGAAAAAGCAATAAAAATTAAACCTGGCTCTTTAAGAAAACAAAATTGGTAAACTTTTAGTCTGACTTATCAACAAAAAAAAGAGAAGACACAAATTGCCAATATTAGGAGTGAGAGAGGTGACATCATATGTATTCTACAGATACTAAAATGATAAAAAAGAAATCATATAAGTAACTTCATACCAATAAATTCAAGAACTCCAATTAAGTGGGTGAATCCCTTAAAAGACACAAACTAGCAAAGCTCACTCAAGAATATATAGATAAGGTGAATAGCCCTATATCTACTGGATATGTAGTTTAAAACCTTTCTTTCCACAAATAAAACTATGGCACAGATGTTTCCCACTGATTAATTCTACCAAGAATCTAAGGGAAAATAATACCCATATACACAAACTCTTGTAGAAAATTGAAGAGGAAATAATACTTCCCATTATATTCTAAAAGGCCAGAATTACAACCAATCAAATACGTTACACAAAAAGAAAACTACAGACCCATGTACCTCATGGACACATATTTTAAAATCCTAAGCAAAATATTTAGCAAATCAAATCCAACAATAAAAAGATTATACTTTGTAACTAAAGGGGGGGTTATCCAATGTATACAAGGTTGATAAAATGCTCAGAAATCCATGTAATGTACAATATTAATAAACTAAAAAGGTGATAATGTCAGTAGATGCAAAATGGCAGTGGACAAAATCTAACATCCATTCCTGATTTTTAAAAGACAACAACTCAGAAAACTAGAAATAAAAAGGAACTCAATTTGCGAAGGAGCATCCACAAAAGACCTATAATCAACATTATGTTGAGTGGAGAAAGACTTTTCCCCTAAGAATCAGAAAAAAGGCAAGGAAATCTGTTCTCACCACTTCAACATTATACTGAAGGCTCTAGCAATAGGCAAGGGGAAAAAAAGACATCGGTGGTAGAGAAGTAGAATTATTTCCATTTGCAGATGACTTGACTGCCTACAGAGAACATCAAATGGAATTCACATAAAATGCTACTCGAATAAGAACGTTTGACAAGATTGCAGAACATAAGATCTATACGAAAAAATCAAGTATACTCCTATATATTAACCATTCACAATGGCATAAAAAATATGAAGTACTTAGAAATAAATCATAAATATATGTGCAAAGTCTGTCCACTGAAAACGCCAAAACTTCTGTAGACATATTTTCTAAGATCTAAATAAACAGAGATATATCCCTTGTTCTCAGGTCAGAAGATTCAATATTGTTAAGATGCTCATTCTCTCCAAATTGAGCTACAGATTTAACACAAAATCCCAGCAGACTTATTTTGTACAAATTGACAAGATACTACTGAAATTCACACAGAAATGCAAAGGATCTGAATGTCTAAAACATCTTTGAAAGAGAAAAAAAAATTTAGAGGAAAAACACTACTTGATTTCAAGACTACTTATTACAAAGCTCCAGTAATTAAGAGAGTGTGGAATTGACACGAAGGAAGACAAATAAATCAATGAATCAGAAACCGGAGTCCAGAACACATATATACATGTCACTGGTTTATCCAAAGGTTCAATTCAGTGGAGAGAGCATAGTCCTCAACAAGTATTGCTGGTACTACTGGATTTCCACATACAAAAAAACCAAAAAAAAAAAAAAAAAAACCAAACACTTTAATCTACATCTCACATCATATACAAAAAGTCAGTCAAATGAATGACAGAATAACGTAAGACCAAAAATTATAAAATTTCTAGGAAAAAAAAGAGAAAAAAAAATCTATGTAAACCTAGCAAAGATTTCTTGGATATGACACCAAAAGCAAAATCTATAAAATAATAAGTTAGACCTCAAAATTTAAAACTTATCTTTCATAATTAAGAGAAAAAAATAAGCCATAGAAGGGGAGAAAATATTTGCAAATCATGTATCTGACGACTTATGTCCAGAATGTATAAAGGACTCTTAAAACTCAATGGTAAGAAAACAAATCAATACATAAAATGGGCAAAATATCTGAAGACATTTCACTAAAGAAGATACATAGATGACAACCGTGTCACAGTAATACAAACTGCATTCAGTAATATAAAATTGAAAAATAAAGATGCTAGATCCTCTAAATCACAATATCCACTAGATTAAATGCACAGAGAGGAGCTAATTCATTTTCCCCTAGCCACTGTCCCCAGGCTTAATATTGGTCCTCCTGAGCAGACAGAACACCAAAAGTAGTGGTCTCTTTGCCTTTATACGAGAATTTGCAGCATGACCTCTCTTTTTCCCACCAAACTTTCTCTTACTCGTAAGAGGCAATATAGCAAACACATACAAAAGTACGGGCTCTGCTTACCATCCCAGATATAACACTTACTGTGTGACACTGGGCACTCTGCTTAACCTCTCTGTGCTCCAGATTCCTCATCTGCAAAATGGAGATGATACTAGTGTCTACCTCAAATGACTGTGAGAATCCAAGGAGCACACACACAGAAACTTTCAGAACACTGACTAGAAGGCGAGAAGCAGCTCAGCAAGTATGAGCTATTATTATCATGCTCTCGCAGGGGCTCAAATTTCTCCTTCAGCTGTAGGAAGTTGAGAATTGTGGAAAGAGCAGTGAAAGCTGGGAAGCTCGTATCCTAGGTCCGACATCTCTCCTGACTGACGGGATTTCACCTTGGCTGGATCAATGTTCCCCTTCTCATCTCTAAAATGAACAGGTACAGTAGATGATCTCTCCAGCACGGTCTCTCTAAAACCTGTACTAATGACAGCCCTGCATCTTTTTCTGGAAAATATAGGAAAGGCAGTGGGAAAAAGGGCACACAGGAGCAGTCAGGAGATGTTAGCAAGAGGCAGAAGGCCACTTATTGGGCAGCACCGGAGAGAGAGAACATGTAAAAAGGGTTTGTGGCACAGCAAGAGAGGACCACTTTCTCCACCCACATCTTTCCAATCTGTCCACTTTGCCTCAGTCCTGTGGGAGGCAGTGTGGTGTCATGCAGGATCCAGAGGATATCTTCGTGGGTTCTGTTCCAGCCCTGACAGTGACTGTGTGATTTGCTCTTGGTGCCTCACCTAAAAAATGGAGATGTCAGTAATCCTTCCCTGCCTTAAAAGGCTGCTGGGAAGATCAGACCGGAGAATGCATGTAAAGCATTTTAATCAAGCCTGGCACATCAGAGCTACTCATTGGAAGAGTCACCTGTCTTGCTGCCAAGACCTCAGTTCAGCCTACTGTCTCCCACTTGCACTCCTACAGGGCCAAGTCTGCCCGTGAACAAAACCTTTTGGTTTCCCTGTGGCTCTCTGGATAAATTTCTAAATCCTAAGTATAAACCCCTATGAGTGGATCCCTGCCTACCTGTCTGGCAGGCCTTCCACCTCTCTTTGCTCTCCATTCCTTCTTTCTGGCTCACCAGTTACAGTCAGTGACAATTTGCCACCAAGAAGCCCCGCTCTTTCTCACCTCTGAGCAATTCACTGTGCCTTCCTGTTTCATTTCCAGACAGCACCGCTTCCTCAGAGAAGCCTCCACCCACCCTGGGGTTAGGTCCCCTGCCCACACTCTTGGGGCACAGGCACCCCTCTCTCGACTGGCTGTAACCACACTTGTGTTTGTCTTCTCCCTCCCTAGGAGGGTTGGACCACATCTGTCTCCTTCCTCACTGTATCCTGCATTCAATGCCTGCCTCAAGGTAGACACTCCGTTGCAAGTCTGACCAGTTAATGATTTAACAAATGAAAGTGGGCACGATTCAGAGAAACAGGGCAAAGGAAAATTCATGACATAAAATAGGGAAGGAAGGGAGGGAGGGAGGGAACAAACTAGGGTGAGACCAGGGGGTGGGGAAAGTCCTGAGAACAGAGGAAGAAATATCAGTAGCTGGTTTAGGAAAGGAGTTTTAACATTTACGAATCACTCCCCCCACCCCGCACCCTTCCCACCTGCAGGCTGTCAGGTCTTCCAGGGCAGAAAGCCCATCATCTGGAGCAGGCTCTTGATTTTTTAAAAAAAGTTAATTATGACACTTTTACAATGATAAGTGATCAATTAGGTGGAGCTGTACAAAACTGCCATATGGGGAGTTCAAGAACACTGTCGATATCAAAACTGTTCATCTCATATAAATAACTTACCCGCATCACCTTGCAGTTTGTTAGTATATTTTTAAAGAAACACATTTATGGCTAGGCGCGGTGGCTCATGCCTGTAATCCCAACACTTTAGGAGGCTGAGGCGGGCGGATCACCTGAGGTCAGGAGTTCGAGACCAGCCTGGCCAACATGGTGAAAACCTGTCTCTACTAAAAATATAAAAATTAGTCAGGCGTGATGGCATGAGCCTGTAATCCCAGCTACTTCGAAGGCTGAGGCAGGAGAACTGCTTGAACCCGGGAGGCGAAGGCTGCAGTGAGCGGAGATCGAGCCACTGCACTTCAGCCTCCGCGACAGACCCAAGACTACTCAAAAAAAAAAAAACCAAAAAAACAAAAACACGTTTATATTTACAACACTTACTGTGACTGTCTCTAAAACAGTACTATGATTGCCTTCATTTTGGAGATGAAGAAGCTGAGGCCCAGGGGGTGAAGTCAGTCACTCACTCAAAGTCACAGGAGGAGGGAGGACTTCAACCCCGGCTCCAGAGTCGGGACCGCCCACCACTAGGCTACACTGCCTTCCAGAATGAGTCCTAAGATTGCAGCTTGGAGACAGCGACTGGCCCACGTCTACACAGCGAGTAAGGAGCCGCTTGGCCGGAACCGGGTGTGCCTGACGCCAAAACCCCTGCACCTTCCCCGACCTCCTTTCTTAGAGTCCAGTGCCCTTCGGCCCCCTCCTCCCCTTCCCACGGCCCCGCCCATTTTACAGACTGCAGCCCCAGCTGGAACTGCCAGGCTGCCCGGCCCGTCTGCGGAGGACGTGGAGCAGCGCGGCTGCAGGGCGGAGGGCCGGGTGGGGCTGGGGTCCGCCCAAGCGCCAGGGAACCGGCAGCGCGGGGCTGGTGCCGGCGGCGAGGATCCCACGGGACCCGGGACGACGCCCGCAAGGAGAACGATAGAGGGCGGGAGGTGGAGGGGGGGCTTACTCCAGCCCATGGCGCCTCTCCAGTTTGCTGGCCCCGCACGCCCGACCGGACCCCGAAGAACGCCTTTCACCCTTCACCGCCGCTCCTCAGCGCGTCCCCATCGGAATTCGGGAGCCAAGGCAACGGGGACTCTACGGCGGCCGCGCGGGGCCAAGACTCGCCGCGTTTCCTGAGCTCCGCGGAGCCGGCAGGAAAAACAGTGGTGAAGGGGCTCTGGAGGCGGGGGCTCCCGACCCAGACCCCGTCTTTGTCCTCGTCCCGCCTGCGACTGGCCACAGACTGCTTCCCTCTCCCCGAGTCACAGGTGCAGACTGAACAAAGAATCAAGACATTTCTCTTTCCTGTGCCTTCAGGCTTGTCTTCCAGACCGCCCTTGAGTTTGCCTTTCCTTTTTGTGTTTGATTTAAAGCTTCCAGAGCCAAGAGGTCTGGACTTGGCCCCCCACTCTACCAGGGGGATGACCTTACACTTCCTTCTCTTCAGTTTCCACATCTGTAAGATGAGAAATAATAACCTAAGAGGATCACTGTGAAGCTTTACTTAGATAATTTGAATGAATGAAAGACTATAAAAACGACAGGCTCATTATAAATGTTCGTTGTCTTTGTCATATTCCATCTTTTTAAAGTCACTGACCAACACCCATTTCCCGGTAATAAGTTTTCTAAAAACTCCACCCATTATCCCCTCCGTCAATTTCACTATTATCCACTCTCTTAATTGTAAAATGTAGGAAATATAATACATATCTCCTACAGCCCCACAGCCATCTCATATTTCCCCAGACCCTTCTCTGAAAGTGTCCAACGTGCCTTCTCCCATTCTAAACTAGGAAGCACATCAGCAAGCTCATTCATCCTCAGATGTTAGTGTTAGCATTTTAATGCATTAGCTTTCCAAGAATTTTTAAAAGGTACCATTATTATGAAAGGAATTATTACTCCTCATTTGCAAAAAAAAAAAAAAAAAAAAAAGGAGGGGGGCAATATGCAAAAGATAAAACCTTCTCCCATCCCAGTCCTTGTAAACAGTATGGAGTGTGTGCTTCATATCTTGATATGTGTATTATGTTTGCATTTTAAAAGAAGATTCCTAGAGCAATGCTGAGTGCAAATTAATTTTTTAAGCAAATAGCTGTTAAGCATTTACAGCTGGCAATTATTAGAGTTGCACAGGCAGAGACAAGGTCGTGAACTTGGACAGAGAGGCGGGAAAGTCTAACGGAGTGAGGTGATGGGGGAAGCAGACACATCAGTTTGACAATAAAAAGAGCTAGATAGAAGGGGTCTTTGAACAGTAAGAATGAGAGATTAGATCAGGGGTAATGGGGGCCTTAAATGCCAGGCCAAAGGAATTGAACTGGAAGAGTGAGAGTCAGTGAGCCAATTTCTTCAAGAGCTTGGCTGTGTTGGGTGTAAGGACCACATCTTGGTCCCTTCAGTAGGATCACCAACCACAGAGGTGTCCCTGTTGTAAAGGGATCTAGCAGGCTTACCAGGAATGGTACCTCATTCTCTGGTCATTGGATAGTTCCTTTTCTTGGGACCTTTTCACCAAAATCTAAGATAAGATCTGGTTCCAGGGGCAGGGTTTGACAGATTGTCCTGCCACTCTGGTGGAGCAATGGCTCTGTGTCTCCACCCAAATCTCCTCTTGTAGTGCCCATAATTCCCACGTGTTGTGGGAGGGACCTGGAGGGAGATAATTGAATCATAGGGTGGGTCTGTCCCATGCTGTTCTTGTGATAGTAAATGGATCTCACAAGATCTGATGCTTTTAAAAGCAGGAGTTTCTCTGCACAAACTTTTTTCTTTGCCTGCTGACATCCATGTAAGACATGACTTGTCCTCCTTGCCTTCTGCCATGATTGTCAGGCTTCCCAAGTCACGTGGAACTGTAAGTCCAATTAAACCTCTTTCCTTTGCAAATTGCCCAGTCTAGGTTATGTCTTTATCAGCAGCATGAAAACAACAGACTAATACAAGCAGAGAAAAGCTTTGGAGGATAAAGCAGGGAAGCCAGCAATATCTGCTTTGTAGTTTGTCATGGGCCAGGCTGGGCTGGTTATGCTGTGCCTTTCCTCAACCCTACATCACAGTCCCTGTGTTTCTTAGAAACAGAGGACCCAAGGAGTATGAAGGACATGTGTATAGTGTGCTGTGATTGTCACAGTCCACTGACAGGGAGGACAATTAGGAAATAAATCACAATGTGACAGCTCTAAGTAAAATCAAGTTCATTTCACTCAAAGTGAATGAAATTGTTTCAGGAGTTGTGATGTGTGTCTGTTTATGCAAATCATTGTTCCAAATAGACTTTTTTTTTTTGGCTGCTGGAACTATAACAAGATGAGCTGTGCTTCCTGAAAAAAAAAAACGGCTGCAACATTTTGTGTATACAAGTGGAAAAAATAAATCTTAAAGAGAGTTTTTTTTTTTTTATTAATTCCAGTAACAGCAAAAGAGTCCTCCTACTTCTTTTGTGCTGGACAAATTCCAGGGACATTGGCCTAGAAAGCAATTTAGTTCTTTTTATTTTCATTGTAATTTATATAATTTAGTATTTTTTATGATGTGTAACCAATACTGTGGCTACAATTTCACATACTTTGCATTTATTTTTCTTCAGAAAAGTTTCTGCTTTGCAACTTTATGAAAAGTAAACCAAGCTCCCAGTTTACCAGCACTTCTACAAGTCTCAGTTCCTTTCTTTCATCCTCCTGTTCCTTTATCCCTTTTTTCTTTCCCCTTTCCCCCTCCTGTCTTCCCTTCCTTCCTTTCCTTTTTTCCCTCTTTTCCTTCCTTCCCTCCTTGGTTCCTTTCTTCCCTCCTTCCTTCTTTTTTTCCATCAGCATGCATTAATTGAGTGCCTTCCCTATACCAGGCAGTTGAGGACTAATTGACACATTACATGTAAAACCTTTGGAAGAATATTTGACATGTAGAAAGTTCTCAGTGTGAGCTATCAGGTTGGTGCAAAAGTAACTGCAGTTTTTTGCCATTAAATGGCAATTACTTTTGTGCCCAATAACTATTCCTTTTTTTTTTTTTTCTGAGATAGTTTGACATTTGCTGCCCAAGCCGGAGTGTAATGGCATGATCTCAGCTCACAGCAACTTCTGCTTCCTGGGTTCAAGTGATTCTCCTGCCTCAGCCTCCCAAGTAGCTGGGATTATGGGCATATGCCACCATCCCCGGCTAATTTTGTATTTTTAGTAGCGATGGAGTTTCTCCATGTTGGTCAGGCTGGTCTTGAACTCCTGACCTCAGGTGATCCTCCCGCCTCGGCTTCCCAAAGTGCTGGGATTACAGGCATGAGCCACTGTGCCCGGCCAACTATTCCTTTTGTTCTTTTTTGAAAACAAAGTAATCTCCGTAAATGGTTACCCTAAAAAGTGGGTGCTGTTGCTGTCTCCATCTTACAGATAAAGAAACTCATTCTGCTTTGTACCAACCTAGTGATAAAGATCTCAAAAAAATCAAACTTAACTGTTTCGCTTGTGACAGAGGAGACTGGAGGAGGGCAGCATTACTTAAGTTGTTCTCTTGCATCCAATTTATGAGATAACTTGTTTTTCCATCTGGAAGAGAAGTGGAATATGACTAGGTAATTTTCCAGTGCTTTCTTTACCCATATCTATAGGTATAAATTTGTGTTGTTGGATATGAATTCTCCAAACATCAGACATTCTAATAATCAAATGGCAGTACAAAAGCGTGTCTCAAAATTGAAGATTAAATTAATTTTAAATGATTGTCTTAATTTATTTGTCCAAACTTCTGCCCATCCCCATTTGTTTAAGAAAGGCAAGAATTAATGTTTTAGTTATGACTTTACTGATTTAAATATACTCAGAGGAGAGTAACTAGGATGTCGGAGTGTAATGGCGTGATCTCAGCTCACAGCAACCTCTGCTTCCTGGGTTCAAGTGATTCTCCTGCCTCAGCCTCCCAAGTAGCTGGGATTACAGGCATATGCCACCATCCCCGGCTAATTTTGTATTTTTAGTAGCGATGGAGTTTCTCCATGTTGGTCAGGCTGGTCTTGAACTCCACCATTGAAGGATCAAGTACAAGAGTCCCAAGCAAATTGCTTAACCTCAATGTTTTTCAGTTTTCTCATCTGTGAAATGGGAAACACTAAAGTGCTTACCTGACTGAATTTTACCAACATTTAAAATGTTTGACCATAGTAAGTGCTTAGTATATCTCAGTTTGAGATGTGAGGGTTTTAAAACATGATGACAAATTATTTTACATTGTTTTCCATTGAAAGATGATGCCTGCTCTCCTTCCCTTGAATCTGGGTGTGCTTCTGACCACTTTGACCAATAGGGTGCAAGGGAAGAAACAGTGTCATCTGCAAAGCTAGTTCATAAGAATCCTTGCAGCTTTCACTTTGATGAACTCTGGTTCTTGGACCCCTGGGCCTCCATGTAAAAGTCTAATGTGGATGCCCTCTCCAGCTCAGCCCCAGCCTTCCAGCTCTTCCTGCCAAGGCACCAGACATATCAGTAATGCTGCCTTGGATTCTCTAAACCATTTCATCCATCAGCTGAGTATCACTGAATGACTGACCACTGTTAATGCCACAAGGAACAGAAGAATCACCCAGCTGATCCCTGCTAGAATTTCTGACCCACAGATTCATGAGATATAATCAAATATCTGCTTTAAATGTGGGACCAATTTTAATACACTGACTTGGAAAATGAACAAGCCCCTTTCACTACTGTGTTTAATGGAATGGGCCAGCAATGTGGACCCATTATACTTCCAGTAGAAGGTGATGCTTTGTTTAGGTAACAAACTAGCGTCTTAGCTCATTTTGTGCTGCTATAAAGTAATACCTGAGGCTCTGTAATTTATAAAGAAAAAAGACCTATTTGGCTCATGATTCTGATGGCTGAAGAGTGCAGGGTTGGTGTCTGCATCTGGTGAGGGCCTCAGGCTGCTTCCACTCATGGCAGAAGATGACGGGGAACTAGCATGTGCACAGAGCTCAAGGCAAGAGAGGAAGCAGGACAGACAAGGCTCTTTTTCACAACCAGCTCTCTCTGGTACTAACAGAGCTAGAATTCACTCACCCCCAAGGGAAGGCAATCATCTATTCAGGAAGGATCTTCTCCCATAACTCAAACACCACCCATTAGGCCCTGCCTCCAACACTGGGAATTGAATTTTAAGAATGAGGTTTGGAGGGGAAAGAAATGAAATCCACATGATTGCAGCTGGATTCCATGGTTTTTGAGCTTTGATTTAGCAGCCTAAGCCTTCTGTTCAAATCCTAATATACAGGACAAATAAAAAAGGATCTTTTCAGGTCGAAGCAGGGGTCAATGACCATGAGCACCAACCTGAGAAGAACTGAGACAATCTAATCCATGATTTGTCTATGTAGACCTGGGAAAAGAAAAGTATTGGATTTCGTTTGATGTTGAAGGGGGAACACGTGAACCCAGCTCATGAGATACTCCATAAACGTAGGGTTTGAAAATCACTGAGCTAAAGGCTCCCCTTGGCCCCCTCTGAGCCCACTGACGCACATCCTCACTGTGCCCAGAATGACCCAGCTAGCACAGCCTCCCACCAGGGTAGCTACTCTGGGATGGGCACCTGGTGTAACATGCCCACCCTCTTCCTTTTTGGTCTTCTGACCTGTTTCCTTATTTGCCCCTCAGCACAGCCTTCTCCTTTGCTTCTAGCTCCATCCTGCCAGTGCCCCTGGGGGTTAAGGCATCTGTTGTTTCTGGCCCCTACACAGCCTCAGTGAGAGGAGACCAAGCCTTCAAGTTCTTCTGTATAGAGTATCTCTAACACAAAACGGAATCTTGCAGCTATTGATAGTTTCTCATGTGTTACTTTTGAAGTAGAAATGTGCCATGTTTTGCCACCCAGCATCTTTTCCCCTGGGTCTCTTTTGAGGGCAAGTCCAGGTGCCAGTTTCCTGCTGGAGAAGCTAAAGTGACCCCTCTTATTTTCCTCCCACCCCTGGAAGAATGGCCAGTGTGGGGATGCATGACCTCACTTTGCTCACATGGTGAGGTCATAAAGGTCTTCTCTTTAGGGAACACCTGTAGACAGAAAGATTAGTGGAATCATCCCCCTGGTGTCCTGCCCAGAGTTTTTTACCTGGCTGATATGCCTCTTCCTCTACCTTCTTGGCACTCCAGACCACACCAGTTTTTCCTCATTGCAGGCTTTGGTGCAGCTACAGCAAATTTTAAAGACTAACTACAAAGTTTTAGAGGGCACTGTTCCCATACAGCACTTCCCTCACTTCTGACACCAACTGCAATTTCAGGGATTTTGAAAACCACCCTCAGTTCACTAGATGAAGTCACAGAACTTTCTGGAAGCTGTTATAGTAACAGCTACAGGTTATTAAAGAAATAGGATGTAGATTAAATCAGCCAAATGAAGAGATACATGGACAGAGTCCAGAAGCTTTTGTTGCTCTCTCTTCTTGGAGTCAGGACACATTACTCTCCCAGCACCAATGTTTGATCATGCATACGGAGCACTGCCAACCAAGAAAACTCCCCTGAGCTTCAGTGTCCAGAATTTTTATTGATATTTCATCACATAGGCATAATTGATTGACTGATTGATTGTCCACGCAGTTAATCTCAGTCTCTGAGTTGACTGATATCATGTGATCCAAAGTCCTCACCCCCACACTCACTTACATTATTGGTCTTTCTGGCATGGAAAATCCCCACCCTAAGACTACATGAGTCTGGTTGGCACCTGCCCTAATCACAGTGTTGGACTAACCACTGTGACCCAGTGTCCCCAGATAAATAAAGACACTAGAGATTGCCTTCTAGAAGCTGAGGACAAAGGCCAGTTCTTCTCTTTGGTCAAATTCCTTACTACACACCTACTCAGATTTCCGTAATTCATATGAGCTCCCCGATATTCTTCTAATCCTTTTGAATCTGTTGCCAGAGCCATTTTCATGGCTAACAAAAAGGAGTGCTAAGTGATAAAACACTGATGTCTTATGACGCTAAAAAGTAGCCTCCTCACTGTGAGAAGAGCAGAACCAAAGGGTGAAGGAAACGGAGAGTTCAGGCCTTCCCCTCTTACCGTGTGATGTCTCCTCCATCACACACATTTCCACACAGTAAAGACCCTATTGATCTGAAAAGGGTGGTGTTCAGAGTTTTTACTTGGTTAGTTTATTTGCTTCAAATCCAGGGTTTTGTCATTTTCTGGCACTTCCTAGCAGACAAGTGGTAGCAGGTGCTAAAGGCCTAAAGAAATTATAAGAGAAAAAAAACTGAGAAACACATCCACTAATTTAATTTTCTCTGAGAAGTGCGTTAACAATAGCTTTATTCAGTTTTAGTGTTAGAACACCTGGGTCCAGCTCATAGAAAATGTGGTATCTACAAGATTTTTATTTTAGAACCACTGAGTTCAACTAACTATGAATAGGGATGTGAGTACATGAAATCCACAAAAATTAAGACCATATCTCCGAACACATTAATCCTTCCTAATAAAATCAACGAAGATAAACTTGAAATGAGGCCCCTGGGGTAATTGCAAGTAACTGCCAATTTTGCTAATGATAATAAGTTGATTTTAATTGCTAATATATTCCTAATTACTCTTGTTCTAAAATGTTTACTTCACTGTCAGTCATCTTCTTTGATTTGAGCTTTTTTGTGAAAAGACTTTGCCATATCAGTCAACCCTTCTCAAGTTGGCTGGCATCTGCTTAAAATGATCTCACCTTTTTCTGCCACACAAGCTCTATTAGGCACCATTTGTCCAAAAGCAGAGAGAGGTCTTAGCCACAAATCTTCTACAGTTCAGAGTTGCCCCTTCCAGCTTAAACAGAAGTTATATTTTCAAGGCTTTCATTGCCTTAATGAAGAATGACAATATTTATTCTGAACTTTTAATCTATTTTTCCACCTGTCCTATATCTCACCTACTTGAATATGGGTGTGTGTCCAAATAATTGTGTTTCAAGACATGGTGTAGTTAGTGTAAAGATTTCTAATTTGGGTCGGCATAAGGGTCCCATTGATCCAATGACCCATTTTTTCCCAGCTAATAGTATTGAGTCTCTGGGGGCTGGGAATAAAGTGATGGCCAAGATTGAAAAGATTTTGATCATCCTGAAATTTCTACACTCATTCAGAGTGAACATACATTGAATGAGTCAACAAATGAATACTGCAAAAGAAGATTGAAGATCATTATATGGGCCAGGAAAAAAAGTGGAGTGATGATAGAATGAGAGTGAAGAGTTGATTTGGGTAGTCAAAGGCGGTCATCAAATGTCATCTCTGAACAGACGACATTTGGGATGAGACCTGAGAAGGAAAAATAACAGTTATGTGAAGAACAAAGGAAGATTTTTTCCCAGGGAAACAGAAATGCAAAAAAAAAAATTATTAGACTGGGGAGAGCCTGATTTTGCTCAAAGAACAGAAAAAGGAACCCAACGTGGTGAGGCAGGGGAACAGGGAGGAATGGAAGGGTTGGGCAGGCAGCAAATAATCATTTTATAAGGAGACAATATGTCATTCCAAATGGGATGGGACATCTTTATATGGTTTGGAGATGATTTGTTCTGATTCGCATCTTTAAAATATTGTTTTACTGCACAATGCAGTATTTCCACATCACTGCCTTGTGGAAACTGGATCATAATATGGTGGTGGGTATGGGTGGAAGGGCTGGGAGGCGTGAGAGCAAGAATGAAGCTTCTGCAGCGGACACCCAGCTAGATCATGAGTCAGCTGGACTAGGAGGATAGCAGTAGTGATAGAGGGAAGTGGGCATGTTTAGGACAATTTTGAAAGAAGACACCCTGGAACTGACTGTTGAGAAAAGAGAAGGAATCAGTGACACCTCCTACTTTCTTGCTGACTGTGTTTACTGAAATGAAGATTCAAGGGAAGAATGGAGGAGGAATAGGTTTGAAGGTGAGTAAATATAGATTTGGAACATGTTAAGTTTCTGATGCCTACCTCTGTCCTCCCACTGGCTCCCATATTGCTACTATTACATGTAGCATTGATAGTTAATAAGTTTGGCTTATTAACTATCCCATCGCTAGTCTGTCTCTCCTGAACTGTGAACTTCATGATGACAGAAAATTTGCTTTTTCCATCTTCACTTCCCCAGTACCTCACCCATGGAAGACACTCAACAAACCAGGAAACATTTGCTGAATGAATAATTAAATAAAAGAATACATGAAGGAGTCTATGCCCAGTTGTAGTCTAAGTGTGGCAAAGCAATATCAAGAATGTATACATATATATACATTTACATAGGTATTTCCGTATTTTCATTTAGTGCCTGCTTACATGAGTGATCAAATATCAGAATGAAAGTGACTCATTCATTCATTCAACTTGTAATTTCCAAACAGCTCCTTTGTGCCAGGCACTCTTCTAAGCACTGGGGGGCAACAATGTATAACACGGAAAAAGATCACTGCCCTTTGGAAGCTTACATTCTAGCAGAATAATGAAGTCATAATTACCCTGCTCTCCAGCAAGTCACTTTTCACACCTTGATGATGCCAGGGTGACTCTGCCTTCCCAGAGCAAGGGCTGCCTCATCTCATCGCTTCAGACAGGCAGTGGTAACAGGTTCCATCATCGGTAGGTGGACCCACACCTTCGCTGAGTTCTCGCCAGGTGCTGTGAGCTTCACGTGCATTCTCCTGTTTAATCCTCACTCATAATGTCATTGGCATTGTTGTTTCTGTTTCTTATAAATGAGGAAATGGAAGCTTAAGGGATAAGTGACTTGTCCAAGGTAAGAGCTCAGGGCCTGAACTCAAATCTGCCTGAATCCAGAGCTCATACTTTCAGTCACTAAATTACATTGTTTTTGGTTTCGATATATACTTGCATTAACTGTATGATAATTTACTACAGAGCCCATTACACACCAACTGTGATGCATTTCTACAGGAACTGAATGATTTCCTTAGCTTTCTTGAGAGGATTTAAGCCAGATACAAGTCATATAGGATATTAAATTACTACTAAATTAGGATAGTAAATTATTTCATGTGAACTATGAAACAATATAAAATGTAACATCCATATAAAATAACTACTCCATTACCACCCACATTTCTAATTCTTTTTTTTCCCTAATTCTTAATACTGTGCAAAGAATAAAGTTTTGGTTGAAATCTGGTTCAAATGTTGCAATAACAGTATTAATGCACAGAGCCTTCATGACCTATCACCACATAGAGGTCCCAGCTCTCAATGCTGTTGCATTGGGGATTAAGTGTCCAACACGGGCACTTTGGGAGACACATTCAAACCATAGCAATTTCTCCTTCACATTTTAGATATTACCCAACCTGGTAGTCTAGACATCTGGCTCCCTGTGGGGAATGTTTTACACTCAGTGCTGAAGACATCTCTTGGCTCTGCCTACCTGGCATCCATTCTCTCTTCTGGTAACAGCACCCTAAATTTTCACCAAAGAGCTTCCCCTCTGCTCTCCATGTGGCTTCTATATGGCTGACCCGACCTCCAGGCTGCAGAAAAATACCCTCTCTAAGGCCTGGCCAATAAAAATTCTGCCTTTCTTTAATGACAGTATTTGGTTCATGGGTGAACACATGATCCAAGCTAGGCCAACAAGTCAAACAACAGCAACAGATGCTTATTAAATCTGAGACTATTGCTAGAACTCTTAGGGACACTTATTTTCTGCCAAGGTTGCTGGCAGCTCTCTGACCACTGCAGTAGAGAAGCCTGCAAGAGAAAAAAGCCAACATGTGGGAGAGAAAAACAAAAAGGTGGAGAGAGATCCCTGAGGATGTGGTATGTGCATCTGGATCAAGCTGCTCCTGAAAGTCACCCTTGGACTTTTTGTACCTATGAGATCTTCATGTTCCTTCCCTTAAATCAGTTTGAGCTGGATGTCACTAACTTGCAACTGATCCTTTATTAATATACCCTTATTGATATACTCCAAATTAGTTACATTAAAAATACTGTTTAAAAGACTGCTGGATATGTATTCTAATTCATGTAAGGGAACTAAGAGTGTTTTGCCAGTTTCCTTAGGATTTTAATCAAGATAATTTAAAATAGCATGGCCTGTTTTTTCTAGAAGATTTTGAAACTGGCTCAAAATCATTCTTTATTTTCTATTATATAGGGTACTAGGAGGTATTGATGCCTGAGTGAAGAGTTAGAGAGGAAGGATGGCACATGCTGCAAGACCCACAGTTACTCCTTATTCTCCAACTGATGAGCTGCAAAACCTTGGGCAAGTTCTTGAGTAGCCTCTTTTGTAAAATGGGGCGATAATAAACCTATTTTTAAGAGCGTCTTGGACATTAAACAAGAGTATTACTGTTAAGGGGGTTTTAGAAGCTATGAAGCACTTACAAATGTCAACTGCCCTTATTTGCATTTGAAATATAATTGCTGTAGAGATGGGGGGAACTAGAGCTTTGGTGCCCAAACCTGATTATCAGAATCACGTCGTGTTTGTTTTCTTTATTTATTGACTTTAACCCATTTAAATGGATATATGCTTATTATATCATGTCAAAAATACAAAGATATACAAGGAAAAGGTTAATGATATCCCCTCAGCAATTCAGTGTCACTCCCTGAAATGACTCCACTGTTTCTTGTGTATCTTCCATACTTTTTATTATTTTTATAATAATAGGAATGTACTATATACATTACTTTAAAATTTGCATTTTTAAAAAAATTAAAATATGACCATTCTCTGTGACAAGAGTTATTTGACTTATATACATATATGTGTGTGTATGTGTGTGTGTGTGTGTGTGTGTGTGTGTATACATTTTTTTTTGAGACAGTGTCTCACTCTGCCACCCATGCTGAAGTTCAGTGGCACAATCATGATTCACTGCAGCCTCATTCAAGCAGTCTTTTGCCTCAGCCTCCCAAGTAGCTGGTACTACATGCGTGCACCACCTCATCCTCCTATTTTTTTTTCCTCTTTGTAGAGATGGAGTCTCACTGTGTCGTCCAGGCTGTTTTCAAATTCCTGGCCTAAAGTGGTCTTTCTGCTTCAGCCTCCCAAGGGGCTGGGAGTACAGGCATGAACCACCATACTTGATTCATATTTTTAAAAACGGCTTAATATGCATTAGTTTGAGTTATGTTACCTGAATTATTTTTTAATTAAATTTTAATTTTTAGATTTTCAATTTGAGATTTTTAGAAAAATTGCAAAGGTAGTGGAGAGAGGTCCCATTATATAGGTATGCTGTTTCCTCTGTTATTAAAATCTTACATTGGTGATATGGTTTGACTCTATGTTCCCACCCAAATATCACCTCGATTTACATTCCCCACATGTCCAGGGACAGAGGTGATCGGATCATGGGATCGTTTCCCTCATGCTGTTCTCATGACAATGACTGCTCATGAGATCTGATGGTTTTATAAGTGTTTGGAAGTTTCTCAGTCTTCTCTCTCCTGACACCTTGTGAAGAAGGTGCCTACCTCTTCTTCCACCATGACTATAAGTTTCCTGATGTCTCTCTACCCATGCTGAACTGTGAATCAATTAAACTTTTTTTGTTTGTAAATTACCCAGCCTCGAGAAGTGTCTTTATAGCAGTGTGAAAATGGACAAATACAATTAGTATACTGTATTTGTTACAATCAAATAATCAATATTGATATGTTACTATGAAGTAAACTCCACATTTTATTTAGATTTCCCTAGCTGTTACCTAATGTCTGTTTTCTATTCCAGGATCCAATCCAGGTTACCACATTTCATTCAGTCCTGATCTCTAAGGCTCTTCTTTGCCATGACAGTTTCTCAGGCTCCTCCTGTTTTGATCATATATTTGCCAGTTTTACAAACCACTGGTTAGGTATTTTATAGAATGTCCTTCAGTTGGGATTGTCTGCTGTGTTGCTTGTGATTAAACTGGGGTGATGGGTTCTTGAGAGGAAGACTGCAGAGATAAAGTACCATTTTCAGAACATCTCGGGTATTGGCCACATGATGTAGCACTGCTTATGTTGCCCTTGATCGCCTGACTAAAGTAGTATTTGTCAGGTTCCTTCTCTGTAAAGTAACTCTTTCTATCTCCCTCCTCCCTGCCTCCTTTCCATTCTATGTTCTTTGGAAGAAAGTCACTATGTGTAACCCACACTTAAGGAGTGGGAAGTTATGCTGAGCTCCGCAGTGTGTAGTGTCTATAGATTATTTCAACTTCTTCTCCATAAGAGAATAGTTTATTCTCCTCCATTAACTTAGCTATTTTATTATTTATTTATATCAGTATAGACTCATGGATATTTATTTTATACTTTGGGTTGGAATCCAATATTATTTTAATTTATTGTTCAAATTAGTTCAGCTTTGATCATTAGAAACTCTTTCAGTTGGTTTCTCGGTGACTTTGACCTATACCCCGTCATTATGGGTGTTTTCTTTGTTTTGGATACTTCCTTAATTTCCAGCACTGCGAGGCAGCCCAGGCTCATCTTATATGTTTCATGTCTCTAGTCCTAGAATCACTTATTCTCCAAAGATCCTTGGTTTCTTTCATAGGAGAATAATATTAGAAACCAAGATGGGTTCTCACACTGCTATAAAGACATACCTGAGACTGGGTAATTTATATAGAAAAGAAGTTTAATTGACTCACAGTTCTGCATGGCTGGGGAGGCCTCAGGAAACTTACAATCATGGTAGAAGAGGAAGCAGGCAAAGTCTTACATGGCAGCAGGAGAAAGAGAGAGAGAAAGAGAGAGAGAGAGAGAGAGAGGGAGAGAGAGAGAGAGTGTGTGTGTGTGTATGTAAAACTGCTATTTATAAAACTGTCAGATCTGGTGAGAATTCACTCACTATCATCAGAACAGCATGGAAGAAATGACCCCCATCATTCAATCACTTTCCACCAGGTTTCTCCCTAAACACCCAGGGATTACAATTCAAGATGAGATTTGGGTAGGGACACAAAGCCTAACCAGAGGAAGGGCTATGTGGCTGGAGGATTATGAACAAGGGGGATGAATGGTTTTAGATGAGACTGCAGAGCAGAACATGTAGGAGATGCAGCAGCCTGTGGTCCATATCAAAATGTTCGGAGATCATTTTTTAGAATATGGAGAAACAAGTGCATGGTCTACATACGAGAGTGATGTAATATAGCTTACTTTGAAAGAGACTGTTCTGGTTGCTGTAGGAAAAGAGAGTAGTAGGGGCTGGGTGAGAGAGAGTAGAAGTAGGGAGACCAATTTGGAGCTAATGATACTGTTTTACAGAAGTAATGACAGTGAAAATAGTGAGAAGTAGTGACAGTTATATAAACTGGGGTGGGGGGGCGGTTAGGGAGCCAACAGGGCTTCCTGATTATTTGATTGAAGTTTAAGATAAAGAGAGAATTCAAGGATGACCACCCAAGTCATGCAAATGAACTAATTTCTTTTAAATAACAGTTTGTAGCATAAATATGCCTAACTCTCCCAACGACCTTAGTCATTCGATTCCCCCTCTGGGCTCGAGTTCCTCATCAATAAAAGAGAAGTTTGGATCAGATCATTTTAGAGTGTCCATCAGCCTGATGAGCTTCCAAGCTGGCCAATCTGCAAAACTGTATGCAGCCAGCTGCAGCTCTTAAATTGTTAGCACTAAGAGATTTTGATCTACAAGTAAGGAGTCAGTAGTGAAGACAAATGCACACAGAACAAGTGGTATTTCTGACATATAGGTATCGATATATCCTAGTCATTAGGCAGCCAAAATCCAGCTCTAGCCCAGTGCCTTGCGAAGGTGCTCAAATCCTTGCACCACTTCATCACCCTCTGCAGGTCTTCTATCTCCACCCTGACCCTCTCCCAATTCCCAGTTACCCATGTTCCCAGGTCCATTTACCAATCTCCACCACGCCAAGGGCTAGCATTACTCTTTCCTGACTTTCCTTTCCTCCTGTTTCCCTGGGGGAAGAAAAGTGTCCATTTGAATGAATCATGTATGGGAGCAGAAGGAACAGAAACATGCTAAGCTGATTACAGCACATGAGCTTATTATAGCTCAGAACCAAATAAGCATTCCTGATTTCTTCTCATCTATAAATACACATATCTACAAGGATCAGCTTCCATCAATGAAAAATGGACACATCAACAACTCTGGGAAAGCACCACATTACATCCTGGTGACTATAAGTCCATCATGCTGGGGAGCAAGCCAGGTGGGAATGAAGAAATGCAGGTGGTTGCAGCAGCAGACTGGAAGGGGTCTCCCCCGACGCCTGCAGAGCCAAGAAGGAGAATGAAGGGCAATGGAGAAGGGGACCCAGGGAAAGAGAGAAAGCAAGATATGGGAGGTGAAAAAAGCCACAGAGTTAGAGTAAGCATATGCACACAGGAACAAAAGAAAAAGAAAAAATGGAGGGAGAAAGCATTTTACTACTATCGCTTCATTCTTTCCATATGGACAGATGCTATTACTTTATTCAACAAATATTGAATACATATATGTGTATGTATGTATTTATGTATATCCACAATATGAATGTATATAAATATATGAAAACATATTTATATGTATATGTAAATGTGAGTGTGTGTGTGTGTGGGGGGTGTATTACATACTTATACTAGGTATTGAACACTGTTCTTGGTGTTGAAGATACAGCAGTAAGACAACCACAACAAAAGAGAGTGCCAGTCCTTGTGAAGCTTATATTTATATAAGAAGATATAGCAAACAAACTAATAAGCAGGTAATTTCATGGCATGTCAGGTACTACTAAGTGCTATGGGGCAGGGAAAAGCAAGCAGAGGAAGGAGGTGGGAGTGCTGGGGAGGGTTGCTTCCTTATTTAGGAGAAGGTGACCTTTGAGAATGGACAGCATGGATGTCTTGGGAGACAGTTCCAGACATGGGAGCAGCAGATTCCAATGCCTGATGAGGAGAGAGCTCAAGCATGCCCAGGGAAGGGCACGAGGACCCACTTGCTGGAGTGAGTAGTGAATGAAGACAGAGAGAGAGCTGGGGCCACAGCAGGCAGAGACTTGAAGGCTTCTAGAACGTTGGCTTTTCTGTGAGAGAGATGGGAGCAATTGGGAGATTTTGAGCAAAGGAATGTTAAACTCATATTTTTATTATAACAGGATCATTGTGGCTACCGTGTTGACAGTAGGTTCTAGGAGGAAAGATCAGAAGCAGGGACATCAGCTGAAGAGGCAATTGCAGTAAACTAAACAAGAGTGGATAATAACATTGAAGTTAATAAGCAGGGGTCAAGTTCAGGCTCTAAGGTGAACTCAACTGAAGGATCTATAAGGATCTACACGGTGGACCCAACTGAATGATTCAACTTATAGAGTGGAGATAGGTTATAAAAGAAAGAAAGGAATTGTCATGGATTCAATTGTGTCCTCCCACACAAACTTGTACAGAGGTAATGAAGTTAAAGTGAGGTCATTAGTGTGGGCCCTAATCCAATATGACTGGTGTCCTCATAAGACAGGGAAAATTGGACAGAGACACATAAGAGAGAAGACGATGTGAAGATGCAGGGTGCAGAGAGAAGGTGGCCATCCACAAGCCAAGGGGAGAGGCCTCAGAAGAAACCAACCCTGCCAACACCTTGACCTCAAACTTCTAGCCTCCAGAACTGTGAGACGATACAGCTTTGTTGTTTAAGCCACTCAGTTTATAATCCTTTGTTATAGCAACCCTAGCAAACTAGTACAAGGCAAAAATGAATCCTAAATTTTTGATTTGCAAAACTGAAGAAATGCCATTGCCATTAACTGAGATAGTAAAGACAGTGGAGGGACAGCCTTGGAGGAGGTGAGAACTACAAATTTGAGACATGTCTTAGCCATCCAGATGGAAAGTTTGAGAATTAACTTGGACATATGCATGAGGAACAGAGGTCCAGGTTGGAGATCTAGATGGAGGAGTCATAGTTTACAGAGGTGTTTACAGTTATGAGTGTGGATGACACCACTCTAGAAGCGAGTTTAGGCAGAGAAGAAGTCTGGCATACTTCAAAATTTAAATGCTGAAACAGTGTGAAAGAATTACCAAAGGAGATATGAAACCAGTTGGGTACATTGAGAAGCCAAGTGGGAAGAGTGTTTCAAGAAGGAGGAAGTCATTCCATCCAATACTGCTAGGTCAAATCAAATGTGAACTAAGAATTCGCCCTTGGATTTAACAACATTGAAGGCTGTTGACATCTTTGGCATGGGTTACTTGGGTGGATGGTAGGAGTCAAATCCTGATTGGGGTGGGTTTGAGAAAGACTTGAAAGAGAAGAATTGAAGACAAATAAGCATAGAACTCAAATTTACCAAGGAGTTTTGCTGCTACTGTAGCAGAGGAATGGAGGAGGGGAATCGTTCTAAGCAACGAGGAATCAAAAGAGGTCTTATTTAAGACAGGTATTATTACAACATGCTGGCATACTGCTGCTGTAGGAGGGAGGGGACAATTCCTGGAGCAATTTTTTATAAGCAGATAAGAGAGGGTGGGCTGCAATGCATGAGTGGTAAATTGGCCTTCGACAGCAGCAAGCACTTTCCTTCTATAGAAACAGGAAGGAAGGCAGAGTAGGAACAGATGCCCGTAGGTGGGATATATGAGGTGGCAATAGCTAGCTGTATCTTCATAACTGTTTCTATTTTCTCAGTAAAACAGAAAGGAAGGACATCATCTAAGAATGAGACTGGGCGAGGGTGTACTGAAGCTTTGAGGAGAGAGGACAAGTATGAAATAATCACCCGGGGATAGTGAATTAACAGGACTAGAGAAGATGATTGCGAGGCACTACCATACACTTGGAGGCTCATGGTTATGAATTTAAAGAAAGGCCTGGCTGTGTGTTTTTTTCACAAGGCATGTTCAGCATGTAGGTGAAGCTGACTAATAGGTAGTGTTTGATTCAACCAGAATTATAGTCTAACCCGGAAAGTACAATGAATGGAAAGAGATACAAAGGTATGACTTTAATGACAGCCCATGGAATCTAAGCTGAATAAGAACACAAATGAAGACATGACTGAGGACGAGTGAAAAGACATCAGAATCAGTGGAATTTGATCTTTGTCATTGAAAAATAATTGGGAGAGAGAGTGAGCTGGAAAGATGGTGATGGTTAAAAGTGGGATGTTCAATATTGATGGCACGGGGGAGGTACAGTCATGGGAATGAAATATGTGACAGAAAATATTAATAAAATGTATGTATTTATAACTTGTCATTAATTATCACAACATACCTGTGAGGTAGGTAGGGAAGCACAGGTGGAAAGCATCCTGGACTTGGAGGCAGACTTCGCCTTGACTCCTCCAGTGGTTGACAACTGACTTCAAGCAATTGACTCACCCTCTTGGATCCTCCCCTGTCAAATGAGAACTGTAATCCCTATCAACCTCACAGCACAACATAAGGCAGAGTGTTCTGAATACAAAACTAGAGTAAGTATACACAAACCTATCTCATATTTTGTAATAGACCATGGAAAGCTCTTATCTTCATATACTGTTCATTTCTGCTAAGGAGAAACCTGAATTTCAGGAAGGTTAGGTGATTTGCCCAAAGCCACACAGCACCAAAAGTGAACACAGATCTTCTGACTCCTCCAATCCACTATGCTGCCCACCCCTTGCAAAGCTGCTTCTCAGAAGCAACTCTTCCAGGGTTTCTCTTCTGGCTCTGAAACAGAAATAATAGAGAAGCCTTCAGTTCCCTTTGGTACTGTGAAATAATCACACCAGATAATTTCTAAAGCTAAATTAGAGTGTGCCTGGTATAAAGAGGGCACCTTGAATAATCTGGGCACAGTTAACGTTTCTACCACACCTCATGCCACCTGAAGCTCTCTTTCTCTGCACCAGACACAATATATTTCTTGCCAGTTCACTAATGGGTCACATTCAGCCATCCACTTATTAAGCAATTACTTATTCTTGGAGCTTCTATTCAGGTGAAAATATAGGGCAGAACAGAGAGGAACCAAAAACCAAATCAAACCAAACAAGTAAAATCACACACCACAAATGAGTGAGAAAGATAATTTCTGGCTGGGCATGGTGGCTCATGCCTGTAATCCCAGCACTTTGGGAGACCAAGGCAGGTGGATCACCTGAAGTCAGGAGTTCAAGACCAGCCTGGCCAACATGGTGAACCCTATCTCTACTTAAAAAAAGAAAAAAGCTATCCAGACACCATGGCAGGCACCTCTAATCTCAGCTACTTGGGAGGCTGAGGCAGAATTGCTTGAATCCAGTAGGCGGAAGTTGCAGTGAGCTAAGATTACGCCACTGCACTCCAGCCTGGGCAACAGAGCAAAACTCTGTCTCAAAAAAAAAAAGGTAATTTCTAATAATGAGATAGTTGAGTGACCAGAGATGGTGTGTGTGAATAAGGAGAACATCCCTAAGATGGTAGGGAGGACCTCTCTGTGGAAGAGGTATTTGCATGAGAGGAAGTTGGCCATGAGAAGTTCGGAAAGAAGAGTGTTTCTGCCTGAGTGTCCTGCAAGTGCCAAAGCCTTGAGGTAGAGCCGAGCTTGGTGATGTTATAAGAACAGAAAGGGGAGCAGTGCTAGGGCCATAATGTAGTAAGCAAGAAGAAATGTAAGGTATGATTGAGGGTAATTAACAAGGAAGCCGTGTGGCCTGATGTCAGCTTTAGAGAGATCACTGTAATTGCTGTGTAGAGACTGCAGCCTGGAAGAGTGAGAAGAGGGAAGGCCAGGTAAGAAACTTTCTCTGCCCTGGAATAAGTTGCCTCCTTTCCTTCAAATATCCTTTCCCATTTTCTTACCTGCCAAACTCACTCTTTTTTTTTCAAGAGCATTTCACAACCATTCACAATAGCCCCAAAAGGGGATAACAACCCAAACATCCACCAGTAGATGAATGAATAAACAACAATGTGATATATCCATACAGTAGACTATTATTCAGCCATGGAAAGGAAAAAGTGCTAATACATGCTAGGATGTGAGTAGGAGAAACACACAAACATTATGTTAAGTGAAACAAATTGATGCAAAGGGTCACATATCATATGATTCCAATTTTATGAAATAGCCAGAATAAATCCACAGATAGAAGACAAGTGGTTGTCAGGGGCTAGGAAGGATGGAATGGAGAGTGACTTCTTAATGAATGCAGGGTTTTCTCTTCGGGTTACACAAATGTTTTGGAACTTGATAGATTGCATTTTAGAACCATAGTGTTGTGGCATGCAACAGTGCAGCTGTACAAAATGACATTGAATTGTACACTTTTAAGTGATAAATGTTATGTTATATTGATTTCACCTCAATTAAACTTTTTAAAGACAAAAAAACATATTAGATATATGTTATTTTATTTTTTGTAGCAAGCAAGATAAATGTGTTCTGACTAACTTAAAAGGAGACATCAATGAGAAAGGCACCGAGGTTCCTCAGAAACTCCATGATAGACCACCTCTTAGCCTGTCAACTAGGCTTTGGGAGAAGCCAGCAGGAATGATTGCAGCCCTCCATCCCCTGAGCTTGGTCATGGCCTTCCTCTCATCACCGCCTGACTCGGAGAAAAAGAGTCTGATTGAAGAGTTCAAGATCAACCTGGGCAAAGAAGTGAGATCCCACCTCTACAAAAACAAAACAAAACAAAACAAAACAAAAAAAACAGCCAGATAAAGTAGTGTGTGTCTGTAGTCCCAGCTACTTGGGAGGCTGAGGCAGGAGGATTGCTTGAGCCTGGGGATTCTATGTTGCAATGATCTGTGATTGTGCCTCTGTACTTGCACTTCAGCCTGGGTGACAGAGGGAGACCCTGTCTCTAAAAAAAGAAATAGAAACACAATCTGATTACCCAAGCTTGTGTCTTATACATCCATTGTCCCCAAAGTTTGGGGTCTGGGTTTGAGATCAGTAGCTCCACCAAAATTCATGGACAAGGAGGGGTGATTGCCCAAAGAAAGGGGTGTTATAGGAACCAGAATAGAGAAGAAAGTGACAGAGTATCTCCATCCTTTTTGTGCTGCCATGATACAATATCACATACTTGATAAGTTAAAATCAACAGAAATGTATCTGCTCAAACTTCTGGAATCTGAGAAGTTCAAGATCAAGGGGTTGTTATCTTGCAAGAACTTTCTTGCTGTGGTATCTATGGAGGAAGATGGAAGGGCAAGACTGAGCAAGAAGGGGCTTGCTCTTTTATAATGGCCCCAATCCTGTCTATGAAGGTGGAGCCCTCATGGCCTAATCACCTTTTTGAGGATTCCACCTCTTAGCACTGTTACCATGGCAATTAAATTTTGACTTGAGTTTTGAAGGGGATAAACATCCAAACCATAGCACTGTGATACAGAACAGGACAACAAACATTCACTGCAGATACCACCAGGCTCATATATTCTTTCAATAGCAGCAGTCTGATCAACAGTTCCTGAGTACCTCCCCAAAGGCGCTGGGAATAGAGTAATGGCCACAGGGGAAATGGTCTTTGCCCTGCTGGAGCTTGTAATCATGAGGAAAGATGGACACTGGACCCAGGCCAGTGTGCTGAGCACTGCACAGGGAAGTACAGAGGATGCTCGGGAAGCTTTTCTGTCTGTCTTTGTGTTATCCAGGCAGAGGTGGTAGGGGCTACCTGGAGCCATCTCCATCTTGACTGTGAGTCCCTGAGCTGCATCCACCCCACAACTAACAAAGGGGCTGAGAGTTGAAACAAAAAAGGAGGGACGGAGAAAAGGAAGGTGGGAAGACTCACCAAATACACTAGATTTCAGTTTATGTCCTACTTCCCTTTCAATAAAGTGTCTTTAAAACTAACTTCGATTGTGTGGTCATCTTGCCCCCAGGTTGGGGATGGGGAGTGGGATGACACTGGTGCAGTGTGACAGCTGATGGCACTTTTCTTATAATAAATCATAGCAGGAGGCAGAGCCTGTCATCTGGTAGAGCCCTCTGCTTTCGACAGAGCAACGAACAGATAATTGACCCCAGATGGCGGTGGCTCTCAGGCCCAAAGCCCCCCTCTCTAGGTGGCCTGCTTTCCTATCTCATCGACCTTACAGACAAGATAATTTTCTTGGATAAACACCAAGATGTTGGCTGTGGCTATTCTTGAGTTGAGGGATGATGTGTAATTTCTTCTCTTTTGCCTATTTGAATTTTTTCCTTTCTATTTAAATAAAATGATGGTGAGTCACTTTCAAAATAAAGAAAATTGAATTAAAGAAGTTATTTTTAAAGCCAGTCTTTTCTCATGCCACTATATAAGCTTACTTTCTCTTATTTGGTCTTCTCTATGACAATAAAGTGATACGATCACTTCATACTGCAGCAAGAGCTTCAGAGAAGGCCACAAGTCATGAAATTAGGCCCGTTTTATGAATGAGCAAAGTGAGGGTCAAAGAAGTTGAGTAATAGGTCTAATATCACAAAGCTAGAAATGGTGGAACAGTCAGAGTCTATGTCTGTGTCTAAGTCCACCTATATGTCTACCTGACCTCAAAATCCATATTCCTGCTTTCTTACCATTCTAACTTGTGTTGAATATTAAGAAATATTTATTCAGCTAAAGTAACATATCCTTCGCCAAGCCTCAGTCCACAGTTAATCTCTCCTTTCTATCATCTCACCCAACAACTGAAAAATTTCCATTGTCCCAGAAGTCATAAATACTACTATTATTACTAATGTTGCTACTGCTATTACTCTACAATAATAGTGATAATAATAATAATGGCAGCTCCCACTTCCGAAGAGCTTATGATCTAGCGCTGTTTTAGGTGTTAAGCATTTTGCCTGCATGAACTTGTTTAATCTCATAAAAGTTATATGAATTAGGTAATATTTTTATGTCATTTTAAAGACTGGGACATTAAAGCTTAGAAAGTGGAAATAGCCTGTCCAAAGTGACAGCAGTTAAATAGCCGGGTCACAGTCTATCCCCAGGTCTCCTCTGACTCCAGAGCTGGAGTATCATGCTATACTGCAATGCTACTCTCCAAAGGACACAGCAAGAGAAGAAACGAGGAAGATTAGGAAGGTGGAAGGCTCTAGAATGTGTTTCTTGACTTTTTCTTTTACTGAAAAAAAGAAAAGAAAATGAGAATTAAATGGAACTGCTGGCAGTGAGTTTCAGCTGTCTCCCCCACAGTAGATCACTTGCAGCCTGAAGATGAGCTTCACCCACACAAAGGTATGCTGTTTCAATTTGGATTGGGCTGGAGGAGGGACTACCTTCTTTCTCTACAATGCAGATGCAAAATTTCATTTTGCATTGAAAATGCACGTCCTGATTCACCAGCCTTTGTTTTACCCTTTGCATTTTATTTTCTTTTCAAAAATATTTCATTTAAGGCTACAAAAGGATATGAAAATTTTTGCAAAATAGTTTCCAGTTTTTAGCATCCACCTGCAAAATTGCCCTCCACTCCCAAGGTACACTGTCTGGCTCTGCAGCAGGTGTAGCTTGCAGCTGTAGCAGATTTTACCCAGCATGGGACAGATGGAGGGGATACAGTCTGCACAGTAGGATAGATTTTTTTGAAATACACGCTCAGACCTTCATCAAAGCCTGGTGGGAAACGTGGCACTGATGCAAAGTATGCCAAGTTGGCAGGTGTCTGCGTCTGCTGCATTGTGTTTGCAGTAGTGGGATTCCTTTCGGGGGTGGTGGTTGGCCTCTCCTGCACCACAGGCAGATCATTTTGCATCTGAGTTGTTTTGAAGTAACTACAGTAGATATCCGCTTGGAGAAGCATTGTGGTAGGGGTACGGGGAGGGGGTGGAGGTGAACAGCAAGGCGTCTTAGAAAGTGCGGTGTATGACTCAGGGTGAGCAATACATCCTCCTTGAAGTTTGCCTTCCTCACTTTTAAATGAGAGTGGGTGGCAGAGCTGCTAAAGCTCATCAAAGATCCATGCACTTCCCTGCTTTCTCCACCACCTTGCATAAGTGGGGTCATATGACCAATCCTATAAGGAAAGGGACATGACACTTCCCAGTCTGAGACAATTAAGACAGAATACGCCAGGCAAGCTTGGAGGCCATATGCCATGGTTACAAGATGAAGGAGGGCTGGCTGGCCCCATCAGACGTGGTGTGGGTTTACATAATCTGGAAGCTGACCAAAGCCAAGAGTAGTCCTCAGCAGGATGGTGGCAACGATTACGGACAAAGAAGGTAAAATCGCCTGGCACAGAGCAGATGCTCCAGCAACAAGGCAGCTCTTCTTCTGAGCTCTGCAGCTACATCAGCCTCTCCGAACAGAGACTAAAGCGGAGCAGACAGTGTTAGATAATTCTTCTCTTTATATTGCATCTCACTAGATTTGAGAACCCTGAGAAAAATGGTGAAGGTCATCATTGTCTCTGAAAGTTGACTCTTTTCCTTTAATCTTTCGCCTTATGGAAAACTTTCTCCCAAGTTAGCATTTCTGGCAAGAGTGACTCACACAGCCTTTGATCACCGAGGCACCAGTCCCCTCTCATGTAACCTTCTCAGCAGCAATCAGTAATGGGGGAAGCAAGGGTTGTGGGTCAGATAGACTTGGCTTTGAAATCTAGATCTCACACCTACCCTTTCTGGAAACCCTTGGGAAAGTTATTCAACTCGTCTAAAGTTATCTAATTATTAAATGTATAAAATCGCAATTATCATATCTGCAATATTAGATAGGGTTGTCCTGAGATATAGAAACAATAAGATATATGATATATTATAAACATGTATATTACATCTATCACATATATTATAATCATATGTGTCCTATTGTTATTATACATAATCACATATCATATGTCCTACTGGTTATAATGTGATTAATTATAAATATATATTTTATTTATATTATAGGAATTATATAATATAATGAATTATAAATATATATTTTATGTATATTATATATATTATGTATATTCTAAGTAACATGTATATCTATATTATACATCCTATTGGTTCTGTTTCTCTGGAGAACTTTAATACCATATGTATATATACACACACACTATATATATATACACCATATATATATGTACACGCTATATATATATATATATACACCATATATATATATACACACACCATATATATATATATATATATATATATATGAGAGAGAGATTTTAAGGAATTGGCCTACACAGTTGAAGTGGACTGACAAGTCCAGAATTCCAGGGCAAAATGGCAGCCTGGAAATTCAGGTGAGAGATGATGTTACCGTCTTGATTCTACAGCTGGAAATTCATGCAGAATGTTTATATTGCATTTTGGAGGCAGACTTCCTTCTTCTTTGGCCAACATCTGTCTTTGCTCTTAAGGCTTTCAATGTGTTTCAGTGTGTTTAATGAGGCCCACCCCCATTATGGAGGATAATCTGCTTTATTTAATGTCAGCTAATTGCAAACATTAATCACATCCACAAAATACCTTCACAGGAACATCTAGAGTAGTTTTTGACAATACGACCGGGCATCATGGTACATCCAAGTTGACACGTAAAATTAACCATTACACTTGCCTAGCTAAAGTGGTTGTTATGAGATTTACTAGAACACGCAATGTGAACTTGCCAGGGGCAGGATGGCACAGAATAAAAGTTCCTCAGTAACTATATTTCCTGTTACTGTTAACTTACTGCCACTACCATCATTTCTTTTATTTTCTTCTCCTTACTTCCTGTTTTTGAGACTTAACACAATACCATAATGCCTATTAACCCAAAGGAAGAATTCATCTAAATTACCAAAGAATCTGACTTTGTAAATGTTTTCAAAGAAATGCATTTTTTGGCTCTAGAGTATATTTGACACTTGTAATTACATGCTTAGCCAGTTCCCAGTCTGCTATGACATCTGCTCCTTGAGAGTAGAATTGTATTTCCTTCATATAAAAAATCCCTGGTTCCTAGCAACTGCCAGGTAATTATTAGGTGATCAATAATAATAATGATTAATTGGGTTGATTGAACTCATGGATGAATGACTAGAACAACTATAAACCTTTTATACTTTCTAGAGCAGCAAAATAATATCTCTAGTAAAAGTCTTTAAAAGATCTGTAAGTCAAAACAATGATGTTCAATTCAGGCATACTGAATCTCTATCATTTATTGTGTACACATTTTTGGTAACTGGGTATTATGTACCAAATATGTTTCTCCCCCTAAGATTCATATGTTGAAGCTGTAATCCCCAGTGTGATGGTATTTGGAGATGGGGACTTTGGAAAATGATCAGGTCATGAGAATGGATCCTCCATGAATGGGATTTGTTCCCTTAAAAAAAAGAAGGAGACACTGGATCTTTCTTTCCAACATGTGAAGCTGAAACAAGAAGACAGCCATCTGCAAAGCAGGAAGCAAGCCCTCACCAGACGCCAAATCAGCTGGCCCCTTGAACTTGAACTTTGCAGCCTCTAGAATTCTGAAAAAAAAAATATATTTGTTGTGTAAGCCACTGAGTCTATAGCATTTTGTTATAGCAGTCTGAGGTGTGACAGTGGGTGAGTAGAAATCCTCCACAGTCCTTTAGCATCTTTTGCCAGTGTTGGTCCTGTGGTCTTTTCCTTCTTGTTTTATGCAATGCCTTGTTTCTCCTATTAGAGAGCAAGATTGTTGACCGCAGAAACCACATTTTTAAATGTCTGTACCTATTTGAGTTCATTTGAGTTCTTGCAGGTAGTAGGCTCTCAGAAACTAAATGCTGGTTGAGTTTTTAAAGTTGAGTTATTATCTGTATATCTCTCATGCTTAATTTACTTTCCCAATCTTTTTAGCATCTTGATGAAGTACAAAGTACATAGAATATGGAAGTTGGAAGGCATGCCTTCTGGGAAATTTTATGTATTAAGCATAGTTCCTTCATACATATAAACGTTGATTTTATATAGCATCCTGGCCATCTTTAAAAGATACTAAGAAATAAACTTTTTGTTTTGAAAATTAGCCAATAAAGGAAAAGATTCAAGCATTCATCTCTCCTTTCCTATAAAATTGGAACCACTCAGCAATCAGATGGTAGATGTTTCCTTGCACTGACATATTCCCAACAAATAAATAAAGAAGGTGTGATCAAACTGGAATATCATGATTTTCAATCTCTAATTAATTAGATATCTAAGCATTAACAGAAATGGCTGCTGACAACACAAAATGACATAATCCCCCTCTTGACAAAACATATGACACTACCTAGGAAGTAACTGTTCCCCACAAAATTCAAAACAAAAAACGATTAAGCCTCTGTAATCAACTTTCAGTTGGCATAGAAGACTAAGGAAAACATTAAAATTTCCTATAGGCATGCAATCAGCAAAATTCCAATGGAGTAAACTCTGCAAGAAAAATGATGCAGTTTTCAAAGAAATAAACCTCAAAGGTCAGGGAGTAAGAACCTATATATTAAAGGAGACCCAAAAGGCATAGTAAACAAACAAACAAACAAAAACAGGCAGAGCTGTACTATAGTATTTAGAAATGTACATTGGTAATAAAAACTATAAACCAAGATACAGAGGTGATTATCATAAACTCAGCATAGTGGTTATTCTGAGGGTGAGGATGTTGGAAGGGGCAGCTGGAGGGCTCCTGGTATAGCTAGCAAGATTTTGTCTCTTTCTGTGTTTGGTTCTTAAGAGGGCATGCTCTCAAGAACAACCATTGGGCTAGAGCCCACTGCTGGGGACATGTCGTAAAGTCATTCTGCACAGCAACACACTTTATAAACCTGGGAAAGAATCAGTGGATGTTGTGTTTATTGTCTATCACAGTGTAATGACATTAGCACAAGCTTAGCAGCTTAGAACACAGATTTATGATCTCACAGTTTCTGTAGCTCAGAATCAGAGCTTTAACTGGGTCCTCTGCAAGGTTGCAAAGAAGGTGTTGTCCTGGGCTGGCTTCTTATCTGAAGCTTTGACTGGGGAAGGACTTAGCCATTGGGTCCTGGAAGATGTCTGCATTCCAGATCTCTGGATCCTACGACTAGATTATCTTATGTGGCAAAGGGACTTTGCAAATGTGGTGAGGTTAAGGATTTTAAAATAGAAAGATTAGTCTGGGTTATCTGAGTGGGCCCCATGTAATTAAAAAATTTCTTTCAAGAGGGAGGCAAGAGGTCTAAAGTCAGAAAAGGAGATGTGACCACAGTGATATGGTTTGAAGATGGAGGAGGGGGCCAGGGGCCAGGGAATGCCAGCAGTCTCTAGGTTTCAGCCCTGTAAGACTCATTTTGGACTGACCTCCAAAACTGTAAGGTAATAAATTTGCATTGTTTTAAGCCACCAAATCTTTGGTAACCTGTTACAGTAGCTATAGCAAGCTCATATAGCCTGGGAAGAAAGACCCCTGTCAACAATGAAGTATTATATGCATGTAAGCAATTAGTACCATTTCAGCATCTTACTTTGAAAAACATTATCATTTAAATCAAATGGCCCTGCAGAAAAATGTATGTTACACATAGATGAAACATAGCAATTTTCAATGGAAGCTCTCCTAATAGAGTATTAAATGAAAGGCTCCATATACATTTAGTTTCCCATTAAATTCATTTAAAATCCCACTTCAAAGCATTCCATGCATGTGGATTGTTGATCACTTTGTGATCACTTCACCTACTTGTAAAAACGGGAAATGTACGGGACACATCCCAGACCTACTAAATTATTACACAGACCTATTTCAAATACAACTATGGTAAGTTTACTAATGGTTCCCCAAAATAGCCAGGTTCTAATCATAGAAACCTGTGAATGTTACCTCATATGACAAAAGGGGCTTTGCAGATGTCATTAAGTCAATGACTTTATCTTGAATTATCAGAGTAGATTCTAAATGTAGTCTCAAGTGTCCTTTAAAGAGGGAGGCAGAGGGAGATTTTACTGCAGAAGGGGAGAAGATGATGTAATGATGCAAGTAAGAAATCAGAGCTGTGTGCTTTGAAGGTAGAGATGGGGACCACAAGCCAAGGAATACAGGCAGACACCAGAAGCTAAAAAAGACAAGGAAATAGATTTTTCCCTAAAGCCTCCAGAGGGAAAACAACTCTACTGACCTTTATTTTAGACTTCTGAGCTCCAGAACTGTAAAACAATAACTTTGTGTTGCTGTAAGCCACTTGGTTTGTGGTAATTTGTTAAGGCAACAAAAGGGAAATAATACAGTCTTCAATTAATGATGTTACTCCATGATCTCTCAAAAAATACATGTAGATATACACACACATACACACACACACACACACACAAATTTCCTGATGACTCCATTTATTTATTAGTTTATTTTTTAACCAAAAATGCACTAAATGCAAATTTTACACAAAGTTATATTTTGGTATTACCATTTCAAGCACAGGCAATTTTCTGCATGTAAGAGTTTTTACTTAGAGAATATCACATAGAACAAATTGATAGTTTGAATTGCAGGCCATATTTGCTTTGTGAACATGCACCAAGTGTGGGGGGGTAGAAAGGGAACATCTTCCACAGCCCTCGAGTCAAGGCTCAAGCGTACAACTGCACTATTTTCATGCATTTCAAAGCACTCTGGTGTTTTGCCTTTATTTCGCCCTTAAGGCATTTTTCTGTGGTATGTCTTTAAGTGCAATTTAAGTGAAAGATAATTACAAGCCCCAAGAAGATTAAAACCCTGGTTTAGAAAGTGGTTCAAAAGAATATAACATTCAGAAAATGCTTATTTCCTGTCCATTTTCTTATCAGCCATCACCTACTGTTGCCACCTAACATCAAGTCACTCCATTGGGGTGAATGACACACTTTTGCAGCATTATATTTTATGTACAAATTGCATTTATTGTTATTCGAGTTGTCAAGTTGGTATTAATTAGACAAACTTGCTTTCATTATTCTATTAAGTAATTCAGCAAGGGACAAATGCATGTGGCAGGCCCAGGAATCTGCAGTTACAGGCTCCTCACAGAATTTTCTAACGAAAATCAATGCTTGAGAACCACTGCCTTAGAGAATCACAGGGGAACATTTATTACAGGCGGTCTGCTCTCCATCACATTCCTCAGTCCTTTCCCTTTCAGTTGCTGGTGTTCGCAAAGGAAAGGCAAATTAATATTATTTTCATGAGCGTATTATAATTTTGATGGAAAAACTGAGATCATGTTAAAATCACATAGTCAAACTCAAATGGCTTTTTCTCAATTATTCGCTTACTCCCTTCCAGTAAAACACCTGATTCCAAGTAGACTGCAAGTTGGACAATTTGAAGATACCCAGATGGAGGATGTTCATCGAAGGCATTCCTAAATGACTGTCAAATTTTGATAAACCTAGATTGGAGAAAGAAGAAAACAAATGCATAATTCATCCACATACACAGGAAGTGCAGTATCTAATCACTGCATACCCATGTGCGCATATATATGCACACACCCACATCCATACCCACAACTAGCCTGAATAATCACAACTAGGAAGAGTGGAGCCTCAACTAAGGGTGTTTTTTGTTTTTGCTTTTAACCTAGCAGTTAGTGCTCTCCTTTTTGCCTGAAAGGGTATAAAAATTTCTACCTCTCAGCCCAGCATGGTACTTAGTTAACTAACATTTCCTATGGTTTTCTCTTCCCACCTGCCCTTACGGCATTTTTCAGTATTATATCTGTATTTTAATTGCACTTTAAGTGAAAGGTAATCATGAGCCTCAAGTAGATTGAAAACTTGGTAAAGAAAATGGCTCTCTTCTGCCCAGCAGAACAGCCTATAGGGTAACAGGTGGATTTTCCCCATATTTTTATTCCCTAAAGTTTATTCATTCATTCGCTAAGTATATGAACATACATTCCTTCATCTAAGAGAGAACAGATGTTTTCCATTTTGTTGCTATGAAATCGTGAGTATGCAAAATGTGTACCGCCGATGCTAACATACCATTACTAACATGAGATACCTGTGCTGATCCTTATTTGCAAGGGGCAGTCAGGCCAATGGTGAACCAGATAGATAGCCCCTGTCCTCATAGACTTTAAATTTAGTGAGGAAAGCAGTTGACTAAGAATTTCATTATGTTATGAAAATGGATGTGATCTGAGACCTGTGACGTGCTAAAGAGGTGCTGAATCTAATCTAACTTGCACAGTGCAGGATGGGTGTATGTGTTGGGGGGAGGGTGCTGCATTAATATTTGCTGAACTGAATTCAGTGCTTGCCCCCTCCACTTCCTTAGATCCTCATCATTGATTGTGAGAGGAGACTTATGAGTCACTCTTGACTCTTGATATTAATAACCATGTCTTTGGTTTATTAGTTTCTCGGTATGTTTATATAAGAGGGAGAGGGTTGCAAAGTCTTTAATATACACGCAGAGCTCTTGGCTTTCAAGGAAGTACTTCAAGAAATGATGCAGCAAATACATTCAATTTAATGAATATTTATGGAGTACATACTACTTTCAAGGCTTTAGTGGTAGGTACAAAAATGAAGTCAATTGTCCTTGGTTTCACAGGTCTTAAATGCAAGTGTGTGTGTAAATGAGGCCGGTGGGCAGGAAACAGGGAAAAATGGAATGGGAACAACAGAAGAACAAGTCAAAGCATGTACACAAATAATCGAAGAAGGAAGCTTATTCTACAAATGAGTCAGAAGATAAGAGCGTTTGTTCATGATACAAATATTGGCCTGATGTAATTTCTTTCAGGAGAGAACAAACAATGAGCTCAGAACAATGGGAAGTTCTGAGAAAACAGCAGGTGATATAACCCCTGCAGTTCGGATATTGGCTCTTCCAGGAGGCCCTCCCTGAACGTACTCCACTTTCCTCTTAGTCTGGGAACTGACCTCCTTGTGTTCCCCTGGCTCCTGGACCATATTAAAAGGCAACTCCACCTTGCCCTTTACATGCCCTTTACTCTAACGGGACGATGAAATCTTGAGGCCAGCCACATGCCAGAGCACTGCCACCCTGGCACCTAGTGACTGTGTCTAACCCATGGTAGACACTCCATTAACAGCAGTTGAGCTGAACTGGGCACCCCATACGGTATAGAACATATCATAAATTCTCAATAAAGATTTGGTAACTTAGGTGATGCCACTTTAGACATCAAGGAGTAAAGGTTTTAGAAATCATCTTTTCAAGATTCCTGTAGTTAACGTGCAAACAATTACCTGGAGCAGTAGTTAAAAATAAAGACACCCTCTGAACCTTTGATTCAGAAATGTTGCAATAGGGATCTGGAAATCTGCTTTTTAAACAAGCTTCTCAGTTAATTCCAGAGCCACATTTTGAGAAACTCTGCTCTCCTTACAGAGCTGTCTAACAAAACTATACTTGTCTTTCTCATTAATTGCACAGGTTCGTCTTAAAACCCAGGGAGAAGGAATTTATATAATTCACATTGACGAACCACAGTAATGTTTTCATTTTTGAAAGCTGGGCAACAAAATTGCTCTTTGGGTGAAAATCAGACGTGACTAGTTGGTCCACTCCTGACTGTTATGTCAGCCCATGAATCTGAGCACACATGCAAACCTCTAGTAATGTCATGTAGGATACATCTCTACGCCTCTGTACAGCCATAGAGAGCAACCTGTACCTAAAGAAAGGGAGGTGAGTATTTCAGAATTGTTTTAAACAAATGTCATTAATTTCTTTTTCCTTTTCTTTTTAGGACAATTTTTCTCTGTGTAGCCCAGGCTGAAGTGCAGAGGCATGGACACAATCATGGCTCACTGCAGCCTCGACCTCCCAGGCTTAAGCAATTCCTCCACCTTAGTCTCCCCAGTAGCTGGGACTACAGGTGTGCATCACCACATCCGGCTAATTTTGTTTATTTTTTGTAGGTCTCGCTATGTTACTCAGGCTGGTCTTGAACTCCTGGACTCAAGGAATTCTCCGGCCTCAGCTTCCCAGAGTGCTGAGATTATAGGTGTGAGCCACCATGTCCAGCCTTATCATTAATTTCAAGGGTTAAATTGTAAGGGTTTCCTGAGTTATCCAAAGATTCAATTTTCTAAATATCTGGTTGAACAAAACTTAGCTATATGTGCTCCCCCAGAAACCTGAAATACCTAGAAATTATGGGAAGCATCACTCAAAATGTCAGTAAATCAATATTGGCTAGACTCTGAAACAAGATAAATTTTCACTAAACCCCATTGTGATTTCAGAATTAACACAGATTTTGTAAAAGTGCCATAGTGAATTAAAGACCTCAGTCTCCAAGCCATGGGAGTTTGCCTCTGGCAGCCATATTGAAATGAAGGTAATTAACACAGTTCATCTTGCAATAGGATAGTGCTTTCCAGACTGTTTGAAATTCTATGAGCATCCCACCCAGACCCCAGTAACCCCCTGAAATATGCTGAACCATGGCAGTTAACACACAAGGGGATCATTAAATGAATAAGAGAAGGCAGAGAAATCACAGTTTGTAACTGAGATCATTTCATGGGCAGTTTGCCAGCTATTTGGGAAAGTCTAACACAAAGGTTTCTTCATGTGAGGCATTTATAAAGTGTAGTGCTACGACTCTACAAAATCCCTTTTAAAATTATTTTAAAGGACATTGCCTTTCAAATTATTTTCTAAGTCCTGATGCTTAAAAATTATTTTGATATAAAAATTTAGGAGGCAGATGATACTACTATTAAATTTTATCAGTAACAGAAAGTAGTTTTCAGGACAAATGATCAGGACATTTCCTATATGTAGTCATTATCATCTGTTACACAGCAGAAACCAATCTCAGATATCAGATTATGGTCACTTCTGTCCAGACAGTAATGATGACACAGGCAACGCTTACAGAGCACAGGCAGTGGTTTTGAAACAGCTGGCAAGGCTGAGAAACAATGATTTCACGTCTTGAGTGAGAAAGAGAAAATATTTAAAAATCATTTTAAAGTGATCAAAAGTGGAATAAAATACAAGCATCATCACAGTAATCTGAGAAACAGCTACTTACAAGCTATAGTTACCATCAATGAGTATGTGAAGACACTGGCTAAGGCTTCTCCCATAAACCATCTGAAACAAGAAGATTGCTCCGATTTAGCATACTGATTAGGCATTTCCAACCCAATTCCAATGTGATGTTTTTTGGACTTACTACAGACTCATGATTTCAAGGTTTACTATAAAACTACAGTAATAAAGATAGTGTGGCATTGGCAAATGGACAGATACATAGATCAGTGAAAGAGAGTAGACAGCCCAGAAGTAGACTCGTTTAGATAGAGCAAACTGATTTGAATTGAGGTACAGAAGCAATTCAAAGGAAAACATACAGTCTTTTCAATCAACGGTGTTGAAACAATTGGATATTTATATGCAAAAAATGAACTTCCACATATATAACATGCCTTACACAAAATTTAACTCAAAATGGGTCGTAGAGCAAAAATGTAAACTGTAAAAGTGTAAAACTTCTAGTAGAAAACATAGGGGAATATTGATATGACCTTGCATTTGGCAATTAGTTTTAAAATACAATACGAAATGCACAATTCATGAAAGAAAAGAAATGAATAATTGGGCTTTATCAAAATGTAAAACTTTTGCACTGTGAAAGACACTGCTAAGAGAATGAAAAGACAAGGTAGAGTCTGTGAGAAAATATTTGCAAATGACATATCTGATCAAGGACTTCTATCCATAATATATAAAGAACTCTTAAAATTCAATAATAAGAAAATAAGCAGCCCACTTGAAACAATGAGCAAAAGATCTGAACAGACACTTCACCGAAGAATATATGCAAATGAGAAGTAAGTGTAAGAACAGATGTTCAACATCATTCATCATCAGAGTAATGCAAATTAAAACAGTGAGATACTGCTGCATACCTAGTAGAATGGCTAAAACCCAAACAACTGACAAACGAAATGCTAGGGAAGATGCAGAGCAACAGAAACTCTCATTCATTGCTGTTAAGAATGAAAATGGTGCAAACACTTGGAAGATAATTTGGCCCTTGCTTACAAAGTTAAACATAGACTTACCATATAACCCAACAGTTACACCCCTTGATATTAATTCAACCGAGTTGAACTCTGTGTCTGTGCAAAAATCTGTATGTGATTCTTTCTAAAAGCTTTATTCAAAATTATCAAAAACTGGAAGCAACCAAGACACCCTTCAATAGATGAATGTATAAACAAACTGTGGTACACCCATACAAGGGAATATGATTCAGCAACAAAGAGGAATTAGCTAACTGTAGAATGGCACATTTATTATTGCTATGGGTTAGTATTTTTTCTTAGAGGAAGTGAATAGTTTTCTATATTAATCATATACAATCAAAATATTCCATCGGATAAATAATTGTTTCTGACAAAATAAGAAATGAAGGGAAGATAGAAATAGTGGGAAAAACTGAAGTCCCATAAGTGATGGCAGCAGCAGCCCATATGGAGCAGCTGCTGCAAAGACACCACTGCAGCAGGGGAAGCATGGCCAGGGTTGTGGGCTGCAAGGAGCCCACAGGTGCTGAGAACAAGAGGGAGCTGGGAACAAGAGGGAGCTGGAAACAGGAGGGAGCCTAGAACAGGAGGGAGGGAGCCCTGCCCTCCCAGGTGCAGCTGCAGCTACCCAGCCACGTCTTCGAACCCAGGCATCCCTGCACTCTTGGAGGCCTTGGAAGCCCCCCTGCTCCTGCCCCTGGCCTCTCCCTGCTCCCGTTGCCTGCTCTGATTTCCCAACAAAGTTGTGGCTGGGCCCCAGTACTATCACAACCTAGCCAGATATCTGTGCACTTCCAGCAGTACTGACAAGAAGCTGCCTGCTGCCTCAGCCCCCTCCAGACTTTGAACACTGACCAGCATGGAAGGGACGCCGAGAGGGCTGAGGGAAGCTCCGCCCTGCAGGCAGCCCCCACTGCCACCAACAACCTGAGTGCCATGGGTGATATGTTGATGGTGGCAGGAGGCAGAGTGGACCTTGGGCAGAAAGGGGCATATCCCTGGTGAAGCCCCACCTTCCAGCCAGGGACAGCCTGAAGCCTGGGGGCCAGGCTGCTAGTTCCCCATAAAGGAGGCCCAGAGTGAGAACTTACAGTGCTTTTTCTGGGCCCCCCCCATGGCTGCCCATGGACGAATCAGCACAAACGTCATCACTTCTGAGCCCATAAAAAACCCCAGACTCAGACTCACAGAGAGGTTGGGACTACCAGCTATGGAAAGGAGCTACCCACTTTGGGTCTTCTCAACTTGGGGTGACCTGCTTGTAGAAGGTAGCTACCCACTCTGGGTCTCCTCTCCACTGAGAGCTGGACACGCATCAGGATGACCTGTCTATGGATAGGAGCTACGCACTGCAGGAGGACTGAACTCATCAGGACTATATGCCTGTGGAAAGGAGCTACCCATTTCAGGTCTCCTGAGAGCTGTTCTGTTGCTCAATGATGGGCCTCTCTACCTTGCTCACTCTCCAGGTGTCTGCATACCTCATTCTTCCTGGATGCAGGACAAGAACTTGGTACCTACCAAGTGGCAGGACTGACAGAGCTGTAACACCAACAGAGCTGAAACATCCCCCCACCCCGCCCTGCCCAGACAAGCTGTGGAAAACAAGGAGAGAAGAGTTGCAGCCCCTTGGGGAGTGCAGACCTAGGGGTTCCCTGAGCCAGGGCTGAAACACCCTCTTCGGGGCTGTGTGGTTCCTGACATCTCCAAGCTTTTGGGTGCCACCTCATTTCTCTTGTCCAGATGCTGGTGCCCACAGCAAAAGCTGCTACTGGTATGTTTGATCCAGCCAGCCATAGCCTCACATAGAGCTGGCACCTGTGAGGTGCCAGTTAGGGTTAGGGTTAGGAGTTGCCCGCCTCACCACAGCAGCTGGTGTGTCTGGCTGTGCGCAGTGACCGGACTCCAGACTTGTTTGCTCACACATCCCTCACCACTTCACACCTTGCTTGCGCTTGGCAGGCATGTGATCCAGGCTGGTAGTGTTGGCCAAGCGCAGCCTGCCAGGGTGAGTGGGTGGAACAAGACCAGTGGACGCAAGCAATACTTAGGAAGAAGGTGCCACCAGCAACACAGGTTTCCAGCTGGCAAAGCGATACCCCAAGGATCCCATGACTCAAGGAGCAAAATGCAATGTGAGCTCTAAGCTCATATTTCTGCTCCCTTCCCCACCTTTCTGTTTTTGGTAATAGTTACTTTAAAGCTAAAAAAATGAATGAGGTATTAATTCCTGCAACAGCGTATATAAATCTTTCTGCAGCTTGCTCTATGAAAGAAGCAAGACTGAAAAGGCTATGTCCTGTATGACAAAATTAATACAACAGTCTGGAGAAGACAAATCTATAGGGACAGAAAACAGAACAGAGGTTTTCAGGAGTTGCGGAAGGAGTGTTTGACTAGAGAACCACAGATAAACTCTTAAGTATGATAGAACCAGTTTGTATGGTACTGTAGTGATGGATATATGGCATTGTGCAATCTGTCAAAACCCATAAAACTTTGCAGCAAGAGAGCAAACCTGCATGCATACAAATTTAGAAATATCAATCAGGAAGCTGAGAGATTCCAGGATGGAATGCAGACAAAATAATCTAACTGTAGAATAAATGTATAGCATAATCTCACTGAAGGGAGTGGGGAAAAATAACTTTGGAAAATGGAGTTTCAGCTGGACTATAAGACAAAAGACAAAAGGTATAATCCAGAAGCATGGTACTCGAGTCAGGAAGATTGTTTCTCACAGTTGGTATGGGTTAATTCAGATATGTCTGTATGTGTAAACTAGCATTGAACAAATTAGTAAATGGATGCCAGATGGTGGAAACCTGGTTTCTAACTGTAGGAGCACGAGGTTACAGGGAGGCAAGGTGATGAGAAGGCTAGAAGGAAGCATGTGGTATTGGGTTAGAGTTAGATATAATAATTGAATGATTATTTTGCTTAAAATATATGCATGAATGGTTACAAAAATAATTTTTGATATGTAGGTATACATGGGTCAGTATACATACACATATTTCTTATTCCATCTACTGACTGGCTATAGAAGCAATAACATCCCAGTAGCTCTGAGCACACCCAGCACCTAGATCTTGGTTTCTAGTGTTCTATAATAGAAAGAATAAGGGGTTCTTAGAAAAAAGGCTGAGGGCTGGGGCAGGAAAAACACAAATTGAGGGTGAATTATCTGGTAGTAACAGAAGCAAGAAATTGTTAAAGAAAAAAAAGGTTAGGAGTATGTGAAAAGGATACAGGAACCAATCTGAAAGAGCTCTCAATGGCAAAAGCCAGAACAACTTGCAAAAGAAAGAGAAAACTATTGTATAATGTTGTAACCCAGAGTATAAAATAAAAATGTGTGAGTACCTACTGATATCAATAAATGTTTAAATAAATAAGTGAAAAGGGGGAAGCTAAAACTAAGAGGATGATTAAGGAAGTCTAGTGTCACAATGGGAATAGATGCTCCCCAGTAGATTTAAGGAGAAAGCTATTCTATCTGCAGGAAGAGTGCTCACAAAGGGGGGTTGTAAAATGAGTTGGTGTTTAACAGGTTAGAATTAGCAGGGTGGGGAAAAGGATAGTGCAGTGGGCCTGACATTGCTGGACTTGGAAAAATAAATAGATAGGAGGTGGGAATATGGAAGAAGCAAATCTGAAGCTCATTAAGAAGCTGGACTTAAAGATGTTGGCTAATTGAGCCTTATAAAGATGGCAGGGGAGGGAAACCGGTGGGAGAAAAATTAGTTCAGAGGCTACTTGTAAAGGCTCAATATATATCTGAATCAGAGTCATGGCAGTGAAGAGATGGAGGTCTAGATGACCCACACCTCTATATTCCATAGCATATTTTGTTTGTAAAAAAGCTATTCAGATCAGTCAGACCTAACACCCCCTTTTAAAAACAAACATTTCGTTTTATAACAGTAATGCCTCTTCTTGTCCTGAAGTAAAGTTCTTAAGTAATATAACCCATCTACGTAAGTAATCTAGAGATGATTTAAACTATATGGGAGGATATACATAGGGTATATGCAAATACTACATCATCTTATATAAGAGGCTTTAGTATTCAAGGACTTTGGTATCCAAGGGAAGCCCTAGGATCAAACCTCCTTGGGTATTGAGGGACAACTGTATTCAATGCTTGCACTTCACAGTTATTATTAATAATTTGTATCTTGAAAGTCCTCCTCTTTGGTACAGATTTTAAATCTCTCTCTCTCTCTCTCTCTCTCACCACATCTCTAACTTTATTACGACATCTATCTCTATTGCACTTCATAACTGCACATTGTTCTGCAGGGTGGACAAATGTTATTTATTCAGTCCTCTATTTATGGACATTTGGGTTGTTTCTATTTTTGCTATTGCCAAAATGATGTGCAAGGGACCCCAAATAGCTAAAACAATCCGGAGAAAGAAAAACAACGTTGGAAGACTCATGCTTTTCCACTTCAAAACACTACATGCAAAAGAATGAAGTTGAACCTCTACTTTATGCCGTATACAAAGATTAACTCAAAATGAATTAAAAACCTAAATGTAGGTGCTAAAACTACAAAACACAACAAAAGATAGGTGGGAAACTTCATGACATTGGATTTGGCAATGATTTATTGAATGCGACACCAAAAGCACAGACCACAAAAAAAGAGAAAAAGAAATTGGACTACATCAAAATTTAAAACATCTGCACATTGAAGAACACATTGGACAGGGTGAAAAGGCAATCCACAGAATAGGAAAAATATTTGCAAATCACGTATCTGAGAAGAGGTTAGTATGCAGAATATATAAACAGTATTTTAACTTAGCAACAATAAGAAAACAATCTGGTTTAAAAAATGTCAGAGTACTTGAACAGACATTTCTGTAAAAAAAGATATACAAACATCCAATAAGCTTGTGGAAAGATGATCAACATCATTAGCCATCAGGGAAATGCAAATCAAAACCGCAATGACCACTAGGATGGCTCTAGTCAAAAAGACAGACAATAATAAATGTTAAGAATCAGGAAAATTTTGATTCCTCATAAATTGCTGGTGGGAGTGTAAGATGGTGCAGTCTTATTGAAAAACATTTCAGCAGTTTCTAAAAATATGAAACATAGACTTACTATATGTCCAGAAACTTCATTCCTAGGTATTTAACCAAGAAAAATGAAAATGTACATCCATACAAAACTTGTACGTAAGTATTCCTAGCAACATTATTCATAAGTCTAAACAGTGGGAAAAACTCAAATGCCCATTGACTTGATGAATGGATAAACAAAATGTGATGTATCTATACAATGGAATGTTAGTCATCCATAAAAAAGAATGAAGTACTGACACATGCTATAACATGGATGAACTTTGAAAACATTATGCTAAGTGAGAGAAACCAGACACAGAAATGTACATATTGTATAACTCTATAGGAAATGTTCAGAATAGACAAATTCATATAGACAGAAAGTAGATTAGTGGTTTCCAAGAGGTGGGGGAGGAAGGAATGGAGACTAACTGATAATGGGTACAGGGTTTCTTTCTCAGTGATGAAATTGTTATATAATTATAGTGGTGATGGTTGCACAATTTTGTGAACATACTAAAAACTACTAAAAGTACACTGAAAAATAATTTTTAAAAACTGTTTAAAAATGCAATGAATGGCATGTTACTTATGTCACTTCACACATGTGCTAGTGTATGTGGGCAATAAATTATTAGAAAAGGTATGGCCAAGTCAAAGGAGACATGAAGCTTTAAACCTGGTTGACATTATTGAACGTCCCTACTCAGGGATTTTAAGAATAAATTGTTGGTCAAGTGCAGTGACTTACGCCTGTAATCCCAACACTTTGGGAGGCCAAGGTGGGCAGATCACAAGGTCAGTTCGAGACCAGCCTGGCCAAGGTGGTGAAACCCCGTCTCTACTAAAAATACAAAAATTAGCTGGGTATGGTGGTGGACACCTGTAATCTCAGCTACTCGGGATGCTGAGTGGGGAGAATAATTTGAACCCAGGAGGCGGAGGTTGCAGTGAGCCAAGATTGCACCATTGCACTCCAACCTGTGTGACAGGTCAAGACTCCATCTCAAAAAAAAATAAGAATAAATTGTTAAAAATTTCACAGCAATGATGGAGCATGTCTTTTACTTCACAACCTTGCCAAAAAAGTGTGACCAAGCATTTGACTTTTTGCCAATATGATTGGTGATTATGTCACTAGGTAGATTTGTTTCAAAAAAGAATAATATTTTTATTGTTTTTATTTTCAAAATGTGAATAATTTGAAAGAGATTACAAATATATACAAAAAGAAAAGAAAATATCAGAAAAATCCCATGATACAGAAGTTATTAATAAAATCTGGTGAATATCCTTTTGGAAATCTCTTTATATGCATTTTAAAACTATTATTCTAAAATGAGCTCTAACATACATACAGCAAAGCCTGTAAAGTGTACAACTTGATTTTGATTTTTTTATATAAACACCTGTAATTGCCACCCAGATTAAGATATAGAATATTTCTGCACCCTATAAGGTTCCTTGGTTGTCCCTTTCACTTTATACCCTTGGAATTAATCACTATTCTTACATCTTAATAATTGATTTGTCTTGCCTTTTTTTGAATTTTATATATACAGGTTGAGCATCTCTAAATAAAAAATTCAAAACCCGAAATGCCCCCAAGTTTGAAACTTTTTGAGTGTCTACATGATGCCACATGTGGAAACTTCCACACCTGACTTCATGCCACAGGTGCACAAAATTATTTAAAATATTGTGTAAAATTACCTTTAGGTTATATGTATATGAAACATAAATGAATTTTGTTTAGATTTGAGTCTCATCCTCAAGATCTCTCATCGTGTATATGCAAATATTCCCAAATGTAAAAAACGTCCAAAATCCAAAACACTCCGGTCCCAAGTATTTTGTATGAGGCATACTCAACCTGTATACGCAAACATACCACTGCTCATGCCTCTCATCTATCACTTACATCTCTATGAGAAACATCTATGCTCTTGCCCACATCTATACATTTTGACTCAATTTTTTAATTCAAATAAAATTACTTAGAATAATTTTGGATAAGCAGAGAAGTTGCAAAATTAGGACAGAGTGTTCTCATGTGGTCCCCAGCTTCTTTTGTTATTAACATGTGATATTACTGTGGTATGTTTGTCACAGTGAAGGAACCAACATTGGTACATTACTATGATCTCAACTCTGCACTTCATTTGGATTTTTCCTTTTTCCGTTCCAGGATCCTATCCAGGCCACCACATACATTTTGTCATTGTGTCTGCTAGGTTCCTCTGGGCTCTGAGAGTTTGTTCCTCTCCCTGGTTTTGATGACCTTGACAGTTTTGGAAAGTCCTGCTCAGATAATGTGTTGAATGTTCCTTATTTTGGTTTTATTTGCTATTTTTCTTTTGGTTAGACTGGGGTTTGGAAGACCACAGAGGTAAAGTGCCATTCTCACCACATTGCATCAAAGGGACATGCAATCAACATAACTTATCCCTGTTAATACTGACTTGTTCAAACAGTTGCAGCAGTGTTGGTCCAGTTTCTCCACTGAAGAGTTACCTTTTTTACCCCTTTCCTCACTCTACTCCCTGGAAGAAGTTTCTAAATGCAGCCCTCCCTCAAAGGATTAAGAGTTAAGCTCCACCTCTTAAGAGAGGAGTATCTACAAACATTAACCTAAGGAACATTCGTTTATAGTTCTGTGAAAGAAAAGAAAGGGCTCTGAGATCAACTTGGAAGTTTGGAAAACACAAAGTGAAATGAAGCTAGATGTGTTCCTTCACCACATTATTTCACTGATTATTATACTAATGCTCATCATGGTCCTCCAACTTGGGATATAGAACGTAGAATTTTGCAAATTTATTTTTAACTGCAGGAGCACCACCCCCCCAACTCCACTTTTGTTCTTTTGGTCCCATTGTGATCTAAAAATGTTTTGCAAACCTCATAATTATCTGGGAAGCTTATTTTAAAATACCAATTCTCAGTAAATCTAAATTGGTATCTCAAGAGATGGGATCTAGGACTTTGGATTTAAAACAGCAACCCCTCTAAGTGATGCTGCTGTGTTTGACCCGCAAAATGTGGGACTCGAGAGCAGGCAGCCCATGCTGTCCAGAGTTCAAGAACCATAAAGACCCCTGGACTGTTTGATTCACCTTTGTTTCATTGATTCAACAAATATGGAAGAACTCCAGGCACCAAGGATTCTGAAGTGAGGGAGACGCACAATGTGTCCCCAAGGTCTGCTCTCAGGTAGCTCATATTCTCGTAGGGAAAAGCAGATCTCATTAAAATTTCAACAGATAATCATGTCACAGGTCGGGGGTAATAAGTGCTCTAAAGAAAAGAAAAGCTAGGTACATGTGACAAAGAGTGGCATGCTATTCATACAGGATTTTCAGGGAAGGTCTCTCTGATGATGTGACATTTGAACAGATTTTGTCAAGAAGTAAGGCCACATGTAACGAGGATATCTAGAGAAGGATCGTAAGAGGCAGAGTAAACAGCAAGTGCAAAGGCCCTGAGACAGGAGTGGGTTTAGCACCAAGGAACTTGATCACTGCCCTGAAAACTTGGACAGGGAGAGAAAAGAAGGCAGAGGAAGAACATGCAGGCCAGAGGGTAGAGAACAAACATACCTATAAGAAGGCATTAAGAGACAATTTATGTGAGGATATACAAATACAATGGGAAAGTGGAGTCTCTGCAGGGACCCTAAGTCCCATAGTGGGGACCTCAAGTGCCTTTGAACTCCAGGCAGGGACGCTTGGAGTATACCTGTAACAGAAGCCACTTCTTTTATGGACAAAAAGCGATACAATTTTAAGCAAGGTACACTAGGTTTTGTTTGCTTTCTAGGTTTGTTTTTGTTTTTGTTTTGAGATGGAGTTTCACTCTTGTTGCCCAGGCTGGAGTGCAATGGCGTGATCTCGGCTCACTGCAACCTCTGCCTCCCGAGTTCAAGGGATTCTACTGCCTCAACCTCCGACGGCTGGGATTACAGGTGCCCGCCACCACACCTGGCTAATTTTGTATTTTTAGTAGAGACGGGGTTTCACTATGTTGGTCAGGCTGGTCTCGAACTCCCGACCTCAGGTGATCCTTCCACCTCGGCCTCCCAAAGTGCTGGGATTACAGGCGTGAGCCACTGAGCCTGGCCCCCTTTCTAGGTCTTGTATGCTTTGTGACAGGATAGAGATGGGCAATGAGAGTTAGCAGGGTACTTACCATGGACAGACAAATGAACAAATCTTAACAGAGCTACCTAACATGTTCTGTAGAATAAGGCAAGAAAAATTATCGATCAATTATAGCTTCACTAATTATGAAATACCACTGCATGAAAATAAAATCTGAATTACCTTGCACATGCAGAAATGATTAAGCACACAGCAAGTAGGATTGCCTGAAAGAAGACTTCTTGAAACAAACTGGTTTCTAATAGAAAGAACAAAAATAAATAAATTAGAAATCATTGCTGATTCAATCATCTTGGAACAAGAAAATCATCTCAAACTTCCCTTCTACCCACCAAAAACAAAAAAAAAGTTTTTGAATGTATGTCAGTTCAAGCTATGCGTTATAAATAACAAGATAAAATTACCTAATGTTAGACAGGGCTGTCATTAGACAATTTTCTGCAAATAATTGCTTTCTTCAATCACTATAAAATAAAACTATAAAACTATTTACACAGGTTAGGGCTTGCCTTTTGATTTCATTTTGGGGAAAGGCTTTGTAGAGTTTAGGATAATGTAAGAAATCTAACTCTGTGATTTTGATAATAATAATGCCTAAAATCTGTAAAGTGCCTTATAATTCACAAACAGCTTTCATATGTTAGTTCACTTAAACAGCACCACAACCCTGTGAGGTGGATGCCGTTATCTTAGTTCTGCAAAGAGAAGAACAAGACTAAAAGAAATGATGAACTTGTCCCAGGTCACATAGCTATGGGGTGTCAAAGCCAAGATTAAAAAACTAGACAGAACATAACACTTTGTCTGAAGTGGGCAGGGAAAGACAATTGCAACTTTGTATACTGGAAGTCTCTAAAGACCAAAAATGAGAACATATATTATGAAATATTTGTCTTTGCAATCGGTACAATATTTCAGTATTGCCTACAGTGGAAACTATAAATCATACAGCAATTATAGGCATAAAAGTTAAACCAATCATAAACCTAAGTATTATTCTAATCACCTTAAAGAAATTAAAGCTGGTTTAAGGATTACCACATAAAAACCTAAAGGAGAGTATAAACAGATCTCAACTTCATTTTTGTCAAATGCTTCAAAAACTCAATTTTGCAAGAATTGTTTAAAACTTGGAATGACTTTATGTTAAGAATGCATTTATTTTTGCTATTTATGCCATGAATGAGGATTGAGTCAGCTAACAAAACCTACTTAGCCCATACAGCGGGTGGAATACTGAAGATTGGCAATTCAAAATATCACAGTAGTAAATTATGTCACTGCAAATGTACAGTCGTTCATGTACATTGTGAATTAAGTTATTGTGGGTTCAATTGAACACTCAACCATCCTCCTAAAGTGTGTTTCTATTCTTAGCCTCCCCTGATTTCATGTGGAATTTGGAAAACATTTCCTCACAGAAAGAAATCCAGCTTGAAAAACTGCAAAGATCACTAGACTTGGATACTGAAGGATGAATGGGTTTAAATTAGAGATCTACAAAGAGGAGTTGTGTGATTTGGGATGAGTTATTCACAGATTCCTTCCTTAAGTAGCCATTTGCTGAATACCTCCTTCAGCTCAGCTCAAGTATAACCTCTTTCAGGAAGCCTACCTTGATTCTACTAGCTCCTCCTTGGCCCTTAGCTGCTCCTTCCCTGGGCTCCCATGATACCTTGTTCATATCTTCATTAACTCTCTTTCCACCTTGAATTAAAAATTCTGTGATATTTCTCTATGTTCCTCCCCTGGACTGCAAGCTCACTGAGAAAATAATCAGTATCTAGTTCCTGTTCTCCAGGGACAGTGCCCACATTTTCCTTGTGGAATCACCTCTCCCCACCTTTGCACAGTTTAGGTGAAGTGACTGAGCTTTTCTGATTTTCCTCCAAGCATTCTTTTTTTTTTTCCTTTCGAGCTTTTTGGAGTTTCACATACTTATCAACAAGGTTTTGTCAATGGGAAACAGGCCTTTCCAGAACCAACAAATCAATTATTGGCCTCTTGTTATTAGTCTAGACAGATGTAAGCTCTTTCTGCTGAACTGGAAACTGGAAAGGTGTAGGCACAGAGCCACCAGGATCCACCATGGAAGGAAGACTTTTTCTTTTCTTTCTTTTTCTTTTTCTTTTTTTTTTTTTTTTTGAGACAGAGTTTCATTCCACTGCCCAGGCTGCAGTGTAGTGCATGATCTTGGCTCACTGCAGCCTTGACCTCTTAGACTCAGGTGATCCTCCCACCTTAGCCTCCCAGGTAGCTGGGACTTCAGGCATGAAGTCCCACGCCTAGCTAATTTTTTGTAGAAATGGAGTCTTACCATGTTGCTCAGGCTAGTCTCCGACTCCTGGGCTCACACAATCCTATCACCTCAACCTCCTGAGTATCTGGGACTATAGGCATGAGCCACCATGCCTAGCTAATTTTTGTATTTTTTGTAGAGACAAGGTCTTACTATGTTGCCTAGGCTGGTCTGGTACAACCTTTTAAAGAGTAACACAGATACAGAAGAGAAGAGACAACAAAAGACAAAGAATGACAGGATCCTGCACTATAAGCCTGAGATTTTCATTAAGATGAGTCAATACATTCTTCTATTGATTAATCCACTTTGAGTTGGGTTTCTATCCACTGGAACTCAACTGATACCGATGATGTACCTACCTATATCCTTAGCACCTGGAACAGAACACACATGCAAAATCTACATGCGAAGGACTTAAAGGAAGATGGAGACCTTGTCCACCCAGGACTTCATAGCCCAGTGAGAAAGAGGAAAATAAACACTTCCTATAGCGGAAAATAGAGTGCCAGAGAATCGAGGGGAAGTGAAGTGCTAACTCCACTAGCCAGAGGGGTTAGAGAAGGCGCATAGAGGAAGTCTCATTTAATTGGAACCTTGAGGAAGGGTAGGGGAGCCACCCAGGTACAGCAGGTGGTAGAGATACTCCAGACACAGCAAAGAGCTTATATTTGTTCTTACAAAACTCTGGGCAAAGAGTACAAAGGTTAACTATACCTGTCTGAATCTGAATATTCTTATCTGTAAAATGGAAGTAGCACACTTATTAATTGGTCCATCAGCCATAAAGCATTATCTTTGTGCCTATGTGGGCATTTTGGAATTCACAGATGCTGTGACCTACTGCTCATATTTAAGGAGCTCACAGAAGCAAACATGCATTAACAGTGCAAATAATGGGCATGAGAAAGAGAAATCCTGGGAGCTAGGGGAATGCCAAGAAGGGTGGGCTCCCTGGAGGAGGTAGCTATTGAGCCTCCTTAGGTGTTGATAACCTGTCGTTGCAACACCTGGAAAGGGAACATTAAAAACAAATAAACAAACAACAACAACGACAGAAAAACCCTGAAGACTTATCTAGTAGCTATACTGGGAACACAATATTAAAAGCATACTGATCTTCAGGACTAGAAGAGTGATGGCCAGTGAAGTGAATATTTATGATTTTGTGAAAGCAAATGAAAAGAAAATATTTTTTCCATTTAACTTCAATTTTATGTAACAATAACTTCACATTTACTGAGTATTCAGTAGACATGACACAGTATGCTAAGTACTTTACATGAGTTATTTTAGTCATTACAAGGTAGGAATTATGATCATCTCCATGCAGAGATAAAAATGTTAAGATTGAGAGGGTTTGGTAAACTGCTTCTGAGTTATAGCTAATGGGTAGGGAGCTGGGCTTTTAATCTCAGCAAGCCAGTGACAGAGTGAGCTCTCTTCACCTTGGTGCAGCACCATGTCCAAACATGTTCAATCTAACATTAGCAAACTAGAGATTAAGGGACATGCTTGCTGAATTTATAACAAATGCCTTTATTATCTTTTGACTTTCTGTGGTCAAGAACATAAAGCATGTTCTTTTTGTTCTTTCTCCTCCTCCTCGTCCCCCTCTTCCTTCTCCTCCCCCTCCTCCTCCCCCTCCTCCTCCTACTCTTTTCCCCCCTCCTCCTCCTCCCCCCCTCCTTCTTCTTTCTCTTCTTCTATTGAGATGGACTGTCACTCTTTAGCCCAGGCTGGAATGCAGTGGTGCGATCGCCACTCACTGCAACCTCAGCCTTCCAGGTTCAAGCAATTCTCCCTGCCTCAGCCTCCCAAGTAGCTGGGATTAAGGTGTGTGTCACCACGCCTAGCTAATTTTTGTATTTTTAGTAGAGATGGGGTTTCACCATGCTGGCCAGGCTGATCTTGAACTCCTGACCTCAGGTTATCCACCCACCTTGGTCTCCCAAACTGCTGAGATTACAGGCATGTGCCACTGTGCCTGGTCTTTTTTTCTTCTTATGTAGTATGTCCGATACACAGCTAAGAATTAAAATAGCAAACATCTGTGTATCTTCCACTCTGCTTTATTGAAGCCTAACATTTTATAAAATAGTCTCAGGATTTTCTTTTTAATAGAACACTGCAGATTCAGGGCTTCTGGTGCCTCTAACATGACACCCAAAGGCAGTCATCTCCTCTGCAAAGGGTCATCTGGGCTCTAGCAGAGGCCCCATGTCCTCCCCTCTTCCCAGTTTGGTACCAGCTCCTAAGGGCACATTAGTCATTCTCAGGCTCTGAAAGGAAGAATTCTTTGGGTGTGGCAAAGATTTTAAAAACCTGAACTCACCTGAATGATCTGAACTATTCTCTTGGAAATGTTCAGAAGCTGTCAACTGGGACTGAAGAGATGAGTCGTGGAAGTTTCCTCCGGGAGGTTGAGATATGATGTGGCTGGAAGAGGTTATTTCAGACTCTGCATTCATCTTCCCTGACTCCCAGTCATCAGGCAGAGAAGAACAGTCCAAATCACCTCCTGGAATGGCAGAGGGGTTCAGTGAGAGAGAGAGAAAGAGAAAGAGAGAGAGAGAGAGAGAGAGAGAGAGAGAGTGCACGTACGTGTGTGTGTGTGTATGTGCGTGTTCAGTGACTGCTTAATGCACAGTTAGTTCCTAACAATCACAAAAATAGTAACATTGATACTCTATTGCATCACCATAGTGGGATGGGAGAAGGATTTCTGGATGAGATGGTGTATTAGTCTGTTGTCATGCTGTTGATAAAGACTTTCCTGAGACTGTGTAATTTATAAAGAAAAGAGGTTTAATGGACTCACAGTTCCACATGGCTGGGGAGGCCTCACAATCATGGTGGAAAGCAAGGAGGAGTAAAGTCTTGTCTTACATGGATGGTGGCAGGCAGGCAGAGAGAGAATAAGAGCCAAGCAAACAGGGAAACCCCTTATAAAACCATCAGATCTCGTGAGACTTATTCACTATCATGAGAACAGCATAGGAAAGACCCATCCCCGTGATTCAATTCCCTCCCACCAGGTCCCTCCCACAACATGTGGGAATTGTGGGAGCTACAATGCAGATGAGATTTGGGTGGGGACACAGGTAAACCATATCAGATAGCATTTCAATGTGTCATCAACTTTGAAGGTTGAAGAGAAGTATCCGGTGAAGAGAAAACAAAGGCCAGAGGCATCTTTTTTGTATAGATGGATTTAAAAGACATGAAGTCAGATGAACCTCATATCTTTATAGGACCAAGCTTTAGCAGTCAACTCCTTTTACTTCTAATTCATTTATTAAATTAACATTTATTGAATGTGACTATGTATCAGTAACTGACACACCTGCTGGGATACATTGGTGAATTAGAACGACGTCTCTATCCTTACATACTGCTGGGGGACAGGGGAGAAAATATCTTGTGATAAGTGTCATGAAGGAAATTCTCCCTCTATAAAATACATTGAAATGCTGGAGATAAAATATAGCAACCATCTGTTTAAATTTTTTATTCAAAGAGGCTATTTCATACATACATAGCTTCAAGAACATGCACCCATTTTCTTCTATGATGATTCATACATAAATATATTTTACTGGCCCTAAACTTAGCCTGACATTCTCACAAAAAAGTCAAGTTTATTGCGAAAGCATGCATGCAACATCAAGAGTCAAACATGCTAAGATGACTCCTCATAACAATTGGTGTCTTCAGTGTGAGGTCAACAAGGAATGAATTTTAACCCTTGATTCTTAGTTTGAGTCAGAGATTAAGGGATCCAACACTCCCCAAGCCAAAGCTTCCTTGGAAAGGATGAATGTGTTAAAAATGCCTTTCAACAACAGGGAGAGTTAAGCACCACACCTCTGACTCCACCACCGGAAGTCTCCCATTTGGTTCATCTGGCATAAATGTACCTAGGAATTCTCTTGGTTCTGTCTCGAGTGCTCTGTATCATATTCCAGGGTTTAACTTTACTCTTGTGATCTTGGGTAAAAATTCGAGCCAATTTAGAGCTCATTGGCTTGGAAGCAAAGCCACTCAGAAAAAGTAGCCAGAGTCCTGCTTTGGGATGTAGGTGTTTTCTAGGCTGACATCTAAAAGAGATCGCACATGCCCAACAAATGTTATTTTTCTTCAACTCTGTAGCTGAGCTCAAAAGGAGGAATTATTCCCAAAGGCCAAGCCAGGGAAACTTAGAACTCTAAGCATGTGCTGTGGATGAAGCTTCCAAAAGGGGTGCGGAGAGCATCTTAGAAGTCATGGTAATCAAAGATCTGTGGATTAACTGACATTAGGGACAGGAAAAGGCCTTGATCCCAAGAGAGGCAGAAAATTGAAACCGATGGGACTCAAAATGCTACTTCCTCAATGAAAACATGGCTAGGAAAAAAAAATCTGCCCACTAGTTCTAGAAGGCATGAAAGCTTATCTCTTTTGACCTAGGTAGTGAGTGAGAGGAAAATGTCTCCCCTAACACTTTATAAGTAAGTGGGTTTTGAGTTAAAATTTATACTAACCTGAGAAGTTAATATTTCAAAAAGTCTCAAGCTGGTACTAGTCCTGTGACATCCGCCAGAAGCCAACATAAAAGCTCTCAGTGCAAACACACTATAAGCCAACCTGCAAAGATTTCCCCAGATAAAGCCCAAAGGACATGAGCTCACAATCTAAAATTATAAATTATACAGAGAGATAATCTCCCATGGGTAAGGAGAATAAATATGGTGCTTCAAAAAAAGATAATCCTGCAGTGGGAGACGATGGGGGTGGCCAGGAGGTTACTGTCTGGCTTTAAGCTTTGAGCAGGAGGCATGGTGTTTGGAGAAATTGTCCTAATTTATTTTACCTTGGGGGAAACTCTGAAGACCTGTAAAATTTGTGTTTTCTGTTTTTGGGGGTTTTGTTTATACTCATAGTATGTCCTCATTTTTGCTTCTTGTCTAAATAGAACAATTATTTCTATGGTCCATCTAAGCTTTGATTTCATGACTAAAGGAAGTAGGCATATTGACTGGGCAAATATCTGGTAAACTTATAAATTGTAGGACACTTAGATGGGAGGGGAACAAGGGAGAATAAGACACTGTCCCAAAAGAAGTTGAAATCTAGGGTGTGTGTGTGTGTGTATGTGTGTGTGTACACACAAGTCAACAGTGGGAAGCGATAAAGAAGACATCACTTATGGACAGGTGAAACAGATTATCATTTGCTAAAAAGAGATAAAACATGGTTTGGTAGAAATTTCAAGGACTTTGGCATCAGAAAGATTGGAACATACATTGTAATACTAGTAATGGGGCAATTTGCTTAATTTTTCTGACCCTGAGTTTCTTCATGTAAAATAAGACAGTAATGTCTACTTTTTTACAGCTGTGATCATTGAAGGAGAAAAGGCAAAATTGTAAACATCCTAACATATAGTATAGATGGAGAGGATTGAAACTTCTCTCACTAATAAACATTATAATAGATATTGTCCCTAGTTACATGATCAAACAGGATAGTCAACTTCATGCGGAGTGGGGGGTGGTAGGAGGGTACCGATGAGTCATCAAAGGATGTTTAAAGGTGGAAGTGATTTTAAAGAATTTATCATTCTATAATAAAAGGAGCTTATTACTTGACCTTGGGAAAGGTAATATTTACTTTGAATTAGATATACAGGAAATTGCTATACCATGAAGGGATTCCTAAACTTGCCCAGACATTTCTAGGCACAAGCTTTATCCCATATGGCTGCTTAATTGCCCTGACTTCACTATAGGACAGACTAGAAGAAAGTGCCCCAGTGGAGGGAAAAGACCCCTCTCCATCACAGAGCTGAATAGGCATAGCGAGAGGGTCTCTGGAAGAGACCAACTGGACCTAGTGGAGAATAGCCGTGGCTCCTGAGAAGGATTTAGAGACAGGGACAAGAGAAAAACAAGGAGGAAGAAATGAAAGAATGAAAAAGGTGACTTTTACTGTGTAGTAGGAACTTCAAGGGGAACAAACAGGGGAATCTGAACAGCCGCAGTTAATAAATAGAAATTTTCTCTGCCTTGATTGCTGTCATGGAATGTCCAGAGCATAAAACAACTAAGGAAAGATATCAACCAGCTAGGAGGAAAGACTGAGGCAGCCCCCAGGTGACAGTCCCAGCCAGAGGAGTTGGGAGGTGGAGCAAAAGTAAGGGGAGAACAAATGTAAAGGATGCTGCGTGGACACGGGCTAGGAAGATCTATTTAATCATTCAATGCAGTTATTGTATAGACTGCAAACGCTGCCCTGGAAGAAGGTAGTCAAATTAGATACTGCTCTGCCCTGCTCATGATCTGGAGAGGGACAGACATGCAAATGAACAATTAGGATGCAATGAGATAACTGCCACAATGAAGGCTGGAACAAGTTATCCAGTAGGAGTCTAGGAAGGGGTGTCTGAGTCTGTTTGGGGGAAGTCCAGGGAGGCTTCACAGAGGAGGCAGTGCTTCAGTGGAAACTGGAAGGATGAGTAGGAGTTCTTCCACAGAGAGAGCAGGCAGAGGACAGTTCAGGCAGAGAGGAAGAGGGTGAGTGTGGATGAAGAGAAATTACAAGACATCTATCTATGAGAGCTCAGGGTTGATTCCCAGAAGAGTGTTTTCCTGTGTAGCTAGACAAGAGCATGTGTGTGAAGTCAGTCCCAGGAGATTATTCTATCTGGGCTGATAAGCAGAGGTCACATCGTGTGGGGTCTCATGTCACACTCCAAGCTAAGATTGACTCTGTGGGCGATTTGGAGTCACTAAAAAAATTTGAGCATGAGTGTAACATGAGATGCTTTGTGTATTAAAATGCTCACTCAGCAGTGAGAGATTTTTGAGATTCCCAGTCTCCCATTCTAGGAGCTGAGTGATTATGGGGCTCTAAGAGACATTGGGGTCCTCATACAACAGTAGTTCTTAATAGGGGGTGAAATCTCCTTCCGGGGGGACATGGTGCAATATGTTGAGACAGTTTATGTTGTCACAACTTGGGGTGAGGTGAGGTTTGCTATGGGCATCTACTGAACAGAGGCCAGGGATGCTATTAAACACACAATAATGCACAGGACAGGTGCCACAACAAGGCATTACCTGACCCACAATACCATGATGCTGAGGCTGAGAAACCCTGTCATTGAGAGAACGTGCCTAACCATCTAAGGCAACTGGATCATCAGAGTCCTTTCGACAACTCTGGTAAGTGCTTCAAGTGGGGATCACGTGTCTGTATTTTCCTGGTTGTGCTTACTCTAGTCAAAACACTCTGTTCTCTCCCTTCAGAAGACAGATCATAATTTATGATTTTATAATTTTTACAGAAATACGGACAATAGAATACATAATTTGTGTGATTTTTTTTGGTTATTTAGCGTCTGCTCCTTCACTAGACAAAAGACTCCATGAGAAAAAGGTCACTTCATCCATCCCAGACACCAGCAATTAGTACCCAGCTCATAGTTAGCATTCAATAAGCTTTATGGAGAATTTGGTAAGAGGTGAAAGGTTAAGATATGTAGTGTTGTTATTTGCAAAACCTAACATGGGCCTGTTATAATAGGGTACAGGAACTATAGAGAAAGTGGGTTGGTTTTCGCCACCACAGAGGCTAAGGCTGAGCTGAGACTGGGACTTCAAGAGAAGAGAATGGCTGGTGGGCTGGCTCCATCTGTGGTCCCACAGCCTGGATACTGAGCTGGGGGTTTGGGGCTGGGGAATTCCTACTAACCCTACAGGCTTCCTTGTACCATCCTACACATAGCCTTTGGCAGCTTGACAAAGCAGTCTGTGGATGCATCCCTGCTGGTTGCCATAGAGAAAGGAGCAGCAGAAAATGAAAGATGCAGATCATCCAATAATGACCAGGCTCGTGAGGGGGTCCTGGACCATGCCCATCCTAGCACCATGCATGATAGCCAAGATGTGGAAGCAGCCCAAGTGTCCATCCACAGATGAATGGATGATGGAAATGTGGTATATGCAGACAATGGAATATTATTCAATCTTAAAAAAAGAAGGAACTCTTACCACTTGCAACAACATGGATAAATCTGGAGCACAGTATGCCAAGCGAAATAAGTCAGTCATGGAAGGACAAATATGGCATGATTCTCCTTCTATGAGGCGGGCAAAATAGACTCATAGGGGCAGAGAGCGCAATAATGGTTGCCAGGGGTTAGGGGTTGGAATGAGGGAAGTAGGAAGCCATTGTTCAACGTGAATACAGTCTCAGTTATGCTGGAAGGATGAGTTATAGAGATCTGCTCTACAACATAGTAGTTAACAATATGCTATTTATTAAGAAGGTAGCTCTCATGTTATGTTCTTACCACACACACACACACACACACACACATACACACACGGAGACATAGGAACCTTTGGGACATGTTGGATATGTCTATTACCTTGATTGTGGTGATGCAATCATGGGTGTCTGCATATGTCTAAAGTCATAAAATTGTACACATGTAATATGTGCAGTTCTCTGTATAGCAATTATACCTCAATAAAGCTGTTAAGAAAAAAGAGGAGGCTAGCTGATCAAATCAACGTGGAAGTGAGAAAGAGCTGGGAACTTCCATGGCTAATTATGTATTCATGAGTGTCCCTTAACTACGATCTGGGTAGATGTGGAGGAGACTGTGACAACAGTGAAAAGATCCCCGTGCTGTTGCCCAGGACTGCCCAGTTGAACGTAGAACTTTGCTGCTGAGAGTTGGATGAAATAAAAAAATGTATCCTATATAGAATACTGGAAATCGTACCCAGAATTTTCTAAAAGAAAAGATGGTATTTAACAGAGAAACCACAAAAGAAGTCTTAACATTCAAAAATGATCAAGGAGTTTTTTCACCTCTGAAAAGACATGATTTGACCCAAACTCACTTTCCCTGATTGACAGGGAATTTTCGTCTCCAAGCTTAATAACAAATAAAAGGAATATAATGCAAAAAGATATGTTACCAAATAGCTCATTGTATTTTTGTTGAAGATATCTATTTCATTCTGTTTCACCCAGTTTCTAAATTCGATGTAATTTACTTCCATTGGGAAGATTCTGTATCTTCTAAGCACATCTTCCATATCCTTTTTTATAAAAATGGGCATTATTTGCTATAAAGAGAAGCCCAAAGCCACATACAGATGTTGCCATCAAAGACGTTTATGTGACAGGCATGTGTTCTAAAGAAAGGCACGCAGCTCAAGCTCAGGTGACTTGCCCGGAGTCATCCTGCCTTTTCTAGGACTGGCAGAAATAGAGCCCATCCTGTTCAGTTCTCCCTGTGTGAATCCTCTACTCTCCTTCACTATGATTCACAGGCTCTGGGAACACATCCCAGATTGCAGTATTGGGGCCTGGGTAGCTGCAAAATTCCGTGGCTTGAGAATGAATTGCAACTAATGAGGAAAGGTGTCAACACAGCTGGGAAAGGGGTGAACTGAGGACAAACAAAACAGGCAAAAACATCCTCTTGCCTGAAAAATGAAGCGCAAGAAAATCAGGGGAAGTAATGTTTGATTGCATCCATTGCTCAGAGAGAAAACAGCAAAACAATTTAATTTTGATTTCTTCTGGAGTCTTCTAACTAGGCATTTCCAGAGAAAAATAAATTGCTGATAGAAGTCACAGGGCCTTGGGTAAATCCGGAAAGCAAGAAGTCTGGGGAGGATGTGATTACTTTGACAGCAGAGATGAGTGATTCCAAAGTCCTATGTGCACCCAGATTGACTATTTGCTGATTTTGGATGGAGGTAGTTTGATTTGTTATATTTCGAGGATATTTGGAAACCATGAGAATTTTAATAAGATACCTAATGCACGTGCAGCATTGCTGTGGTCCAGTCACTTTGAAATTGTTTGGACATATTTTGAAGAGACAACGATGGAAAAACTAGATGTTAATTTCTAAATATGTGAAATACCGCTTTTAGAACAGTGATTCTCAGACTTTAGTCATCCAGACATCACTTTCCTGATTTTTGCCAGATCCTGGAACCTGCTTTCTCTCAGCCATTTAATATTTTCTTAAAATTGTCTCATTCTACATTTTTACTTTAAAGCAATCTTTGTATCAGTCACAGAAATACCCTAAACAGAAAGTAAAGGTAAAAATCAGTACAATGGAAAATGTAACCTTATTTAATGTGTTTGAAATACTGGTGTAGTAGAAAGCTCTGAGTCTGTTCTTGGTTAAGAAGAAACTTATTAAAATCAAAGAAAGTATAGCAAATGGTAGAGAACCTGACAGCTACAAAGGTTCTAAACTGAGGCTTGGTCTTCTTGGTTTTATCAGAAGGATTGTAAGGGAGCTGGAAGAGGAGCCACAGCTTCTCTCTCACTGTGTGATTCAACGTTCACTTTTGCTGTGTCCTAGCAGCATTTCCTACGTTGCTTTAGAACTGATTGCTCCAGAAAAAAAACAGGGGAGAACCAATGGATGCACACTCCAAAAGGCACACTATAGGCCAGCCTGAGTAAGCCATTCCTGGAGCAGCAGTAACCATTGAGACGAAGAGGCAGCCTCAAAAAGTCATGAGTGGATGGGGTAGTGAATGAGGAGATGTTGGTCAAAGGGTACAAAGTTCCAGACAGGATGAAAGTGTTCTGGAAATCTAGCCTACAGCATGATGACTAGAGTTAATAATAATGTATTGTGTTCCTGCAAATTGCTAGGAGAGGGCCAGGCACAGTGGCTCACGCCTGTAATCCCAGTACCTTGGGAAGCCGAGGCGGGCAGATTACTTGAGCTCAGGAGTTTGAGACCAGCCTGGCCAACATGGCAAAAACCATCTCAACTAAAAATACAAAAAATTACCCAGGCATGGTGGCTCGTACCTGTATTTCCAGCTACTCAGGAGAGTGAGGGAGGAGAATTGCTTGAACCTGGGAGGTGGAGGTTGCAGTAAGCCGAGATCGCACCACCGCGCTCCAGCCTGGGCAACAGAGTGAGACTCCATCTCAAAAAAAAAAAATTGCTAAGACAGTAGCCCTTAAATGTTCTCACAACAACAATAACAAATACGTTAATTAACTTGATTTCACCATTTTGCAATGTATATATATCAGAACATCACCTTGCCTACTTTGTCAACAACACCTTAATTAAATATTTTATCAAAATAACGACAGTCCAAAATAGGCAAATACATGAAGACTGAGAGTAGATCAATATTGGTTATCAGGGGCTGGTGGGGAAGGAGGAGTGACTGCTAGTGAGTATAAGGTTTCTCTTTGGAGTTGAGGGAATGTTAAGGTTTCTCTTTGGGGCTGATGGAATGTTCTGGAATAGGAAAGCAGTCGTGGTTGCATAACCTCCCCATGACTGTACTAAAAAAATCACTGAATTGTACATATTTAAGTTGGTAGGTTTTAAGGAAAATAGATCATATCTCAATTAAAAAGTAATGAGAGCTCTGTACTAGGACATTTGTACCACTCTGTCAGAAGGAGTCAGAGATGACTTCTCCTTTGCCTTCTGAGTGAAGATTCCACACATAACACATCTATCAGAGACTACAGAATTCTTGAGTTGACCTCCTTATCAAGCTGTGCATTATAAGCCATTTCTTCATATTCTTTGCTTTCATAACACTACACTCTTCTGCTTCCTTGCCTGAGAAACTTTCCCCAAACAGCTTTTTCCCAGTGTAGCCCAATGATTAAGAGCACACGCTCAGACTCTTTTCTTCGAATCCTGGCTATGGGACATCCTAGCTGTGTGGGCTCATAAATAGTACGTAAGCTGCCTTAACTTCTTCCTCTGGAAAATGGGGATAAAGAATGATAACTTGCTCAGAGGCTTTGCAGAGAAGTGATGATGTGACATGTGGCTTTGTTGGAACTGTGCTTGCCCCTACCACGCACACAATTAGGGATCATTATGACTGAGGTTTCCGTTCAACTTCTTGAATTCCTTTCTTAACTCTCCTTTCTTCTCATTCACTTGTTTTCCATAAATAGACTTCTTTATTCCAAAGAACTCTATTGCTTCTCACATTGGTTTATGCATCAACATCTCTAGATTCTTCCTTACTCCTGAACCCCCTTCTTATGTTTCCAAATGTCTACTGGTTATCTATTTCCCATCTCAAAGGTATCTCAAAGTCAACCCATAAGAAATACAATTCATTGTCTGTTTTGATGATCCCCATCTGTTCTTTTCTGCCTTTTTAGAACTAATGTGTATTAAGCAGAATATCAGCCCCTGGTATTCATAAGAGATATTAGAGATGTGATATTTTTCATGAATTATTGCATTTCATTCTCACCATTCCATATGCTATTATTTTTCTTCTTTTATGTATAAGAAGTAGAGGATCAGAGAGGTTACTTAATAGCTTGCCCAAGAACATTCAGGTGGGAAAAGGTGGTTTAGGATTTGAATTTAGCTTAATCCAGTTCAAAAGCTCATTCTCCTTGCCACTCTACCACACTTTCAGCCCTTGGTGACTGGCAGAAAATTTTTATGCAGTCTCCCAAATTAAATACAACAGTTTTCTTTGATTCTCTCACTTTCTCACCACTATATTTTATCTATCACCAACCTGTCAATTCTACCTTGAAAAATATTCTTTAAGTCTCTTCCTTCCTATTTCCTGCCACTTCCTCAGAACACTTGTTGGTTTTAATTGCCTCTGAGTCCCATCCAATCCTCACTTTGTGCTGCAAAGGTAACTTGAAAATTCCAAATCTGATTGCATCATCACCCTGTTTAAGAGCCATCAAAAATATTCTTGACTGATTAGATAAAACCCCAAATCTTCAATATGGCACAAAAGATTCTTCAACTATCTATGGTTCATCATTCTGGCCTCACCTCCCACATCCCTGCTCTTTCTCCTCTTCTCTTCCTGCCTATATTTTAAAAACTAATCTAGTATCACACACACACACACACACACACACACACACACACACATACACACGGGAATATATGTAAAAATTGGTGGAATCTTCATGGTATTGTGCCAATGTCCATTTCCTGGTTTTGATAATGTTGCTATGGTTGTATAAGTTGTTATCAGTGGGTGAAGCTGGATGAAGCATACACTGGCCCTCTCAGTACCATTTTTTCAACATTTTGTGAATCAAAGTTACTGAAATGAAAAATAAAAAAAAATTATGTATATTTTCTGTCTAGGAAGCAGATTAAGAAAAACTGTATCCATGTAATGTCTACACACTTAAATTAATACATTATTACATCATATGACTCCTCTAGCTTGCTCTTTGTGCCTGCGCTATGAAGGATATGATGGATTTCTCTTTGAAAAGGAGAACAAAACCCTCCGTGGCAGCAGAGAAGAATCTGGACTTTTAAATCAGATAGACCTAGGTTGAATTCCAACTCTGCTGTTTATAAGCTAAACTAACTTGGCAAGTTCTTTAACCCTGAACTTAAGTTTTATCATCATTATAATAAATATGAAGATATAATCTACTTCCTGTGAGTTTTGGGAATATTTAAACAAGATAATGTATGTAAACAAGCTAGTATATTTTAAAAAGACAAAATGTAAAGTGCTCAGCATGTAATAAGCACCCTTACTTCTCTTTTTCTCTCAGAGCCACATAGGCAAATCCTGTTGCCTTTACCTGCAAAATGAATCTGGAATCCAACTTCTATCACCATTCTGCTATCATCTTAGTTCAAGCCGCCGTTATCTCCCACCCGAATCACTCCAACAGCCTCTTAACCAGTTTCTTGCTTCTATTCCTAATAACTGACATCTGATCTGAACCCAGCAGCTGGAGTTATCCTGCCAATATGTAAATCAAAACAGGTTATTCCTCAGCTCAGAATCCTCCAATGGTTTGTCCGCCACTCAGAGTAGAAAGCGAAGCCTTTGAAATGACGACCCCACAGCTCTCCTTGTCCTTTCCCACTTTCATTCCTGACACATGCACCTTTCAGTCTTTTCCCTACTTTCCCCACTCACTCACTCAGCCCAGTGCAGGCTCTGAGACTAGAACTTGTACATCAGCATTTCATTTAGCTGGATTGTTCCTCCCCCAGGTATCTACAGAACTGTTTTGCTTTTGCTTTTAAGCCAATGCTCAAAAGTCCTTCTCAATGAGCTTTCTCTAACCACTTTATTTACATTTGCAGTCCCCATCACTTCTCCCTTTCTTGTGCCTCATATCACTCATCATTTATTAACATGCTACATAATTTATGTATTGTCTATCTCCCTGTATAGAAATGCAAGTTCCACAAGAACTTGCATTTTGTCCATTTTATTCACCACTATGTTCATTGTGTAAAATAATGCCTGGCACATTGCTGGCCCTCAATAAAATCTTCCAAATGAATGAAAAAGTGAATTATAACAGAGTGAATAACGTAAGTAAAGCCATAGATGTGTGGAAGAGCAGGATCCATTCAGGAAATTGAAAGATCAGTGTGATGTGTGTCAATTTCATGTAAGGGAAAGGAAAAAGATGGAGTTGAAGATGAGACCAGTCACGTGGACCTTTGACAAGTGCCATTGCACAGGGCTTCTTGTCATGAGGGTCTTTTTCTTGGTTGAACAGTGTTTCTTGGTTGACACTTGAAATTCTTAAGCATTTTTAAACAGGGGGCCTTGTATTTTTTCAGCAGTGGGCCTGAAAATTATGCAGCCAGTTTGGGTTGGAGAAGTAGGAAATATTCAAAAGGCCTTATATGCTGTGTTAAGGAATGACAAGGCCACATTCGTGTTATAGAAAGGTTAGCTTCGCAGCAGTTTGGAAGATGGAATGGGGAAGCTGGGAATATCACCCCAGCTCATCTCTGCCTAGCTATCCTACTCATCCTTTAAGACCCACTCAGAAGTTGCCTCCCTCTGGAGCCCTCCCAGTCACCTCTAGGTAGAGCTAACACTGCCTTCCCTGGCTAAACCTCTGACAGTGTCTCCACATGTTACTCTTAAATCTCTTAGGCTGTTTCAGTCATTATACTCAAATTATTTGCAAATATATTTATCTACCTGTTTTAAACCAGGAATTTCTCAAGGTTATGTCTTACTTAGTTTGGAGGAGTGTTGTGTTTAGTGCAGTGGCTGGCACATAGCACATACTCAGTGAGTTTGATGATTGAATGAATACATGAAAGAATGACTGTTAAATGAGCATATAACATATCAAAGTGGACCTGCAAACCCACTTTTATTTCAGGCCCATGTGTTGATGAAGTGACATGTATTAGATCATTTTCACACTACTGATAAAGACATGCCCAAGACCTGGTAATTTACAAAAGAAAGAGGTTTAATGGACTTATAGTTCCACATGGCTGGGAAAGCCTCACAGCCATGGTGCAAGGCAAGGAGGAGCAAGTCACATCTTACATGGATGGCAGCAGGGAAAGAGAGAGCTTGTGCAGGGAAACTCCCCCTTACAGAATCATCCCCCTCATAGAATCATAGAAACTACCCCTTATAGAATCATTTATTGAATCCCTATGATTCAATTACCTCCCACCATGCCCCTTCCACAACATGTGAAAATTCAAAATGAGATTTGGGTGGGGACACAGCCAAACCATATCATGATATATACTCATGATACATACTTATGATATATATAATCATGATATATACTCATGATATGGTTTGGCTGTGTTGATAGGATGAGGAGAAAGAGGAAGAAGAGGCAGGGCCTCATGCAATCTTCTAATTTGACTTCATTCCTCCTTCACCTCTCCCCTTCCCTTCTCAGCAGACATCAGAGACTTCTATAGGCCATTCCTTTATTTCCTCACCTCTCACTCTCTCTTCACTGTACTCCTGGTTCTCTTCTGCCACCTTCACTTCACTACCAGTCACCCCCAGGCCAATGAATCTGGTGAACACTCGGTCCTCATTCTATTTACCTTGCTAGTATGATTTGCCATCACTGAGTGCTCCCACCTTTTGTACCACTATTATCCCAGGATTTTCATTACACAACACTCTCTTGGTTTTCCACTCATCTCTGTGAATTCTTCCTTCCTAATCTCTTTTGCAGGTTAATCCTGTCCTATTTACTTATTTGATGTTTGAGTTCATAACATTCCATTTTAGGCTCTCTCTTTTGAAAACTGTATACCTCCTTCCTAATCCACCTCGTCCACTGTAAGGCTTCAGTGACCTCCTAGACGGATATGATTCCCAGATATATAACTTTAACTCAGCTTCCTCCTCTGAGCTCCAGATTACAAATATCAACACTATCTTGACGTTGTCTCTTGGCTGTCTTAAAGAAACTTAAACTCATTGTGTTCCAAACCATGCATGCTATCTTCCCTCACTGAGCAAGTCTACTCACTAGGAAACTCACACTTCAGACTTTTTTATCTCCTCAGCACAAAATGTTTTTACCTTTCCCCTTCACCCAGCAAAAGCCCCTCTCGTTGTCTGGCACTCATCTCCATTGTCAGTTCCACAGGGAAGCCTTTCTTAAGTTTCCAAATGAGTCAAATTCCCCATTACATCACGTAACGTTTTTTATGGCCCCCATCACAATTATTATGCCATGTTTGTGCGATTATTTAACAAAGATCTAAACCCCAGTGCCTGCTCCAGTAGACCATAAGACCCAAGAAGACAAGGGCTACATTGTTTATATTCATCTTTTTATCCCTGACTTACCACATCACCTGGAAAATAGTAACTGCCCAATAAATATCTGTTGTTTCCATTCTAGTAATAAAAATAATTGTAACTACAACTTATTGAGCAGATATTGAACAATGACTGACTGTCATTGTCCCATTTCATCTTTAAAATATGCTTTGAGAATCAATATACAAAAGTCAGTAGTCAATTCTGTACACTAATAACATTGTGTATACCAATGACATTCAAGCTGAGAGCCAAATCAAGAATACAATCCCATTTACAATAGCCACAGAAAGATAATATACCTGGGAATACATCTAACCAAGGACGTAAAAATCTCTACAAGAAGAACTACAAAGAACTGCTTAAAGAAATTATAGATGACACAAATAAATGGAAAAACATTTCATGCTCATGGATTGGAAGAATCAATATCACAAAAATGGCCATATTGCCTAAAGCATTATCAGCTTAATAATTTACACATTTACATTAGGCTATTTTCCATGACATAGGCACATATGTGTTTTCATCACACATGTAGTATAGAGAGAACTTTAAGCGAATTTTTAAAATGTGGCATCTCTCCATCAGAATGACTGTTGTCTCTGGACTTGGCATTGGTCGAGGACCACAGGGTTACCACTTCCCACTTGGAAATGAAATTTTACTATGGAAAGGAAGACTCAGACTCACCATTTCCATTGTGGTGGTCTGTTTCCAACCTCCTGATCCCCTCCAACCAGTTGTCCTCACTTGGAGAAGAGTCGATGTCACCAAAGATACTTCCATGCAGCCAAGATTTAGAGGTACTGAGGTTGAAGAGAGAAGAAAAGGGATGGCGGATTCTCTTTTTCTTTCTAAATATCCTAGAGAGAAATGAAAGCATGGCAAACAATGAATAATGGTTACCTGTAGTTCAGAACTGTGATTTGGTACACAGAGCACATCTCTACAACCCAAGTCTGTTCACTGCATTAATTCTACAGAAGTTTCTCGAAATTCTGCTGTGTGCCTGGTCCTTGGTTCAACATCAAGAATACAGAAATAAAAGACAAAACTTTGCATGTAATAAGTTTGCAATGTTTTATGGGAGAAAGAAAAAAAAATAACGCACATATAGGTAATGCTTTTCTAGAGTTTATTCTGTGCCAGGCATCTTTCTTAGTGCTTTACATAGATTAACTCACATTATTTTCAGAACAACTCTATGACACAGGTACTATTATTATCCCATGTTTCTGATCAGGAAACTTAGGCACAGATAGGTTAAGTCACTTGGCTGAGGTCATGCAGCTAGTAAGTGACATAGTTGGGATGCAAACCCAGAGAATCTGCCTCCATGGTCTCTGCTTTTGATTGCTGTGGTATATAGGGGATACATGCTCTGAAAGGGTCACTTAGAGGCTGCTCTGAGGGCACCAGGAGTGGCATTACTAATTGATAATCAAGGGAGGCTTTCTGAGAGAAATGAGTTCTAAGCTTCATGAGATGATCTGAGCTGTTCATTGAGGAGCCAGTAGGCGTGATTAGGTCATGCCAAGAAGTGAAGCTGGACAGGTAAAATGAAGGCAGATAATGATGAACTTCATATATGATGCAGGGGGGTTGGAATGTAGTGCTGGAACAAAGAGAGACCTCTAAAGCATGGCTATGGGGAAGAAAGTGGTGATGACATAATTTGATTTGCATTTCCAAAATTGTTGTAAAAGGGTGGCTCAGAGGTGCAAAATTGAGGGCAGAGAGGCTAATCAAAGTGCACGGGGGAGTCACTGTTGCGTACCTGCCTGTGTTGTGTCAAGCCTTGTGATGAGCATGCTATACCGGTGAAAAATACTGAGGGCCTGAATTAAAGCTAGGTAATGCAAGGTGAAGTGGGACAGCTTTCCCATCAGATACAAGATGGGCATGGAACAGTTTCCCATCACAAAATTCTGCTCTCCTCTTGGGATATCTATGGCTGCTCTCAGAAGATGCATTTTGAGTTGTGTTTTCCCTTGGTGGTTAGGATGAATTACAAGCTTTGTGTATTCTTTATCCTGATGGTTCTCAACCAGGTCAATTTTGGCTGCAGGAAACATCTGGCAGGTTCTGGAGACATTTTGTTAATATTACACCAGGGAAGGAGTCCTCCTGGCAGATGGTGAGAAGAGGCTAAAGATACCATTAAATATCCTACAATTCACAGGGCAGTTGCCCATAGTAAATAATTATCTGGTACAAAATGTGAATAGTGCTACTGTTGAGAAAATCTGCCTTATTTGAACTCTCTCTGTCATAGGTTTCAGGAATGGCAAGTTGAGAAAAATGGTAGAGTTCATGACAGTGGAACACATTCCTGTGAAAATGAATCAAATTTGAAAGATTCTTGTAGGTTCTAAGATGAGGTCATTTTAAATTGAATAAACTGGAATTAGAAATGTTTATTGATTTATACTTATATTTATTAATTTGCTAAACAAAACTTTATTAAGTACCTATTAGGGGATGGGCACTCATCAGATTTGAGAACAAAAAGTATGTATAAAACATCTTTAACATCAAGAATATCTATATAAGGTGGGCTAGAGTTAAAAGTGGTGGTTGAAAATTGATTCTCTAAAGTTGAACCATCTAGCTGAAATCCTATTTCCACCTAATAGCCCTGTGAGCTTGGGAAAATTACTTAACCTCTCTGAACTTATGTCTCACTTTTGTGAAATAGGAATGGCAGTAATAAAATCTATGTCATAAGATTCCAGAGCAGGAGTTGAAATTAAATGATAGTATACATGCAAAACAGTTGAGATAGTCCTTAGCACACAGAAAGCAATCAATACATTTATTTTATTTGTTTTTTTAAAACAAATATCGGCAGTTACATAAGGTGAAATGAGAAGAAAGTAAACAGAGTAAAACCTCCCTGAAGGAGGGTGCCTAACCAATGTAAGAAAACCATCTTGCAGTAACCTGGCCTGGAGAATGTACTGGAAGGTGAGTAATCCAGGAGGCATCAGAATACTCAGATAACCATTGCGAAATTTAAACAAGAGGTGATGGTGGCCTGAATGAATAAAATAGCTAGGGGACCAAAGAAAGAGGAAAAATTCAAAATAATTTTAGGAAGTAGACTCATTTGGTCTTAAACTTTATGGTAGAAACAATACCAAATACACTGTACCTGGACACACAAGTGAACTACATCTTTCTCCTCCCTTGCCATTAGGTGTGGTCATGAGTCTGAGATCTCCCCAAAGGAATATGAGCAAAAGTGATCTGTGCCATTTATTGGCTGGAGCCTTGAGCAAAGTAGGTGTTCCTCCACCTCACTTGCTTTCTACTTTTACCAGTTGGCTCCAGGCAATTCTACCATGCCACAGCCTCTACAAGGTTCACATGGTTTGCAGATGCATATGACAGAAGAAGTCTGGATCTCTGAGTCTCTGCTTTGAGGCGGATCACCAGTGAAGCTAGAACACTCATGCTGGACAATTATATGAGCAAGAAATAAAATCTGGTTTTGTTTGAATCATTACATATTTAGATCTAAAGGTTACTACCTGTACCATTTTATCCTGACCAACTGACTAAAAGGGATGTGTGAATAAAAAGGTCAAGTCTGTAGAGACTCACAATGGGGGATGAATGGTGCTTCTTTTCTTTGAAATAGAAATCATGTGAGAAACATTTTGAAAGAAAGATGGTCTTTTCTATTTTAGACATACTGGGTTTGAGATGCCTATAGAAAATACCTTCCTCCCTCATCAACAAGGGTAGAGTGTATTTCTCTGATCCTTATTCCAGCTTGCCCATATAAGTTGAATTGACCATTGAGATGGTAGCAGATTGATGCATACAGAGGCTTGAAATGTACCTGCTGTTGGGGTATGTCCTCTTGCATTTACATAATTACAACACAAAGAACATTCTTCTGTGGTCCACTGATCTCAAGGGAATGACCTATATGATGCATAGTTGATTCCAATTGAAGCCAAGCTCAACCTGGTTCAGATTAAATCAACCTACTTCAACTGACTTCCAAACATGTGTGTGCTCGTTGTTTTATATCATTAAGATTTGATAGTTATTTGTTACACAGCTATTGTGTCAATAGCTGATGGATACAGTCAGCATATGGGTGGTTTTGAAGCAAAAGAAAATGAATGTGATCATCCAAATTTGCTGATCCAAAGTTAACTCATCCATCTTCTTTCCTCAAACATGCTCCTTCTTTCTTTTTGATCTTGGGAAATGGTCCTACCATACATCCAGTTGACAGAGCCAGAGTCCTAAGATTCATGAAGTGTTCTTCCTTTGCTGGACCTCCCACATTTTTGGATGTCCAGGATTCTACCCCTTTACCATTCTTTTTATCTATTTCCCCACCCTTACTCTTTCATCATTGCTACCACAATTTGCTTTCAATCCATATACATCCTGCCTTCATTTTTCCCATTATACTCACTTTCTACTCATGTATTCACACACATCCAACCACCCATCTTTTCCATTGCAGTCACTATTATCTTTCTAAGAAAAAATCTGATAACTTATCAATGGCCCCTCTTTATTTACAGAGTAGAGCTCAAACTCTTTCGCCTGAAATTTAACCCCTTTCATCCAGCGCCTGCTCCTGTGCTCAGTCTTTCTTACAAAACACCCCTTCCCACCCTAAGTTTATCCCTACCAAACTATTTGCTATTCTCCACGTTTTACCAGGGTCTGCCTGTGCCATCTTTCCAGAAGTCCTCTTTCCTACTTTTATTTTAACTAACATTCTACATTTTTCAAGACTTAAATCAGCCATCACCACCTCTAGTGAATTTGTTTTTACCTATTCCCCAGGTAAAATAGATTTCCTTTCCTTTTCCCTTCACTGCCCCCTGACAGGTTTCTATCCTGGCACTCATATTACTTCACTGATTTCATTTGTTTTCATGTTGATTATGCCTGTCCCCTCTAACCCTTTGTATTTCCACAGTTTGGAGGAATAATGTGCTCCTTATAAAAGATAGTTGAGTGAGTAAATGAATGAATGAATGATTAATGGATGGATTGGATTTCAAATTTCCTTCTGTAATATGCTTTGCTTACCTAACTAAGTTCTCTTTGTAGATAACACGGGTCTGGGATGGGTTCAGAGTTATGTTGCCATCTTTGTTGCACAGGAAGCTGTCTTCTGTCCAAATGTAGTAGCCATTGGTGAGGAGTCTGGGACTTCGGCGACAGGTATAGTGCGAGCCTGTCAGGGGATTTATGGAGCAGCATTCAAAAGAATGGTCACCATCCAGGACATCACAGGTGAAACTAAGAAGGAAAAGGGAAAGCCTTTTAAATATCTATCCATTACACCCAGTCCTGTATAAAGCACATCTTATCACTGTGAAGGAAAATAACCTCTTTCCAAACACAACTGTCAATTACCTCTGCAACCATTAAGAATGCCACTCTTGACCTTCTGGGCTTCATCTCCCCACCTACGACAGCATTGAACTACAGAACCTTTAGTGCTTCTCTCTGTTTTAAACCTTGGTGAAAACATGATGGTTAATCACTTTCCTCATCATATGATGAACCTACATTTGATGTTAGTCTACTACATATTTTTTTGGATGGAATGTTGGCAGCTCAAAATCCCCTCTACTCCCTTACTTTGAATAGCTCTCCAATGGTCATATCTTTATTCTTGTCACTGTAATAGAGACATTAAAATTATGTGGCCACCGGAAACATACAAGGTACAGGGTGAACATGCAGTCAAAGAGATCTTTTTTGGCCTTTGCAAATTTTTCCCCACATTGGCTGCACACATACATGGGCACACGGTTACCTTCCCTGATTTTGTAGCCAGGGAAATCTCATAATTACTTGAGTAAATCTATATGTGTCTTAGGTTTAAAAAACAACCACATTGAGTTGGGCATGGTGGCATGTGCCTATAGTCCCAGCTACTCAGAAGGCTAAGGCAGGAGGACCCCTTTAGGCTGCAGTGTGCTATTCATGCCTGTGAATAGCCACTGCATTCCAGCCTGGGCTACATAGTAAAGACCCTGTATCTAAAGGAAGGGGGGGGTGGGGGTGGGGAGAGAGAGAGAGGAGAAGAAGGAGGAAGAGGAGGAGGAGAAGGAAGGGAGGGAAGGAAGGAAGGAAGGAAGGAAGGAAGGAAGGAAGGATGGAAGGATGGAAGGAAGGAGTAAATTATATGCCCCTATAATTGAAAGGCAACCAAATTATTATAAAAATATTTCATAAATCTAAAATTTCTTGAGGTGAGATTTGGTGGAAGCCTGGTGACAATAGTAATAGAGCCATATTGGAGAAAAGAATATGTTATGTGCTATTTCTTCAAAGATGCTTGCATTTTTCTCCTCTCTTCTCTCATAAAAATTATTTTTCTTTGTCCTAAATTCCAACTAATCTCATTGTCATTTTTGTGTATGTATGTCTGCCTCAGTAATTATTTTATACATTTCTGGAGGGCAGATACTGTGAGCCTAAAAAATGTTCAGTATGTAAATAAATTCAATATCAGCTACTGAATGAAATCAGCTGATAGGTTATGGAAATCTGGTAAAATCTGTGAAAATATATAGTGTCTGAATATATTTGAATTCCTGGGGTGGTTTTGTGTCAATCAGTTAACAATGATGATATTATGATACCTCTCACGTGCTCTTTACCTTGATGTTTTCAATAATTTCTATATATTGTGTGTTCCACTTAATTGCATAAATTGGGACCATATGTTTCCAGAGATGATAGATTCTGAGAATCAGAAGGAGTTTTGGTGGTCATGTCTGCAGCCCTACCAAATTCTGCTTGTCCCATCTACTGTGTTTCCAGCAAACATTGTCCTGTCTCTACATGTAAACCTGTAGTAAGAAGGACCCCACACTTACTAAGCACCTCTATGCCCCTTAACTGAACAAATAAGACTATAGCATACTGGAAAAGACAGGGAATTTGAAGTCATCCCCCCCACCCAAGTCCATAATTCCAACTCTTTCATTGCTTAGGTAAGTAACCATAATCCGGTCACTTAGACTGTTTCCTTATCTGTAAAACAAGAAAATAAATTTCCATTATGGGGTTATCTTAATAACTAAATAAGAAAATAAATGGTCTGTGCTCAGCACCTAGTATGGGTGTCATAAATGTTCCCTTCCTCCCTTCCTTCCTTTCCCTTCCTGTGCAGTTCCTTCTATCTTCCATTTGAGATCTATTCAGCTATTTGAAGAGTTTCCATGTCCTCCCTGGGTCCTCGCTTCTCCATACTAAAAGTGCTCCAGTTCATTTAACTCATCTTTAGACGACATAATGTAGTTTTGATCCCTTAGCTATCACAGTTTGATGGCTTTTCTCTTAGCAGTCTCCGCTTTTTAAAGATCCTCTTAAATAACATGGCAACCATAGAACTCAACCCTTTAGGTGTGTCTGCCCAAGGAATATAGCGATTATCACCTCCCTCATTATAGAATCCAAGTCTTTAGCGATGAAGCTTAAGTCACCTTAGCTTGATTCTTTTCTTCCCTCCAGTTACCAATATATTATCACACTATTAAATAGACTGTTAAGTCTACGGCCATATCACCCTGAATGCACCTGATCTCATCTAAATAATCTATCAATTTCTAGTCTTTCCCCCGTATATTTAGATTTACCTTTCCTCTCGTAGATTTTGGACTAATTTTACATTAGAAAGTCAATATGTAATCAAAACTTTGCAGATAGATAGAGCTAAGTTTACACCCTGGGTTTCAATCCTGGCTCTACCTCTTGCTAATTATTCTCTTCAAGGCTTAGTATTTTTTTTTTTAACAAATGTGAATCTGTACAATAAAGATTACCTAAAATAAACCTCATAGATTGCTGTAAATATTAAATGTCATAGTTTAATGGAGGTGATTAATGACTATGCTTTCCATTGCCTCAGTGTGGTAAGCTAAATCTGTTGGCTACTATTTGAATGAGCTATTCATATTGTGCTATTAGAATTTTGAAGGACTCTGATTATATTACACAATACTTTAAATATATTTACATGATACAAATATGTTGGAATCTGCATGTCCTCAATCCAAATCATTGATACAAATATTGAATAGTATGGGTAGAAATCTGAGACTTTGGAAACATCAAAAGACTATTTCCAGACATGCACTGATACACTCTAACAGACATTTTGGTTCCTGTTACCCCTATTAATAAACAAGAAAATGGAGGCTCCAGTAGGATAAGTTCATTGTTCGATAACTCAGGGCTTATAAGTGGGAGAGACAAAGTAAAAATCTAGATATTTTTTCTCCTACTTTAGTGCTCTTTCTTCTATATTCTTTTGCCTTCTTGAGAATTAATGGGGCAATTGTATGGTGCTGGACACTTAGGAGGTTTCAGAGCTCTGGACCTGTATTTCCAGCTGCACTCCAATTTCCAAGATTTTAACATTCAACAGTTATCAACTGTAGCCTCCCTAACCCCCTGGCATCTTTCCTTTTTAATGCCCCTACCTTTATCCTCTCTTCCAACACCCAGATTATAGTTAAAAAAAAAAAATCATTCTGAACAATATAAAACATTTAGAGAAGATAACAAAATTATCTCTAGATCTTGACTCTTGCCTCATTCTGCTGTAATAAACTTAGTAGCTGATTCTTTTCAGCAGGTCCTTTCCAATTGGTTCCTAAAGTCTGATCCCACAGCAAAGCCCAGCAAAGTGCCCGACTGCCTAAAGACAAAGTCCTTTCCGATCATGTGAGGTTACGAACTAGGCCTTCGAAGAGCCTAAATCATGCCTCCTAGGATAGGACAAAGACTGGGTGGTGAAAAGACAAATATCATTAGGGTCATTAAAGAATTTTAGATAATTACACACTGATAGATTACAAAATGTCTCTCATCCTTCTATACATCTACCTCATGCACTACTGAATTTCTGATATTTTTACATTTAAAAGCTTATATACAATGAATAGATGTACTCAGCCTAGTAATAAAATACTATTTCAAATGAATGTGATTTATTGAACACTTACCATGAGCCTGGCCCCCTACTTTGCCCTTTATCTACTCTTCACAAATCTCTAAATATTTGTGATTTCGAATTTCCTCATCATCTAGCAGGAAAAAAAAAATAGATTTACAAAAACAGCAAATTACTTGGGTATTTTACATAGCTAGTAAGTAGCAGAGCTATGATATGAAACCTAGTCTCTCTGACTCTAAAACATGGATCCTTTCAACATGTGCCTCTGTTCATATTGATTCATTTGGTATTATCAGGAGGCCTACAATTTGCAAGAAGGAGTGGGTCCTAAAATGAATATATGATCTCTTTATACTATAGGCACATTTCACGAAATGTTAGGAGAAACATCAACTGATGTCTTTATAGGGAATAAGAGACAGTCAGAGAGTCAGAAAAAAAAGGAAGAAAAATGACTCCCTTGCAGGACTTCAACAAAATGGTAGGCTGTACATGTTTTAGTAGAGCACAAAATTCAGTCATTGGTATAGAATTCTGTTGCTCTTGTAAAACAAGATAGGAAAGCATATTTAAAAGGACATCAGTTTGAGAAAAAGTAACCATTCATCAGCATTCAATAGTTTCACCACTTGCCAGAGAAACAATTCAGAGAAATAATATACAATATAATACGATATATATGTATATATTCATTATTCTATTTGGCAAGTTTTCATTTAGTATGCACATGGCACTGAAAAGATATAACATATCAAAACTAGATGATAGCTAAAATAATAATTTCAAACCAATAACACAACAAAGCAAGACATACAGGAAAATAATAATAAAAATTACTATTATTATTTTGTGATGGAATCTCTCTCTGTCACCCAGGCTGGAGTGCAATGTGCGGACTTGGCTCACTGCAATCTCCGTCTCCCAGATTCAAGCAATTTCCCTGCCTCAGCCTCCTTAGTAGCTGGGATTACAGGCATGTACCACCACACCCAGTTAATTTTTGTATTTTTAGTAGAGACGGGGTTTCACTGTGTTTTACCCAGGCTGGTCTCAAATTCCTGACCTCTAGTGATCCGCTGACCTTGGCCTCCAAAAGTGCTGGGATTACAGGCCTGAGCCACCATGCCCAGACAAGAATGATTATATTTTTTTAAAAAAGAAGCCCCATAGAATACCTTGGAAAAATGCAAGTGGGAGACAACTGTCCAGCATATTCTCTTTCCAAACTGGAAGGACCTGTATAAACAAATGAGAGAGAAGTAGAATGTATCATACCTGATTAACAGTTATACATGTTGATACATGTGTATCACTTGTACAACACTATACACTGTTGCAAATATCACTTGTATACAAGTATATAGTGTTGCAAACAGTGAAGGAATGTAAGAAGATGGGAATAGCTGATGTCCCAGACTCAGCAGAAAGACTCCAACTAGTGTAGACACCCTTATCACCAGGGCTCTAGAGGAAGCAAGACATAAACTAGGGACTTGTATCTCCCTCTCCCATGCAACACTCCTTTAGAAGTTCATTAGTGCAGGATGAGGCAATAATAAACCATTAGCACCAAACTGAGCTCATGAAAGGATGGGAAAAAACATCTTGTGTGAAGCAGGAGAAAACCCGAATAAATTACCCAATGTGTTAGTTATGGTAGCTTACTCAGTAATCTGAGGAATTCAATCATTGTTCTAGACTCTCCCTCATTAGTGCATATTAAGACACCTATAGTGTAAAATAGTGAGCAAAAGCCATTAGTGGGGAAGAAATAAAGTTTTGTTTTGTTTTATATAGGATTTTCCAATGTATAAATACTGTGAGTATTCTTAATTATAGAAACCTCATCCATCCATTCATTCCAGTTTAACCAAAGGCATGACAACAGACTTTACTTGGTGAAAGTTGTAGTTGATTAATATTCTAAACTCTAAAGCAGAATTTTATCGTGTGCAGAGATGGTGTCAATAGTCCTAACAGACAGGCTTAGTAAAATTTGATTCCATTATGGACAATTAGTATGTAGGACAAAGAATGGAATTTAGACTTTCAGATTGGGTTGGTTGATTTGTAAGGCGATAACTGTGGGTGTGTGAGGGAGAGTTCGAAGTGGGGTTTTGGGAGAAAATAACAAGAGGAAGGAAGAAACTTGAAACCACTACCGTTTTAACAGCGCCCTTATTTTCTGCAAGTAGCTATCAAAATCATTCAGCATTTTTTATACACAAACAGTTTTGCATCTTAATAGTAGCAGATAAGCAATCTCCTTTCACATTTATGCACAGGCATCTAAAAAAAACGGTGATTTTTTTTTTACTAGGAGGAAAAATACCACATTTCTTTCAAGGAAAAAAAAAAAGAAGTGAAAATCATTGCCAAAGTGAACACTGGCATTTAAGAAGCACAAGCTACTGACAGATGGTTAATGGTCTGAGTATCAGCAAAATCAAAGCAAGGAAATTGCTAAAAGGAGTCTAATCGTTCAAAAGATAATTGCGTATCACAGTTCTTCTACATTTACTTGCTACTGGTGTTGACATCAGTTGAGATATTCGGTACATCTTGGGAAGGCCGCTTGTTCAAACTTCACAGATTCTCTGCAAAAGACGTTAAAAAAAAGGTGGACTATATATTAAAAATAGAAAAACTATGCCAAAACAGATGGCATCTACTAATTGCACTAGTCAGATTTGTTTACTGAAATAATACAGAGATATAGAATTGAAGGTAGGAGACCAGATTGAAGACACAACTTCACAAAGTTGTGTCTGCCTCTATGACTCTGAACATTTTCTATTGCCTCACTCTGTGCATCTCAATAACCTTTTCCTGTAAATAAGAACCACATTTTATTTGGAAAATCTAGACTTAAAAAGGTTGATTTGTAATCCAAAGAAAATAATGAAAGTGAGGTATTTGATTAAGAAATCTTAATAAAATGACTGGTTCTAACAATCATTTAGCCCCTAAAACAAACGTATTTGTATTTCAATCATCTGACACAAATCAACTTCATTATCAAGTTTCAAACAGTGCTTGGAGATTGGTGTCTCTTTTGCCCAACAACTTAAACCACTGACTGGTAGTCACAGAGAGTGTTTTTTAATAGCTTTTATCAGCTTGGACATTCCTAAACAGCATAAGTAACATTGCACTAAAGATTGCATAGCACTGGGAAGATTTTAGAACTCAGTTCCCATGAGCACACAACTTAATTTCTCAATTACAAATTAAAAACATATCAAAGTATGCAAATTATGCAAACTTTGATCATTTACTGTTCATCAAACAGATCTCTCTTCTGTTGACTATGACACTTTTGTATATAGTATCACTGTCCTAGTCACTTTGTAAGGTAGGACTAAATTCTTTTCTGATTCACCACCTATGTCCACATTTTGTAACGGGAGAACTAGTAATGGATTGTTTTTGTAGCTGTAATACAATCAGTCAAACCAGGCTAATTCTAGAGCTTTAAGTTGAATATTTCAATAAATTATATACAAACCCTATTAGGAAAATATAAAGCTAATAGAGAACTTTAAAGATGTCAGGATAACTCTCTGGCCTTCCTTGGAAGATCTCTAAATGAAAGCACATGTTTACAGATTTCATTTGTTTGGGATACAAAATAAATTCCAATAATATAATGTAATATATCAGTATGTTACTTGTCCTTTTCATTTTTTATCAATATTGTATGGATGTGCCCAGCCCAAATTACCTTATTTTAGTGTTCCCCACATATTAAACTTAATTTTCAGCCTACAAATCCTGCAGCAGAAAGCAAGATCTTATTGTTCTATCTTACAAGTGCTTATAGCAATCTACAGGAAGTACGCTGACGTTCAATTGAAAATTAGTAACAGTAGGAAAAAAAAACCGTTCAGGTCCAGATCTAAAACTTTTCAAGAAACAGAATCTACCAGTTCCGTCAAAGCAACACGTCTGTTCTGAAAAATAGTGTGCTCATATGTGTTTCTTCCAAAGGGAGTTCCCAGCCTCTTCTTCCAATTGACGAAGGACAAAATTGTTACTGAAATAGGAAGCTTCCTGTGGTTGACACTGGAGAAATTGAGGGCTGAGCAGTTCCTCAGCTGCAAATGTCTGAATGTCAACAGGTGCAGAAGTCTCTTAATAAAGGGAATCCCACCCTACCTTCTCACAGATGCCCACAGGTATTGCCGTGCACAGGTGCTTGCAGAGTTTTGTGTTCAGCAGCCTCTTGTTCTCATCTGTTTCCTGGTACAAATGAGTGTATAGTTCTTGGGAAAGTCAGCTTTACAAATCGTCTTGTTTTCTTTTGAAAACAGCCTGCGTAACCAGAGGCAAAGAAGCAGAATGAGGTCACACTTCCTGTTGGGCTCACATCGGTGGCATTCACACTGAGGAGTATGGTGAAGATTTCAGATAGTTTCCTGGGCCAGCAGCAGGGAATGTGCGGCCTGTGTGTCAGGCCAGCTGGTTACACCCTGGTCACTGGAGGGGTGGTTTTCTGAGCTAACTTGTCACCCTTGGCTGTGAGAATGTGAGAAAGACTTTCAGCGAGCTGACACTTCTTGCTCATCATCTGGCCACATTCATTTATAAGTAGTGCATAGTAGAGATCTTTGTCCAAATCACTGAAATTTATTGTGGATAATGCACTGATGCTATTAAATTCAGAATACTATTAAATAGCCAGAGCTTGATCTTATGAAAATTTCTACAGAGGCAATATATTTATCCACTAAAGGCTAGACTTTACAAAAAACTATACAGATGGCATTTTACATATACATTATAGTAGAGCGCAAATACTTGATACTGTTTGTGGGTTCCTACACATCTGTACTATTATAAGTGATAAAAGAAATATACATTCAAATACATTCCAGCAACATCGAGGTACCACTGCATAGTGGAAAGAGTGTGGGTTTTGGGGTCACATGGAGACTCAACCTGTCTACCATCCTAGCTGTGTGACCTCAGATTTGTGACTTACCCCTCTGAGTTTCAGTTTTCTCGATTATAAACGTAATAATACATACGTCACATGATGGCTTGAAGAATTAAACTAGATAAAAGAAATGAGAAATAATTGAGCCCTCAGCATAAATGTACAAGGTGTATTCCTTATTTGTTTCCTGTAAATCAAGTTTTCTTCTGAGACACCAGCTGGTCAGGCTGGCAGAGTAGTTAATCTCATCCTTTCTTGGGGTTCCCTTTCTCCCTGAAGTTCTGCCACATGTCAGGATCTTCTGCAGAACATGTTCTAAGAAGCAGAAGCTGTCAGGAGGAGGGCCCATCTAATTTCAAAGTTCCCTGTCTCTGGAACTTCATGTCTAATCCTTACCCCTTGAGTGTGGGCTGAAGCTGCTGACATGCTCCTTGTAAACAGAGTAAGGCAAAGGCGCTGGGTTCCACTGCCATGATAAGGCTTCTGCCTTGTTGGACTCTATTACCTTCTTGGCTTGCGCACTTTGATGAAGCAAGCTGCTGTGGTGGAGAAGCCCACGTGGCAAGGAATCAAGGGTTGTCTCAACAGCCAGCAAGGGACTGATGCTCCGTCCAACAGCCAGGAATCCAGCCAGGAACCAAGTGTGTGAGCTTGGAAGTGGATCTTTCTCCAGTTGAGCCTTGAGCTGACTGCAGCTTCATCTAATGCTTGATTGCAGCTGAGAAAGACCCAGAATGAGACAACCCAGGCTAGCCCTGCTCAGCTCCCTGGTCCACACAAACTGGGAGGTGACAAATGGTGTTTTAACCTACCATGTTTTGAGGTAGTTTGTTACACAGCAACAGATAACAGATGCATAGTCCTAACACAGGTCACTTCCTAAGCCACCTGTCATCGCTGACCACTCAGTCAGCGAGTCTCCGCTGCTTTACTGCCTCCTGTAGAATATAGTCATATTTACTCAAGGCTACTTCTGGTCACCTCTGCCTAGATTTATCAGACAACTATTCTGCTCCACAGCTGTTTGGTGCTCTCTTTATTAGAATTCACAGTTCTCTTCTTCTCCTTTTCCTGTTTTTTTCTTATTCTTCATCCTCTCCCTTCCAGCTGTGGCTTATCTCTTCTAGATGAGGGAGGAAAATCCTTCCGACTCATTTGAGACCCTCTGCTCTTCCTGTGGCCACAAATCCTCTTCTCCAAAGAGCTACCACCAGAAAGACTTTGGTCTATTTTGTTTAAAGATCTGACGCATATTAGAACCTTATTATTAATGATCATAATAACTGCTAACTTTAAGGAGGGCTTACTATGTACCAGGGACTGTTCTAAGCCCTTTCCACATATCAACACATTAATTGTCATGTCAATTCCATGGGAGAGGCTCTATTATTATTCTCATTTTACAGATGAGCAAACTGAGTTTAGAGAGTTAACAACCTTCCCCAAATTCACATAGCCAGTAAGTGATGAGTAAGCAGAGCTAGGGTTCAAACCCTGGTGAGAGGGTTCCCAAGTTTGCATTCTTAACCCAAAAGTGATGAATGATCACATCCAAAGTGTTTCAGCATTTCCTACAAACTAGGCACTGCACCAAACACTATCATCTTGTTTCAACCTCACACAGCCCTAGAAAATAGGTGCAATTGTAATCCACATCAGGACAGAGGCTTATAGAGTTTACATGAATGTTTCAGAATGGCCAAGGGCCAGAAGTAAAGTCCAACCCCTTGGCTCCCCTCTCAATCTTCTCTCTTGAGGCCCACTCACCTTCTCGTTGTTTCTTAAACACTAGACACGCATCTACTTCAAGATCTTTGTGGTCACAGGGATTTCTTCCTCCCCTCCCTCAGCTCTTTGCTCCACTGCCTTGCTACTAAGTTGCACTCCACACCGCTCCCTAGTCTCTCCCTGCTTTATTCTTTTCTTTAGCACTTTTTACCAAGCAATATGTCACACAATTCATTCCTTGTAACAAGAAACGTACTCCTCAGCCAGGATACAAGCCTTAAAAGAGCAGAGAATATTGTCATTTTTTTTCATTTAAATAGTCCCAGTATCAAGAATAGTGCTTCTCATATAGCAGATAATCAATTAATGTTTATAGAATCAACAAATAAATTAATTGCATCCAGGAAGACTTGCCTTCAGAACTCTTATTTTGCATGTTATAAATCAATGTTTCTAAAGCATGTTCCACAGAATATTTAATCCTCCACTCTTAATGGGGGTGATGTGTGTGGATGGGGGAAAAGATGAATGTTAAATGTAGGTACAAAAAGTCCTAGAAAACATAGGTCTCTGTAATAGAGGTCACTATAGAATCTTTGAAATGACATGCAGACTTGTTATTATGCACAGGACACACGATCTCATCATCTGTCAGAATTATTTGCTTTGAGAATCTTTTTGTCACATATCTCCCAAGACCTGGGTTCTAGAGCTGTGTGTTGCAAACTTTCATGTGCTATGAATCACAGAGGATCTTACAGAAGTAAGGCAGTTGGAGACAAGTATTTCATATCAGCTCCCAGGTAAAGCGGATCTGCTAGTCTGTATGATACTCTTTGACAGGCAGGATGCTAGAGAACTCATTTTAGGAAATGCTGACATAAATTGGTGAACTTGACAAATTCAGTTTTAACATAGTACAAGCAATGAACAAACATGCCTGCATGCTTGCTTAAATCCCTCATGTACTCATGATCTCCCTTCCTACCCAAGCCTCATCCTGCTCTGGAACTCTGTGACCCATTAGATGGCATCACCTTCCACCCAATCACTCATGCCAGAAAACTAGGAGAAATTGTGACTCCTATCCATATAGCTCTTAGACTTATCATTTAAGTCTCCATCTTCACTATCTGCTCTGGGAGTCCAACTACATCCTTCTGTTGCCTGGAATTCTGTGCCAACATGCCCAGGTCACTTGGCCTCCCTCTAATACATTCCCCAAGCCATGGCCAGAATGACCTTTCCAATAGAAAATCTTATTATGTCACTTCCCTAATTAAATCCACCAGTGCTTGCCCTTGCTCCTCCCTCCTGTCAAGTTCAAAATCATCTTCATGGCCTGCCAGGCTGGATAGGGTCTGGTCCTATTTTTCAGCCTCATTGTTCCCTCAATAGGCCCCATCTTTCTTTTAGAATTCAACCATACTGGCTTCCTTTCAGCTTCTCTTAGCTTTGCTCTACCTCAGGCCCTTGGAATGTGCTATTTTCTTCATCTCCCATCTCTTTCTGAAAGAGCTTTTTTTCTGAGCAGCCTCTGTGACCCTCCTAGACCAGGTTATGGATCCCACAGCTGTCTGCACTTCCCCTTCAGAGCATACATCACAATTGCAATTAATGAGCCAAGTTTCTGTCCATGTTGATTCCTCTTGCTAGACTGTGAGTTCTCAGAGAATAAGAAGCATGCTTTTCTAGTTCACTATTATGGTTTCTATGATTAGCAGAGTAGGCACTTAATAATATGTGAGTAAGATTTATTTTTTTATCATCTAAGTCTGGCTGATTTTTCTGCCACACATAGCCCAGAAGGGCCAGAAGGAGGTATATGGGCAAAAGCCTGGACAGGCCTATAATCTGGAAGGAGTTGGAAGCTAGCCAATTTATAACAGTTATGCCATAGTAAAAATCAACCTCCAAATCTTAGTGGCATACAGCAGTAAGCTTTTATTTTCCCACTTGGTGGCTTTGTAATAAGTCAACTTGGCGAAGTGAAACTACATTTCCCAGAATCCCTTTTTTGTATGCTCCTGGTTAAGATAGGCCCTAAAAGCAACTTGTACAAGATTTGGAAGCTGAAAGTGGAGCTGGAGATGTGTGTATTCTTGGAAGATCCACGCTAGTCAGACTTTGCAGCAGCTCATACACGTTTTCACAGACCTGCTGGCTTGATGTATGGACTTGGCCCAGAGCTCCGGTCCCTGCAGATCACTTCCTTCCACCTCACACATCCTCTTAGAGAAGTGGGTGTGGCTCTACAGAAAGAATACCAGCTTCTGTTTAGAACATACACGGCAATGAGGGTGGAGTCTCAGAGACCGGAAAAGGCCTATGTGACTTTTGTGATAGATCCACGTGTGTTCCAGATGGTTCTTTGTGGATTCCAGCTTTCCGTGCTCTCCTCTGCTTCCTGTTCATCTTTTGATACTGAGCAACTGTCTCGTGACTTCAGGTTCAGCACCCCTTCTAAGAAACCACTAAACTGAGCTCATTTGCCAGTGTCCATAATGGAACAAGGTTCAATTCCTATTTTACATAATTGCAATTCTGCACCATTCCTAGCAGTTCTGCTTCTCTACTTGAATCTAATACATCATTTTATTTTTATTATAATAATTTATCTTTTGAGACAGAGTCTTACTCTGTTGCCCAGGCTGGAGCACAGTGGCATAATCTCAGCTCACTGCAGCCTCCACTTCCCAGGTTCAAGGAATTCTCCTGCTTCAGCTTCCTGAGTAGTTGGTATTACAGGCACCAGCCACTACATCCAGCTAATTTTTGTATCTTTTAGTACAGATGGAGTTTCATCATGTTGGCCAGGCTGGTCTTGAGCTCTTGGCCTCAGCTGATCTACACCCCTCAGCCTCCCGAAGTGCTGGGATTACAGATGTGAGCCATTACACTCTGCCGAATCTAACACATCTTGACCTGTGTTCATTGCAAGTTGACTGTAGCTTTGCTCCTTGTGCCATCACAAGTCCAGGAGGCAATATCCCTTATGGGGGAACTTCCCTTTCTGTGGCAGCGGGAAGAGAACAAGAGAGCTGCCAGAAACACATAATGGCTTTTAAAGCTTTTCAGAACTGGCGTCTGAAATTTCTACCCATATTTCCTTGGTCAAAGCATATTGCACAGTCAAGTTCAATGCCATCAGGATAGGGAAGTACACAGCTCCAGGGAGAAGCATTGTAAGTCATAGGGCAATGGGTGGAGGTATAGCCAAAGTATATAGGTGGGCGGGGGAGGAGGGGGAAGGAAGAACTGGGAAGTGTTGTATAATTTACTACAGCCCTCCACGTTGGTCACAAATATTTACATTCCTCCTTTTTACTTTAAAAAATGCTGTATTCGGCTAGGCATGGTGGCTCATGCCTATAATCCCAGCATTTTGGGAGGCTGAAGTGGGCCAATCACTTAAGCTCAGGAGTTCAAGAGCAGCGTCGGCAACATGATGAAACCTCATATCTCCAAAAAGTAGGCAGGTTTGATGGCTTGAGCCTGTGGTCCCAACTACTCATGAGGATGAGGACATAGGATCATTTGAGCAAGGGAGGTGGAGATTGCAGTGAGCCAAGATCCCACCACTGGACCCTAGTCTGGGCAACAGAGTGAGACTCTGTCTCAGAAAAAAAAAATGCTGTTTTCACTTCATCTTTCCAGAGGACACCCCAAAATCTTATTTAATCATGGCAACTCTCTTCAAGTCCAGAATCTCATAATAATCTCAACATCAATGTCGTTTCTCTTGATATAGGGACTTCTAAAGCACCTTATCCCATATGTCCAACATTCAATACCAGAACAGAGATAGAATAACTTCCATCAAAACTTCTCCTATTTAGAAAGAGAGTAATAGGGTCATTCTGAAATGTTATGATCTGTTGTTACAAAAGCCTTGTACCCTGTGAATAGGGAATGTTCCTTGGTACAGCTCTGATTCTGTTCCCAAAGGGTAGCAACTCAGGCAACTGTGGCTCTTGTTTCTACACTCTGGAAAGTAAAAGTATTTTTTTTTCCATTACTATCCTCAGCCACCTCTGAAGATTAGAGAATATGCCTTCTTTGGGGGCTGAGCAACTTTCTCAACTTACTTTCTGCTTGTAGAAGTCTACAAAGAACTAAAACAGATTTACAAGAAAAAAACAAACAAACCCATTCAAGAGTGGGCGAAGGATATGAACAGACACTTTTCAAAAGAAGACATATATGCTGCCAACAAACATATGAAAAAATCTGGAGACAACAGATGCTGGAGAAGATGTAGAGAAAAAGGAACACTTTTGCACTGTTGGTGGGAGTGTAAATTAGTTCAACCATTATGGAAGACAGGGTGGTGATTCTTCAAGGATCTAGAAACAGAAATCCCATTTGACCCAGCAATCCCATTACTGGGTATATACCCAAAGGATTATAAATCTTTCTATTATAAAGACACATGCGCACGTATGTTTGTTGCAGTGCTGTTTATGATAGCAAAGACCTGGAACCAACCCAAATGCCCATCAGTGATAGACTGGACAAAGAAAATATGGCACATATACACCATGGAATACTATGGAGCCATAAAAAACAATGAGTTTGTATCCTTTGTAGAGACATGGATAAATCTAGAAACCATCATTCTCAGCAAACTGACGCAAGAACAGAAAACCAAACACCACATGTTTTCACTCATAGGCGGTTGATGAACAATAAGAACACTTGGGCACAGGGAAGAGAACAACACTCACTGGGCTAGGTGTTGGGGTGGAGGTGAGGGGAGGAGAGGGACAGCAGGGTGAGGGGGAGGGAGGATGGGGAAGGATAACACCTGTAGAAATGCCTGATGTAGGTGACGGCGGGGAGGGGGACAGCAAACCACCATGGCATGTATGTACCTATGCAACAATCCTGCAGGATGCAGGATGCAGGATGTGCCCATGTACACCCGAACCCAAAATACAATAAAAAAAAATTCAACACACTAGTCACATCGGGAAGATAAAAAATAAAGAAGAAGAAGAAGTTAGCAAATGGAAAGATAATTTTGAAACTTTTAGTTGTCATAATCTATTTGATACCAAGCTGGCACCTCGTTGACTGTACGTTCTTTTAAGACCATATTGACACCTTTTCATGCATTTGATTTCAGCCAGCTTTGTGTGTCAATATTCATACTTATAATTCTTTTGAGACATGCTTCTTTTGAGAAGTACTCTTTGTTTTTAAATTGCTAGCACCTTGAATTTATTGGACAACCAGTTATTTAGGCATCTTTCCTGTGTCATGTAAATAATTCATGGGCACGTCTTTGAAGAACTTTCAAACTGTTTGGCTTTATGAGAACTGCAAGATTATGTTGGCCGGTATGAGTTGTGATGAAATTGTGAGATCATAATGACACTAAGGAGTTACGTTGCTTATAGGTAATATGGGGGTAAGAGTGGGGATTATATATACAAATATTTTGAGAATATGATAATTAAATTATAAGTGATCCACTAAAAAAGGACATATAAATCAGAAGTGGCAAACCAGGATAGATTTGGATTTATTTAAACTGGCTTACTTCAATTCCCTTGTAATAACACTGGAGTAGTTCATGTCCAAATAGTGATAGAAGAATGAGATTTCTAATGATTTGTCCTGCTTTTTAGAATCTACAGCTTCTACCTAGTTAAATTCACTGCAGTACTTTCATTATTTGCCTTTAGATTTGATTTTCTTATAATTGATGTTTTCAAACTTCCTTTCATCACAAATATTTACATTCCTTCCTTTTACTTTAAAAAATGCTGTATTCAGCCAGGCATGCTACCCACACCCGTAATTCCAGCACTTCGGGAGGCCAAGGCAGGCAGATCATTTGCTGCTAATGTGTCTTTTTAGGATTTATAGAATATATCTTGCAACTAGAATTCCTGTCTCTCAAAAATGCTATAGATATATCCCTACTGTTTGCTTAGGGTTCATTTTCAATTGCAGCATTTTTTTTTTTTTTCAGAAAGAGAGACGGAGATAGGGAGGGACAGATTATGAAATGGGGATGCAGAGGAGGCAGATCGAGAGAGACTGATTAGCTAGTGAAATTCTACAATAAAGTCTTAATAAGAGCTTACATTCTGGGCAGCAAGAACAGTGTCTTATTCATCCATGTAATCTCCAGCAGCAAACACAGGGCGTGACACAGTATGTCCTCAGCAAATGTGTGTTTTCATGGAATCATAGTAAAACTGGGACTATTCTTAGAGATTACAATAATTAGTATATGGTTCCCTGAAAAAGATGAGAAAGGAACATTAGGAAGCACCTGCCAATTGCATATCAATTATAATTGACGAAACATAATTTCTATTTCATTTAATCTTCATTACAACTCTGCAAAGTAGGTTTAAATTTTTAATTTGCATGTGAAGAAGAGCAAATCAGAGAAGTATCTAGTCCCAAACATACCGGTAATGTGTCAGGTCTAACATACAATTCCTGGTCTCATTCCAGATCCCTGGATCTTATATGGTTTATTATTTTAAGTTGTTGTTTAGAAAACAATAGCAAAAAGCAAGTTAATGGACAGATTTCCTTCAAATCGACAGTCTCCTATTACCCTCAAGATAACATAGTTACTAAAAAAATAGGAGAGAAAAGAAAGAAAACCAAAGGGTGTTTCTTCTCATCCTGGTGAAACTGGCTCTGTTGAATGTTTTGCAAAAATACAAAAGAGGAAGTAATCCGATACTCAACCACAAGGGTGTGTTGCCTCAATACTTTTACTAAAGCAAACCACGAGCTGTGCAATGCTTGTGCTGACAAATTATCTGCCCCTGCTCTACTCCTTCTCCCTCCTGAAGAAGGGGTATTATTTCATTTGAATGTCCACAAATACATTGGAGATATTGTTATTGTTTTTTGGTCCTGGCCAAGAGGCCAGACATTTAGACAAATTGTGACTAACTAGTTAGACCCCAAATGCTGACCCTGCACATTCTTCCACACCAAGACTTTCAAGGTGTCGAAGTTACCTGTTTGCATGTTTGTCTACTTGTCTACATTGTTAAATGCCTTAAGATCAGGAATTAAGCTTATCTGTTATGCTCCCTGAAACTAGTGCTGTGTGCTTGGCACATCACAGATGTTCAATAAATGCATGCGGAAAAGAAATGTAAGTAGAATATTTTCATTTGTCAGTCCTTGAAACTATAAAGAACTATAAGACATTAATAATTATAAAGTCTACATAGAACTCTTATTTGAAGCTCACTCATCCTTCAAAGGAATTTTTTTTAGATGGAGTTTCACTTTTGTTACCCAAGCCGGAGTGCAATACATATTTTGAGTGTCTCTTCCTCTATGCTGCCTTTCCTGATTTGTCGAGTGAGAATGACCATATCCAATAGTATCTTTATTTCAAACTGATTTATATTTAGCTTCATATTGTGTTTGGCTGTTTCTATATACATCTCTGCAACAGGGCAAGTCAACTTTGAATGGGTATCCAGTTTCACTTTTCTTCTTGTTCCCTTATTCTACATCATCCAGTCTCTAGCATTAGGTAAGAATTCAAATAGTTTGTTGAGGGATATGAACTGAATGTTTGTGTCTCCTTGTCCACCAAATTAATATATTGAAGCCTTAATCCCCAATGCAGTGGTACCTGGAAGTGGGGCCTTTGGTAAGTAACTATGTAATGAAGGTTGAGTCTTCATGAATGGGATTAGTCCCTTAGAAGAGACAAGTGAGATGATCTCTCTGTGTCATGTGAGGACACAGTGAGAAGGCAGCCAACTGCAAATCAGGAAGAATCCAGGCACCAAATCAATCGGCACCTTGATCTTGAACTTCCCAGTCTCTAGAACTGTTAGGAATAAATTTCTGTTGTTTAAGCTACCCAGTCTATGGTATTTTTTAAATAGCAGCCCACACTAAGACATTAAATGATTAAACAAATAATGACAAATGAATGCATCTAAGTAAATGAATAATGCATGCTTCACATATGCTGTCTGCCATATTTGAGGATGCCACTGAATGGCTGCTAGGTCTGTTCTCAGTGAAAACAATGATCACTAAGAGAGTAAAAATATTCACTCCTTGGTGACTGTTAATTTATGTAGTTGCTGTGTTCTGTTCCTCACCCTCTCCTCACCCAGTTTAACAACCCACAGAAATGGGGATTGTACGTTATAGAGACTATCTCTAAAATCAAAGATTTACAGAATTAGGAATATGAATGTTAGGCCAATCTCTCAATAGATTTGCCTCTCATTTGGCTTGGTTTTCTAACTTTGCAAACCAGGAAGAGAATGATCAGTTTTGTTGGATGGCTTTAAATTGTAATCTGGAGTTACCATTGTGTTGCATATTAGTTATTTTTGCTGTCTATATTTCAGTCTCTTTCTTTTAAGTAACAGCACCCAAATTTTGCATTAAAGAACCCAGTCATCTTCACTGCCTAGTCCATTAGGTTTGGACCAGTCTTCACACTTACCTGCCTGCTTAGGCATTGGAATCCAGTTTAAGCCAAATCAGTACAAATCATCCCCATGGCCTCCATACCTGGTTCAGGTTTAGGCAACTAACTTAATTTAGGCCAGTGAGAGAAAGACTTCTAGGATTTGTTTTTATGGTCACCAGGATCCTCTCATGTCTTAAGCTGTTGGGGATTGGGATGTGGATCCCCAGAATCAAGCCAATCCTTAGGAAGTAGAGTGGAAGAGGTTATAGTTTTTCACTAAATCAAACTGACCCAGAAGGCAGACTTATCCCTTATCTTCTATTAATTCCCCAACCTGAAACATTCCCTTTATGCTTACACATAAAATTTTCATTAAATCTTCTGTTATGTGCGACAAAAAAGAATCCTCACACACTGCAGGTGTGAATTTTTCATGTACGTATGAATTGTTTAGGGTAGCTTGCTAAAATGCAGATTTCCAGTGCCCAAACCTAAGATACAAATCAGGGCCCAGGAACTTGCATTTTACCAAACAGTGTTGCATTTTAACAGAGTGTCTTGTTAAAGCAGTGCCCCTAAGCTGTATGCACATCTGTGTAATGCAGATAACTGGCAGACCAGAGCTTGAGAAATACTGATATAGCTAATGCAAGAGACACTAGTAAACAATGATAAAAATCGGGGGAGGTGCAAAAGTAACACATAGCAGCAGGAAGCAAAGACCATCCTATGTCCTGAATCAGAAATGAGAAAATCTTTTGAGCCGTCAAGAGTGGATTCCATATTCAATGTACCACTGTTTATAATATCTTTACTAATTTCTCATAATTATTTCTTCCTGCTTTATGTGGGATGATCATATATCTCAGTTTGTCTAGAACCGTCCAGGATCCACCTGTCATTCTGGTGTAATTATTAATAGTACTTCCTTCCATTCTCAAAAGTGTTCAGGGTTGGATGATAAATTGTATGGTCACTTTCTTGCTTCATGACAATCTGCACACAAAAAAAGAGCTCTTTGTCTCTCTTGCTGCATTTGCTGAAATAGTCATACATATTTTTTCTATTTCATGACCCTGAATAGCAGAGACTTTAATATCTTAGAATCATTACTGCCAAGCCTAAAAGTTAAAAAAATCTCAGAAATCCATGTGGCTCTGAGTAACATGTAAACTGAGTAACATATAAACTTACAGATATATAAATATATATACATAATATATGTATATACACATGTTATAAAGTAATACATATTACTTTAATATTCTATACTTTGATTTATTAAAATTAATAAAAATGTATTACTATTTACTTTAATAATGTATACTTTAATAACTTTTTACAATTTTATTTGTGTATATAAACATGTTTAAAATAATTTGGAACACCCTATTATCCTTAGAGTTGGCTCGTTCTAAGAAAGTGGAATGTAAACCTACAAATCACAGTGAGAAATACATTAGAAATGTGAAAAGAATGCTGTAGGAACATTGGGAGAGATGACATCTCTGCCAATTTATACATGGCCTTGAGGTCCTATTGCCAGGGAACAGAACAACTATTACTTCTGGTCAGTTGATAAAGGGTTATGATGACAGAGAAAAGAGAAGTGAGCACTTTGGCAGGTGAGGGAAGCGATGCCAGTGCTCTTTTCAAAGACTTTTATGCACCTAGAATGGAGAGAGGTTATCTATCACAGCAGTTTAAGTTTCTCCTAAAATAACCTTAAAAAAAAAAACGACAAAAAAACACACAAAACCTCGAATTGCTTTGATTTTCTTTACTAATGATAATTATAAATATTAAGTAAACACACACAAAATTGCTTTCTTGTGTTTTATTTATAATCAAGGACTATCTGGTATTTAGGAGTAACTTTTTTCCTACCTTAAAGTAGGTGTACATTTGTTAAATATTCCAGGAGACACTATGGTTCCATATTCATGTTTTTCATGTTGGAGGAATTTAGTTCAGTGATTTCTGCCTAACAACTGTTGTTTCAAGATAATTTGCCCACTGCTTGTTTGGTTCTGCTCAAACACAGCTGTAAGTTCTTTCTTTCTATATTTGGAGATGGAGTGACTGATGGCTGGGCATCAACCATCTGGAAGAGGGTGTGTTGGGTGGAAGAGAGGAGAAGGGACAGAGCAATGCATAGCTTCACTACATGGCTGGGGAGTCAGTACTAGAGTTTTGTATATTCTGTATCCCTTCCCTGATCCTGACCTCTGACTCTATATGGTTAAAAGGGGAAACGACATCCTACATAAGTTTTTTGTCAGTTTTATCAGGCTTAATGCCTCCCTTTTAGAGTAAACATTATGTTCACACCCTTTCCACGTTCTGAAAACTAATTCATAAATAACGTAACCAAGCTATACATATATACTTAAAAATTATGACAATGATAATATAAAAAACAAATTTTATGAAAATAACTCATAAAAATCATATATATTTCAACACATAATGTTCAGCCATGCCTCACAGAGATATATAATGGAGTAGTGAAGTGCTTGCATCTAAATTTAGATTTACCCTAAATGTAGCAGTTACAAAACCAGACTGACACAGGTGCATTCTATCAGTGCCTCAAATACTATGAGCAATGAGCCATTGGTGGCATGATACTTTAAAATGAGATAGACTCTTGGTAATATTCAAAAAAAAAGGACAGTGTTTCTTTACATTACATAGCTGCTTCATTCCTGGAAAATTTAATGTGTATTAAAACCTTTCAAAAATACTTATATGTGAAATGCAGTTCTAGGCACAGATTATATAAAGATTTTTCACCTACATGAATGTCTGGAAGGACATCCAGGAAGTCATGCATGACCTGGGGCAATTCTTCGAGGTATAGGACTGCACTGTACATTTCAGGATGTCTAGCAGCCTTGGTTCCTTCCCACCAAATAGTAGCAGTGCCCTGCCCCAAACCTGAGACAACTAAAATACCACCCTCCATTTCCAAAGTGCCCTCTCGGGGATGGTATTAACTTCACAGAGGACTACTAAGCCTGTACAATCTACTTGAGCCAGAAATCATTTAAATAAGACCTTATTTTTATTTTGTTCTTTCAAGTGTCATTATTGGAAGACCCATCATCGAGTTCCAATTAAAATGGAACAATCATCTTTTCAGAGTGGGTTCTCAACAAATAGTTGGGAGAATGGACAGTATCTATGTTATTGTTTATATATGCATTTTATTTAAATTGCAAACAACCTCAAGTTTTTAGTGGTGTATAATAATAGATATTTATTTTTTTCTCACTTACTAGTTTGTGATTCAGCAGGGGTTCTGCCAGAGTTCAGAAAGATTTAACTCTAGGCTGATCATCAGAAACTTGATTACTGGTACTGCCACAGACGTGGGAGAAAAGTTTCCTTGTTTTGAACATCATTAGCAATTTTTGACACAAAGTCCTTGGTAAAAGAGTTTTACTTGAAGGTAGAACCTTAGCTGCAAGGGAGACTGGAAACATGAGATTCTGATATTTTCATCTTATTTAGGGGTAGGTTGCTTCTGCATCCAAGATTCATAAGGTGGATGTATCATTTAGTTTGGGTAGGATTATGTCATGTAACAAATAATCCAGCTCCCAAATTTCCATAGCTTAAAATAATAAATATTTATCTTTTTCCTTATACGACACAGTAGTTGTATATTGTCAGTGAGGCCTGGCCTCATCATAATCTATCTAGAACCTGGATTGCTAGAGTAGTTATCATCTCAAACACTGCTTTTCAATGTGCCAGAGAGAGAAAGCTTGGTGAGCTGGTGTTAAAAATTACCAGCTGGCCATGACAAATCTCACTGCTAATTACATTTTATCAGCCAAAGCCAATCAAATAGCCAAGGTGGAAAGTATAATCCCGTCATGTCCTAAGGAAGATGCTACAAGTATATGGTGTTCTGAACTAACGACAACCATGATGAAAAATTTCCCAAACATGGAAACAGGATTCACATGCTGGACAACCAAAAAACAAGACACCCAAATCCACTAGAGACTGCCTTATTTATATCTTTTCCGTTTATCACCATGCTCAGTCAATCTAGCTCAGTAGCTATTAGTGACATAGTAGGTGCTGAATGAATGTTTGTTGAATAAAAAACGGAATATGATTGTTTAATTTACCAAATCTTACTATAACTGAAGCTTAAAGAGAGTTACTTTGCTATTTTAACTCTGCACTATGAAGCAAGATAAATATAAGTGTCATTTGTATGCAATGTTGCACTTGAAAGCCAGAGTGGTATAGTGGAAAGGAAGACAAAATAGATGTTTCGTCTCAATATTACTTTGAACGTGTTCACTCATTGCTTTTTCTCCACAGCAGGGATACTGTTTCCTGTGCTTAGTAGAGTTTGGGACAGTAGGTATTCAGTAAAAGCAGTTCTGCTATCGTTAGCTGTGTAGTCCTGGGGAAGTCATATCAAAGTAGCTACGGGTTAAGGTTATTCAGCTGTGCCCAAGCGCAGGCGTGCACACACATCTTAGCAACATTCGTCTTTGTATTGTAAAGATCTCCAAGACTGGAAAGCGATACAATTGTACAATTGTGATCGTCATGTGACATATTTACAGCCTAGTGTCTACCACAAATTATCCATTCAAGGCAGGTTTATTGATTTTCTAACAGTAACCACGCTCTATTCTCGATGTGGAATGGGGTGGGTAACTAAGAAAGCACGTAGTGCATTTCAAAAAGTTTGCCCAGAGTCCTGGGTAGAGGGTTTTGGGGACGTGGTTCCCAACGAATCAAGAATAACAAGCAATGCCCTTCGTCCTCAAATCTCAAAGGTCAAACACTTCACAACTACCAGTCGGAACCAAGAGCTCGCGTTCCTTCCTTCGCTAACCAGGGCCCCGCCCGCTAGCGGTCGGCTAACGACCGCGAAGCCCCTCCTTCCACGGCGTCCCGCCAATCGGCTGCGCGGCCCGGGCCCAACCCTCGCGAGTCACGTGACAGGCCAGGCCCGCTTCCGGCACGTCGCGGGCGGCTGACGTCGCCGGGGCCCGGCGTCGCGTCAGGGCTGGCCGGCGGCGGAGGCGGCGGCGGCGGCAGCGGCGATGGCAGTGGACCCAGAGCGAGCTTGAGGGCTCGGACCCAGCTCCCTCCTGCGAAACCTTGGGCCGTTCCGGCGCTGCGGCCCCAACTCGCTCCGCTCCTGCTCCCTCCCCGGCCGCTGCCTGGGCGGAGGCGGAGGCAGAGGCCCGGGCTGGCCGCCCTTCTCGTGCCCCAGCTCTGCCCCGGACGGCCCGGCTGCTGTGCAGAGAGGAGGCCGAGTCGGTAAGAGGCGGCGGCGGCTGGGCCTGGAGTCCGCCTGGCCCCCGCCGGGCCGCCCGGGACGCCCCCATTCTGGTGTCTCTCTCCGGCCCGCTCCCCTCCCGTCTCCCTCCCCGTAACTCGCTGGCCCTATTGTCTGGGCGCCGCTCCCTCTTCCCCTCCCTTCCTTCCCCCCTGCCGAGGGCCGGACGACTGTCAAACCTGGAGGCTTCTCCAGCTCCCTACCAGCCCGGTCTCAGCCTTTCCTGCTTGTGTCTTGCCGCCCCCTCCCTGTCTGGCCTCACCTCCTCACCTTTTTTGGCCTCGCGGTCATTCTCTGAGCATTGCTTTACATTGTCCGTCTCTATGTATTCTTGCCCATTTCTTCTTCCCTCTCACTTGTCATCTCCCAAAACTTCCACTGTCCTATTTCTTGCCAATCTTTGCCCCTTTCCTTTCTGTTTTTACTCCTCTCCGTGCTCTCTGCCTTCTTTTTGCTTCAAGTTTTGCTCCCAGTAGACTGTCTTACTTTATAAAAGTTCCTTAATTCAAATCCCCCTTCATCTTTCCCTCTTCGACCCTAAGACAAAGGAAAATCTTGGTTATTCTGGTACTTCATTCCTGTCACTGGGGGATTATACTTATTCAATCCATCACTTAATTATGAGCTCTAAGTTTGATCCTAGAAGATGTTAGTGTACCTGGTGAACCACCCCTTACTGTATTCTTCCTGTGACAGACAGCAGAAAAGGTTGATTCGATTTCTACACAAACATTTTAAGTAACTGCCTTACATGTTGCGAACTGACAAGACCTCTATTAAAAATATTCATACGTTTGTTCTTTTGCATCAACTACACCCTGGCCAAGCTCCCTGTTAACTTTTTAATGCGTTAATATTTGCTCATGCCGTGCCAGGAGGATATGCACTCTCCCCCTCCAACCATGAGTATTCAAGTTTGAGTTCGCATATTTTCACGGCCAGTGTTGGTGCTATTTTTCCCCTTACCTATCAGATTCTTTCAAAGAGAAAAGAAGGAGCAGTTGGAATTTTATGTTTGCTGTTCTGTCTGTTATGAATTGTGTCCAGACTATTATAAAACATGACAATTGTGTGTTTCTTTTTTTCTTTTTAAACTGTAGGGAGCATAGTCATTAGTGATCTTAAATATCAGAGAACATCTTAGGGATCTCTCCTTGCCCCTGATAACAATCAACTTACATTCCTAATTATGAGTTATGTTTTGACTAGGCTGTCTCAAAATGTATTCATATTCCTCATATGCCCATTAGTGAAAAAGAGGCCACCTCAAATGTGCTCGGTGGCCAGTGTGGCCCAAAATATAGTAGTTTGCATGTGAATGATCTGGACATACATAGATACTCCTTTGCAGTTTCTGTTCTTGCATTACAACCACTTTTATTATCAATGTGGACACTGTCTATATTGAAATATAGTAGAAATACTCAGAGTTAGCAAAAGCATATTATTATTGCTTGTTGAATATGAAGCATAAGAAAGCAATTTCTTTTGTAACACTATGTATTAATTTATTGAATTGTATGCTACCAAGGTGGGAGATCATGGATAGTGAAAACTGCTGATCCCAAGAGGAATTAGTGGTATCTTCACTGGCAGAGGAGTATGTCTACTGTTTCCTCCATCTTTGTGTGCTGTAGGGCCTTATGTAGTGTTTTGTATTATGAGGCACTCAACAAATATTTGTTGAAATTAAAAACTTGATTTTGTTCTCAAGAATTTCGGTAGTCACATTCTAGAACACTCAGCCATCTTAATTTTTCAAAGACAGGAAAGCATTTTCAACTGTCCCTGTGGAGAATTTTCTTGGGTAGCATCAAGTTAAAATATAAAGCATTTTTAGCTATTAACAAGTTTTAACAGCCCATGTATTCATTCATTTCAGATAGGTATCTTTTCTTTGTTCTCTTTCTTAAATCATTATAAAGATTGCAGGTTGCACAGTACTTTCTCTAGAGATTTTGGTAATCCTTCAAATTTCTTAAAAATTTGGCAAGTGTTTTATCTTCTCATGTATTGTTTTAGAAATTCTGTTTTATTTTAATTTTACCTGTTCCCTTATACTCTACTTCCTATGCATTTTCTGCATTGGAATCTAACTTTTTTCTTTCTCTTGAGGTAGTGAAAAGAGAATACTGAAGAATAGGATCTCAAGATGAGTAAAAAGCCCCCAAATCGCCCTGGAATCACTTTTGAGATTGGTGCTCGTTTGGAGGCACTGGACTACTTACAAAAATGGTATGGAAAATATAGAACTTTCACCTAAAGCACAATATCTGTAGCCTTACATATGTTAATTAAGACAGTGAATTCCACTGATGGTAGCGGAAACATTAGTGTATCCACATTTTGATTACACATCTATGTTGTTTTTTAGTTTTCCTACTCTTTAGGCTTTGTAGGTTTAGCATTTAAAAACTACTTTTAGTCAGAGTTACTTAGTACAATCATTTTCAGTGTTTGAGAAATGCAAATAATTGTCTAGAATGTGAGGTTTATGGAGAGTATCAGTACTCCTGTATCCCTCGCATGAGTTGTATTGGTGGAAGTAGAGAGAGGAATAATCCAGAGAACCAACTTCTTAAAGTTTTGGATAAATTTGGATTTAAATCTGTATTTTTGGTCTGTCAGTGGTAGTCTCAAACTACAGAGTATATTAATGGTTAGCATAGCATTTTAAAAAATTTATTTTACTTTAAGTTCTGGGGTACATGTGCAGATTTTGCAGGATTGTTACGTAGGTATACACATGCCATGGTGGTTTGCTGCCTCCATCCCCCTGTCATCTACATTAAGTATTTATTCTAATGTTATCCCTCCCCAGTTTCCCCACCCCCAGCGATCCCTCCCCTAGCCCCCAACCCCCAACAGACCCCAGTGTGTGATGTTCCCCTCTCTGTGTCCATGTGTTCTCATTGTTCAACACCTATTTATGAGTGAGAACATAGCAAATCATTTTTTTATAGTGAACACTTTCAAAAACATCTCCAGTATTCATTATCCCACCGAAAACCAAAATCACACTTAACTTTCTATTTTTCCCTGGAGGACCGTAACCTAAAGGCAGGTTGTTACTGTCTTCATTGCAAAATAGGCTGTCCTTTCAGAACTTGTGTGTCTCCCCCGATTCTGGCCATTGTGGTAAGCGGTAAATTTAAACACCTCCCATCGTATCCTTTATACAGTGGTTACGAGAAGTTGAAGAATTGGTACAAAACTACCATCTGGAAAAGAGAGAAGGGTAAGCCATACACAAGGGTCCCTGGGCCAGAGTAGGAATTAGGGTGATTCTCCTTTCTCCTAAGGAGTGTGTTCCTCATTTGGCTTAACTGACACCTTGTTCTGCTGTCTTGGCAGATGTCTTTTTGTCACCATTCTCAGGTTCTTAACCTGAGAGGGACATTAGAGGGTTTCCACTTCTGGGAGGGATGCTGCCTTTGCTCCTCCTGAAGCCCATTTATTTTGATGCAAGCTCTGGTTTAGCAGTTCCTGGACTCTCCCAGACTTTTAAATATTTTCTCATTTAAAACCATAGTGGGCATTTTATAGATTTACTTTTGATTGATGTGCATTAAGTCAACTTCCTGAGTTGGCAATGGCAGGCAGAGAAATCTTGTTTAGTCATGATATTTAACTGTATAGACCAGGCTGGTGTTTCTCTCTCTTTTAACATCTGGTGTTATAGCTTGGCACATATCTCTGACCCCAGTTTAATGGCCTCTTGTCTTAAGCTCCACTTTAGGACAGTTTGAAGCTACAATTTGAGATGAGGAGGTTGTCACTGTCAGTAGGTGGAGAATGTACACGATAGTTCCCAGGAGGCGTTTGGGAAGCACCTGGGAATTAGTAGCATCTCTCCTTGTAGTGACAGTCAGAATATCTCCAGACATTGCCAGATGACAGCTGGAATGAGGGCGGGTGGCGGCAAAAAATGCTCCTGTTGAGAACCTCAGCATTAGACCATGCAACAAAAAATGCTAGTTGAGGCAGCAGTTGGCTATCTTTGTTCGCATTTGACCAAGAGAAGCTTTTTACTCCAAAGGCATACTATTGAATCTCTGTGATACAAGAGTATAAGAAATAATACTTGTTACTTCTTCAATGTTACCCTTAAGTGGTTTATGGATTTTTAAGTTACTGGCTTTGTGAATTAGTTAATTCATATTAATATATTCTCTTAGGCTTCCTAACTGACAGTGCTGCAGTTGAACTAGCTTCCAGTTTTGGAGAAACGCATAGTTAATTAGTTCTGTCAGTAATTTTCAGGGATAGTAATATAACTTTGATATTAGTGAGATATTTTGGTAATGAAACATTTTCTAACTTAGGAGCTATTAAATTTATGATCCAGTAGTTCAAAAGACTACAAAAAAGAACTTTTAAAACCTTGCTTGAGGCCAGGCGCGGTGGCTCACGCCTGTAATCCCAGCACTTTGGGAGGCTGAGGTGGGTGGATCACCTGAGGTCAGGAGTTCGAGACCAGCCTGAACGACATGGTGAAACCCTGTCTTTACTAAAAAATACAAGAAGTAGCCAGGCCTTGTGGCGGGCGCCTGTAATCTCAGCTACTCCGGAGGCTGAGGCAGGAAAATCACTTGAACCTGGGAGGCGGAGGTTACAGTGAGCCAAGATCACACCATTGCACTGTAGCCTGGGCGAGCGGAAGAGCAAGACTACACCGTCTCAAACAAAAAAAAGCAAAAAGAAACCATGCTTGGGTGTACCTTGAGAGTATGCTGTGTTTTTAGAGTACTTGGAATTTCAGAGAACAAATGAAAGTTGTATCTTCTTGCCACAAAATTCATATGTGCTTACCAGGTAGAATAGTGTCATGCAGATGTACTCACTGATAAAGCTTAGATTTAGTTTTAATGACCTTGGTAATAATAGTTTCTTTAATGGAAATAAGCATTAGCCACATATCATCATTGACGCTTGTTATCAGTTTTATTTTTGTAAGCTCATTTATATAGAGATTTTGGTACTCTGTTTCAGGTGGCTCCTTAATTAAAAAAGAATTAAGAATATTGTGTATATGTATTCTAGGTAATTTACAGAAATAATTTTCTTATTGTGATTTTGCTTATTAGAGACAGTAGTTTCAAGAACTAGTTAGGCTTGGGTGCCCCTTAGATTTAGGTGGTTTGCTATTGGACAGCTGTTTAATTACTGAGATGTATTGAATTTTATATGGGACACAAGTTTTAGGAAGTTAGTGCTCTTAACAGATTTTATTTCTAAATGGGATAATAAAATTAATTCTTCATATTATTCCATATGTAAATGATCATTTTATATTTCATGGAAATTCTATAAATTTTTGCACTAATATTAAGTAAAATTATATAATTACAAGAAACTGACATTCTTGTGAGAAGCAAAATATTATAGTTAATCATTGAAAATATACGGAAATTCTTTTCTCCCTCTTCCCCCACTCTTCTCTCTTTCCCTTCTTTCATATTCTATTTTTTGCATCCATATTGAATGCTTAGTCTTCCAAATTTATTCAATTCTCTTTGAAAAGTATTGAGTCATCTTTGAGATAAATGTAGTTTGAACTATTATAGGCATTGGTTAGGGAGGAGCAGGAATGCAAATCTTGCTTACTGTCTCTATACTCAAAACATTTACAATAAGCAGCATATTAATTAGAAACTGACTTATCACATGTTGATAAATTACCTTTTGGAGAGAAGTACAAAAGGCAAATGGTGCTAATGAAGAAACTAAAATGCCTACAAGTTTTTCTTGCTTTTTTTTTTGTTTTGAGACAGAGTCTTGCTCTGTTGCCCAGGCTGGAGTGCAATGGCATGATCTTGGCTCACTACAGCCTCTAGCTCCTGGGCTCAAGCTGTCCCCTCACCTCAGCCTCTTGAATAGCTAGAACTATAGCTGCACACCACAAGTCTGGGCTAATTAAAAAAAAAAAAACTTTTTTTGTAGAGATGAAGTATCACTGTATTGCCCAGGCTGGTCTGGAATTCCTGGCCTCAAATGATCTTCCCACCTCAGCCTCCCAAAGTACACTCCCGGCTGGTTTCTCATATTTAAAAAAGGAAAATAGTTTTTGGTATATGTCTAGACATAAAAGGATAAACTCTAAATTTAGTAGGTGGAAATAATCTGAAGTTAAGCTCTCACTTTTAGCTTTGGGTAGATTTGATTTAATAGGAAGACTCAGTCTGTGTTTCTCAGGCATTATTGCTTGAACAAACCGTATTACATAATTCTTAAAGATCAGAAAGATACCTTACCCTTGAAAATACGTTGTACCTTTTTAAGTAGTGATTTATTTTTATTTTCAAAGTAACTGTAACTACATTGGCAGTTTATTTACCAGTACTGATGAATGCAGGCCCTGAGAAGCCACCGAGAGGTCAGTCATCTTAGTCCCAGTATTTGCTTTTTGATACTTGGATCTCTCCTACACTGACCAAACCTAACTCTTGAGTAGTGTGGGCTGTTTTATTTTTTAAAATATTATAGCTTTACTCTTTTTTTGTTTTTTTTTGATGAGGAGTCTCACTCTGTTGCCAGGCTGGAGTGCAGTGGCATGATCTTGGCTCACTGCAACCTTCGCCTCCTGGATTCAAGCAGTTCTCCTGCCTCAGTCACCCGGGTAGCTGACACTACAGGTGCGCACCACCATGCCCAGCTAGTTTTTGTATTTTTAGTAGAGACGGGGTTTCACCACGTTGGCCAAGATGGTCCCGATCTCTTGACCTTGTGATCTGCCTCAGCTTCCCAAAGTGCTGGAATTACAGGTGTGAGCCACTGCGCCTGGCCTTTTCTTTTAACTTTTCCGATCATTTGCATAAAGACTTTAACATGCTAATGTTTACAGCTAACATAGTCAATCATTTTTTATCTTTTTTAATCATATTTTTCATACCAAACTCTGTGCATCCAAACCTTGATATTGAGTTTTATAACCTCTTGAAGGTAGTAACATCATAAGAATAAAAATGAGTATAGGTGTGTTGATACAGAAGTATATTTGGGGCAGGAGAAAGTTCAGAGTTGAGGTTATATTGGAGACACTGTAAGCTGGCGGGTTTAAATTCAGACTGTTACTAATCCTGTACTTATGGGTAGGTCCTTTAACTTGGTTTTCTTAGCAGGAAAATGGAAGCAGTGTTACTGGCTTTTATTTAGAGGTTGGTTTTTAAGGTTCAAATAAATTTATGTGTTGCTTTAAATTCTGCAGACTGGCACAAAATCATAAAGCATTGAGGTAAATGCAAGGGGAGACGGAGAATAGAAAAGTAAATCTTTGGGGGATCTGAAGAGTTAAGTGATTGAGTTTTTTGATGTAGCTTTAGTTGACAGGAGAATGGCTTGGAATCTTAGAAGGCAAAACATATCACTGCAACAAGGTGATGATCTTTTTTCCTTTTTTTTTTTGAGACAGGGTCTTACTGTCACCCAGGCTGCAGTGTAGTCATGAGATCATGATTCACTGCAGCCTGCAGCCTTTACATCCCAGGGCTCAAGCCATCCTCCTGCTTCAGCCTCCCAAGTAGTTGGGACTACAGGCATATGCCATAGTACCTGCTGATTTTCTTTTTTCTTTTTCTTCTTTTTTGTAGAGAAAGGGGTCTCTGTGTTGCCCAGGTTGGTCTCGAACTCATGGGCTCAAGAAGTCCTTCCGTCTGTCTTGTCCTTCTGAAGTTGTAGACAGTCTTTTTGAAGTGTTAATAAAATCCTCATGTTTCCACAGAGATTTATGAAGTTTGCTTGCAAATACTAAAGCATCTAATCATTCTGAATATTGTTTAGTAAGAAAAGTGATAAAATCACACTGGTGTTGACTACTGATTTAACTCCTGTTTTCTGATTGAAATTAAAATAGTTATTCTACAGTAAATGATTGTTACAGAAACATAAGAGATTAAATAATATGCTCTGCTGTTAATCTTAAAATAAATTTGAAATATAGAGTCAGTTTAAAACATTCAGATGAGTTATGCTCCTCTGACTATTTTGGAACGTTTCTATTTAATTCTCTTCTGGATCTAAAAAAATGGAAAATGTAAGATTAAAAAATATGGAGATTTCTCCAAGTATCAGAGTTTAATAGAACAGTATGGATTTGAATTGGCAAATGCTGTTTTCACACATTTGGTTTTTGAACTGTACAGAACATTTGCAAATGTGAGTTTTAAGATGTTCATGACAGGATAGGAGAATTAAGGAAATTTACATTGTATCAAGTACAAATACTTTTTAATCTAAATAAAAGTACATATTTTCTGAATTAGAAGTTACTTTTTTTCTAATTAGATTTAACTATTCAAAAGAAAACAGTACTAGAGATAAGTTGTATAATCTATATTTAGAGTAGGATAATGTTTCTGAAATGTAACATGTAGATCAAATATAGTATTGTAGGAACATTAGGTGAATACTTTAAAAATAGAGGTTCTTTTACTAATATTAAAATGCATGCAGTTTTTGTCTTTTTGTAATTTGGGATTCTTTAAGTTTGTCTAAGCATGGAAAGCAATGATTATTATTTTCAGTCACTACATTTGAAAACCAATGCCGGCCGGAGACTCAGAAAAAATGTACAGTTATAGTTGTATGTGTACACCAAAATAAATGAATTATATAGTGTGGTCATCAGCTTTTAGAAAACTTATATATGACCTCCACGTTAAGGACCCTTCTTGCAGAGAATTCAATTGAAATCTGTGATTTGTTTAAAAGTTCTGAGATAATTTACATTTAGATAGTCACAGGTTTTGAATCTTAAGGTCAAAGTGAATCGTCCAATTTAATTATCAAGCAGGTATGTACCAGTGCACAAACATTTTACTTCTTTAACTTTTAAAACTTCCACAAAAGAAAGCCCCATAAATTTCTCTGAACAATACTAAATATAAGAAAGCTTCCCTATGTACCCCTCCAAAAATGTGAAAAGCGTGATTAAAATAGGGACAGAGAATACACCTGGTTTTAGGTTGTTCTTGCTCTAGTGTTCTTCCTTTTTTAAAAATATATTAATTCATTTTTATAGAATTCTGATTTATAAGCTTTTTCCGCTTATCCTAGTTTCTTTTGAAAATCAAGAGTATTGGAAACAATAAATTAAACTGGAAGTCATAAAATATGGGTTTTAAGTGCTATTTTGCCGTGAACGATGTGATTTTGCAGAGGTATTTCTCTGCTTTAATGTCCTTAAAATGAATGCCTTACATTTTAGTTGATCTTTCAAGTGCAGTTGAATTCCAAACTCAGTTTCTTTTTATCAATTTTTAGCTATACAGGGATGACAGATTTTTTTTTTAAATCATATTTTTAGATAGGTAAATAACACAAACTTGAGGCAAAGGTAAGATAGACAGGAAGTCATAGGTAGTTCAAAACTGCTGGCTACTAGAGGAGAAAATGAGAAAAATATAGAAAACTGAATATAATTTGGAAAAAAATCTAGAGGTTTCAGCTATTTGAGGTATAACTATATTGGGCATGAAACCTTTTGGCTTCCAATATAGTGATCTCTCCACTACAACCCATTGTCTCACATAGATTTCCTAAAGCTTTGAGCCTCAGTTAACTAAGTGGGCTCAGTGTTCATGGATCATCTTAGTTTCTGAGCAATTGTAGTAGTGAGTGTACGTCTGGCGTTTGGAAGGGCCCTGAAAGTCCAGCAAGCCTATGCCACTCTTTTTCATTGCAATTAGAGGGCTTGAGCAAGGTAGGTAAATTTCAAGTTTATCTGTCCTAGAGAGCCTTCCTCCTAAGTTTACTTTAGAATCAAATCTCCAAGCTGATGATTTCTTAGCATCCTTCATACATTCATTATGGGGGTAAAGTCCAGGAATCTCAGGCTTACTGTGCTGTGCTTTATGTGTGTGTGATCATATAGTGGCAAGGGTTGGAACAAGAGAAAAGACTGTTTTATTTGCTTATCTGACATTTGATTGAAGTCCAGCTATCACATATCACACACATCCAACTCTCTATTTGTTACATAATTCCTGCTGAATGTTATTATGTATTATGAGATTCCACCCTGCCATATCACATTAGATAATGGTTTAGTTTTTAGTTGGGGGTTGATTAAAGCCACTAGCTGGAAAACAGTTTATCTGTTGTGGTAGTTTACTAAAAAGAATGTTTTGCAATTCTAGTTTTGCTGAGTAGACAGAAATGGCATCTGCAGATGCTTGTGTTTTTAATTTTGGTTTTAAGTAAGTGATTTCTTTTAAGCTGAGGGAGAAAATACTAGTTTTAATTTTAAGTTTTGAATATCAGTAGTACAGTTTTTAAAAGAAATTAACGGGGTATTGAAAAGGCGGCTTAGTTCTGCTGTTCTTCATAAAGGTCTCAGTTTTTTAGTATTTTTTACTGAAACTATATTTTAAGAACTGTTGACCACTCCCTGTCGTTTCTTGCTACAGATCATTAGTACATAAGAATATTCTTATTAAATTAGAAATTGGTATGCAAGCATTATGTTATTTCAGTAATTATAATTACCTCAACTTTGAGAGAATTGTTGCAGTAAAGTTGAAGGAAGAATATAAATATTTACTTAATATTCAGAGTGTCTTGAAAGTCTGTTTTCTTATTGCCAAAAAAAGTTACCATCAATTAGCAATAAATGTATTTCTGGTATGTCATGATAAGCTAGGGTACTGAAGTATAAGCTACGTAAATAAAATGGTATATCTGCAAGGCCTTAACATAGTAACTTACTCATAAAAGGTGCCCAGCAAAGTTTATTGAATTTTGTTGGGTTTAAAAAAGATGAACACAAATGTTTTGGGGTATCTGGAAATAACCTAGTTATCATTGCAGAAAATTATGGCAACTACATTGTGAGTTTTGGATTGAAAACTAAGCATAAGATATTTGTTAACCTTGATTAGCAAATTTAATTTATTTTGAAAGTCACTTTGTGTTTTCCTCAGTTCTGTAACGTATCATAGCCTCGATTTCCTATCTTAATTTTAAAATTTGTGTTTCAAACATGATAAAAGTTAAGCTACTTTCTTTTCTCCAGTTGTTTTATTTTAATAATGTGATCTTTCATACTTAGGCATAGTTGAGATGTAGTGCCCTTTGAGAAGTTTTAATAACAAAACAGAGGAGCCTTTTATGTTTGCTTAGTCATTTTGTACATGGAGGATATTTATTTTGTGCAATTATTTTCCATACTCTTTCGTCTAACAAAAACCAACTTTAGGCATGTTGCTTGTATATGAAACATTAAAATTAAAATTTTAAGAATAAACAGATAAAATAATTTGATTTTTGTATTGTTTTATCTGGTTTTAATACAACTTTGGTAGGAGCCTCCTATATTGAAACACTGCCATAAATGTAATAAAAACTGAAAACCATCAGTTGCAAGACACAGAATCTGTAATGATTAAATGCATAGTCTTTATGGACAGCAATACCTCAGTTCAAGGATCCACCATGCATTACCTCTTTTAACATGAGCAAGTTACTGAATCTTTCAGAGCCTCCATGACTTCCCATTAAAAACTGGAAACGGTAGTAGTACCATGGTTAAAAGATTTTTTGAGGATTTAAGCAAAATAATACATGTTGTATGCCACATGGTAGGCACTTAAACATTAGTTTTAATCATAACAATAACATGAACATTCATTATTTTAAGAAGATAGAGTCAAATGGAATAGAAATCGATATAAATTCATCAGGTGTTAATCAGTAGGCATATAAACAAATATGACTATCTGTAGTAAAAACTTTTTAAAGTGCTAAATGTTGAGAAATAGAACTGGGTGATTGTAACCTGCTAGATTTTGAGTTTTGCTAGCACAATTAAGTAACAAAAGTTTAGCTGCAATAGCTTGAAAAAAACTGTAGGAAGTGCATAAACTTTGAGTCAAATACTCATGATAGGAAGAGCATGTTTTAGTGGAGTAGGAAAGAAATTCTCCATGGTCTAATGGATTCATGTCGTGGGAGAAGGTAGTCAGTACAAAGGCTAAGATACAGGTATTTTGCTTTAGTTAGAACTGACAGTGTGAGTGAATACAGGCGTGCCAGGATTCAGGTGCTGTGGGGTGGGAGGAGAGAGGAACAGGAATTTAAATACAGTGATCTGGAAATGAAACATTAATTTGCAAAGTACTTGCCACAAGGTTCTTAAAAGAGAAGACAGCTTTTTTCTCTTTGTTGTAAAAGTTGTGGACAAGTAGGAAGCAGGGTGAACTATCAGCTCGTGTCAGATGTGTATTTGGGGGATCAATAGGTCTCAAAAGAAGGCCTAAGAAATGATATGATGAGGTTCTTACACTTCAGTGTTAGAAAAGACATGATTTTGACCCATAGGCTATCATCTGAACGATTTGAAATTTTAGACTATTTTGTTTTAACATTGGATTTTGGAATATTGAGTTCGAATTAATTGAGAGTTTTGTTTTAGCATATTGTTTTTAAAGTGTGGAGCAAATGAACATGCAGTATCTGAAAGTGCTGAATTTAAAATACTGTAATTGTAGTAGGTGATATCATTACTGTAGTTATAATCAATGGGTGAATGAGAAAACATTTTTGAAAATTATAAAGCTTAATGTAAATTTAAAGTGCTTCCAGGAAGCTAAAAATGTTAGAGGGTTGCTAGGTTACAAGAATATTTTGTTTGCTTTGGGTTACATTCTGCGTTAATTTTCGTTATTTGGCAAATAATCCTCTTACTAATAATTAGGTGTAAGTCAGTTCTTACTCTTCTGTTTCTAGTTCTTCTAATCTTTTAGTCATTTTTCATGACTACCATAGTTGTAGATGTTCTTATCCACAAAACTATTTTGAATTGTTAATCCTAGATCCTAGGATTCTGCTAATATTTCAGTTATGCTTAAGTCATGTTTTAGTTGTATTTCATACATACTATCCTTTATAACATTAAGAACTGCCTGGTCCAAGAGAACATTCTTGTTCAGATACTCTTTTTGTATGCTAGCATAATGTGTCCATTATATTACCTATTACATTCTGTTAAGTTACTTGATTCTCTTTTTCTTTGTTGATTAAATGAAATGAATGAGGAACTGTCAGTTTCTGAATTTACATGAATTATAAATCCTATTGGCTGATCACTATAAACAAGAATATGACTTTAAAATACATGATTTGAATAACTTATTGAGGCATTTTATAAAAATATGTTGCTGTTTTGATTGATATGGTGCTTATTCAAATGATTAGTTAAATCTCAAATCTTTTAGTGAATTCTCATGGTCTTTAGGGCATTTGGCAGCATATTCTGGCCCTGCTCGGTGGATTGCAACCTGTCGTTGAGATAGTTGTCAACTCTGTATTTTGACTTAAGTTCAGGAGATTCTAGGTTATATCAGTTAATTTCCCTTGTCCTTTTCTTGTGGTTGACTTTCTTTATCAATACAGATAAACATCTGGATATATATTTCAAACTAGAAGACAAATCAGAATGAACTCCTTAAATGCAAATGATATTTAATTGTTTTGGTGTTTTTACGTTGAATGCAAAGAAATTTAAAAAATTAATCTATAAGATTATATTTCTGGTATAGCTGCATGCCCGTTAGCTTCCCTCTTTTATCTTAGGATAATGAAGCTCTGAGAGTTTGAGTTAATAAATGATCTTACCTTCCAAAAGTTTTTGTTTTTGTGAATGTGGACTGCTTTGAAAATCTGATTAAACCTGGGAATTCTCACCTCAAAAGAATACCCATACACATCTACACCAAGAACATAGCATTTTGCATGCAGCCTCAGGGAATTCACAGTCTCCTGATCTAGTATGTGAGTCCAGACCTGCCCATGTAAAACAGTTAACAATTGAGCCGGGATAAGAATTCACTGGTAATAATTCCCATTTTAGGTTTCTGTAAAATATGTAAAAATAAATTGTAAACAAAACATATTTATGTTTTGATAACACTTAAGAGTTGATGCAACAGGGAACTGATAAAGTATATTTATGGCATAGCTAACTTCTTTGGTCAGGTTCTGTTCTTATTAGATTATGGTGTTAGTCCAGATTCTGTAGATACTGCCACTCTCTGAAGATGCTTGTGCAAGTCATAGTGTTAAAATGACAGCATATCAGATAATGCAGTCAAATGCTATAGGAGTTCAGAGAAGGTGAAAAAAACCTTATTCTTGGTGATGGCCTTGCTCTACTCTAGTGATTCCTACAGTTTGATTTGACCATTAGAGGACTTTGATCCAAAAGGGTACCACACTAATTCAGAAAAAGTCTCAAGAAGTCAGTTGAGATTAATAGAATTGCGTATTTGAAAATTCTGTTAAATTTAGCAAGAATCATTTTAAAGCCTTTTCTCTTTTGGAATGCTTTTCATTTTCATTAAGCGAATAAATAACAAAGAATCCATTTTAGAGTGGATTATTTTTCTTGTTAAGTTTTCTTAGGGTAAACTCTTTTCTAGGATTCAAGTATACAAGACATACGAGAGAGCAAGGTAGACTCAGCAGTGGAGGCGATTATTTTCTATACAAGTAGAAAACATTTAAACAATGCATGAATTTTAAAGTGGAATTAGGGAAGGTACATAGCAGAAATTTTAGGATATATTGCAGTAGTATATAAGGGGTAAGTAAGCTCTATGTGGAATTTTGGCACTGAGAAATCCTATTTTTATTGAGATTGTTTTCTCTTCATCTCTTTCTGTTGAACCCTTGAGAGATGCCAGCTATGGTTGTTTTCTTTCCTGTTTATCTCTAATCATTGTTATTGGCATCTTCTCTCTGACTCTTTAAACTCTGGAACCTCAGTCTTCCACTTCTTGAATCTTTTCGTAATTTACTCATAAATGTCTGGGATTTGGCCTAATCACTATTCTTTAATTTAACAGCTTCCTATGATTCAACCTTTAAAAAAATGACAAAGCAAAAACATTAACACTATGCCTTCCAAATTCAATTAGAAAAATCGTATGTTCAATTCACAGTTAATTAGAATAAAACATAAATAGTGCATCAAAATAATATTGTTGTAGTTCAGTATACAGAGGAATTTGTGAATACATTTGTGTTCAACAGCTTTTTTCCTTCACTGTATGTATCAAAACATGATTACCATGAGCCATCTGCTAGAAATAATTTCACTGCGGAAAGCTGTATGTTAAATTACCATTTAATGCATTTTACGTGTATCGCAAAGATCTTGATGTTACGATTTTTTTTTCTCTGAGGTGTAACTGGTAACCAAATTAAGTACAAACTTTAAGTTACTCCCTGTTATCTGTAGAATAAAGGATCGTTTCATTAGTTTACTATTTCAGGCCCTTCAAGTTTCAACCAAGCTAACAAGTCCCATCTCATGTCTTAGCATTCTCCTTTTCCTGCTTTACTTCTTACCATGTAGTCTAGCTGGAAAGACTATTACTCTTTTAAGTACTCCTCCAATCTCTGAACATGAGGTCTTTGAGGACAAATAACCACATCCTACTTATCTTGAAATCCTCCGTAGCTGCTTGCCTAACTCAGTCATGTGATGGTTTTAAGTAAGTGAATGTTGAGTAAATGAATTATGCTCTGTGTATACACTTTGTGCTCATTAAGTCCATATTCTAGAAGTCCCCTAGCAAGTCCAACATAAATAACGTCTCCCAAGAACCTTCAGTAAATTACAAGATTTTCTATGGACTATTAAAGCATCTTACATACAGTTTTTGTATACACTTACCAATTTTACTATGCATGATATAATCACTTAGATGTAAGCCTTATCCCATTTCTCCTTTTGGCATAGAGTATAGACTTTTGTGCCACTTAGTCTCAGTTTTTAATACTGGCTGCAACACGTGTATTCTTGGACAGGTTTTCATCTGTTAAATGTACACTATGTTTTCTATACCTTTGATGATTACCAAGATCAAATGAGAAAACATACAGAAAAACAGTCAGCACTCTAAGTAAAGAACACAGAGCCTGTCATACATGTGATAGTAAATATTCTGATTCTTCTCTCTTTCTCCTAATCTGACCCTAAGCTAAGCCCATCAGTGATAGGAGTTGTGGAGTTATTTCCTTTTTTTTTTTTTTGTTGAGATGGGGGGAGTTTTGCTTTTGTTGCCCAGGCTGGAGTGCAGTGGTGTGACCTCGGCTCACCGTAACCTCCACCTCCTGAGTTCAAGTGATTCTCCTGCCTCAGCCTCCTAACTAGCAGGGATTACAGGCATGCACCACCACGCCTGGCTAATTTTGTATTTTTAGTAGAGAAGAGGTTTCTCTATGTTGGTCAGACTGGTCTTGAACTCCCGACCTCAGGTGATCTGCCCGCCTCAGCCTCCCAAAGTACTGGGATTACAGGCATGAGCCATTGCGCCTGGCCGAGTTGTTTCCTTTTTATGTACCAGCAGTGCCTAGCAAGTGCCTTGGTCTTACTGGATGTTCAAATGAATGAATAGAAATTTGGACATTTTTGATAATGTTAAGATTTCTATGCCTTTAAGATTAAAAATTTGATTAGTGAACACTATAAAAATTAAAATAGAGAATAATCGTGGGTATCTGTGTTACTTATTTAATTCTTGGCCTTCATCCCAAGTGTATGTATCAATTACTAGTTATTTATGTAGAGAATACAGAATGCTATGACTTATCTTAAAAAGGATCCCCAAAACATAATTTTCATTTTGGTTGTTGCATCAGGCATATCAGCCAGAAGAATGTTAAATATTTTAGAAAAACCATAAGTCACTTAAAAATGCAATCCAGATTTAAATTTTTCAAAATCACTTAGATGCTGATTCTTTACTGAATTGAATCATGTTGTGAAAATAAAGATGTGTTTAACCTTGTTACTGTGGACTATTCTTACTTTGAGAAATCTTTCAAATATATAGAATTACATACATTTAGAATTTGAAGGAACCTAAAGAATAAACTCCTTATTTTTTTATTCAAAATGTAAATGTAGGACAAATTAAGCACATGAAATTAGAGGCTTTTATGTTTTGAGAGAAATTTATCGATTTTTATAATTGAGAGATCTCTTTATAGTACTTTAGTGACTAGTGAATGTTGAAAAATAAAGAACAACCTTGTTCTATGTTTTTCTTAATGCTATTGACAATTTTTATGTTTTAAAAACCAGGGCAACAAAAACAAAACCAGAGCAACACTGCAAAAGACAGGTATTATAGCATCGATTCTAAGTGGGTGGGGCAGGTATGTCCACCTCAGGAAGTATGTTCATCTCTTAAGTTTTTTTGTTTTTATGCCTTTCTTTAATACAGGTCTTCCCTCACCTATACTTACTCCCCTCAAAAGACTGAGATCTAGCAAGGTTATAATTGGGTCAGTTGCCTTCTTAGTTCTGAAGAAATGAGCAAATTGCCTTTCTTTAAAGCTGCTTCTTACTCCTGCAGTCATTCCCTGAATAGCAGTTATGTGTCCTGTTATAGACTGGGGTGCTGAGGACTATAAAAGTGAACGTGATTCAATTATCTCCAGAAGCCCACAGGCCAGAGTAGCATTTCTAAGCTCATCTTCCTTAGCTGTCTGCTATCTCAAGAAATATTAATACATTTTCATGATAAAAGGGGCTACATATTACTTTGAATCTGGTAACACTGAATGCTTTATCTCCGTCTCATTGACAGCACCAAGAAGTCTTTCAATAAAGAACGCAGCCTAACTTTTTAAATTCATTAATTCCCTAGCCTATTTGACAAGACCCTTTTTTTGGTGCCACACGTATCAGTGTCCCAAGAGACAAATGTTCTGTAGCACCCAGTTTGAGAACCTGTGCAGAGATGACATACAGCTCAACAGCATGGGAGTTAGGGAAGCCTTCACACAAGCAGTTTTCTGTGTTTCACCAAGTTTGCAATTATTTGTGTACAAAGGAAGGGAAGGGTAGTTTAGGGCCCTGCTGAAAGAATAGAATCTAGAACAGCACGAATGCTTGACACAGAGCAACGTATGTTTGAGGAAAATCCAAGTAGCTTAATATCATTAGATCAAAGTGGGGTTGAATGTCAAGGAAGAAGCTCTACTAGAGAATGATGCTTGAAATGTCTAAAAACTGAATAGCATGACTGAGCTATAACGTATATAGTAATCAGTTCTAACATTGCAAAGTTGTATAAAGTCCATTGTACTTTATATTTAAAGGTAGTTTTCCGCAGGGAAAACAGATTCTGAATTTAACAAAAGCTAGCAAGAATATGGGATAAACTATATGGCTGAATCATCTACCATGTGCTGCTATTGAGTTCTGAATGTTATTTAATCATACTTAAAAGAAAATTAAGTCATCTGTCAACACTTTAATACAGTACATTAAAAACAATGAAGCAATTTTCCTTGTAAAAAGTTTCAAGTTAACTAATTACTGTTTTGGGATTATAGAATTGTCACATGTGAAGATAGAACAATGAAATATTTTGTATTTTTAAATTTAAGGTTTTACTGAGCCTTTCCTTACCATCATTGATGTTCTTTATAAAATATTGGTAAACACAGAAAAATAAGAATAAATTGAGCTTATGTCATATAAAGACATAAGATGTGTTTGACTAGACAAAATTTACATATTGATATTTCTGCTAAATATAGTGCTTGTTTTTTTACATTTTTCCCATATTGTAAATTCTTTGTAAACACCACATTCAGTGACTACATTTCATTCAGTGAAATATTGTTTGTGTAGCTCTAGACAGTCTTCAGTTTTTCCAACAATATATTTAGATAGTTTCCACTTTATTTATTATTATAAATAATGTTTTCTGTATATAGTTCCAGAATTGGAATTGTTGGGTCAAAAAGTAGGAATAAGTTTAAGGTTCTTGATATATGTTACCACATTACTTCACAAAACAATGCAGTCATTTATATTCCTACTGGGAGTGTATCAAGGAGTTTATTCAGATCTTGAAGACTATCATTTAAAAAGACAATAAATCAGACTTTTTTGGTTAGTTTTAAAATATGGACATATTTATTGTTCATGATTTTGATGGTAAGCAACATTTCAGCTATCTCTATAATTCTTTGTATAAACAAATATAAGGATTTTCTCTTGATATGAAGCATTTTGATTTTTGAGGTATCCATCACGAATTGAAAAAATCGACTATGAGGAGGGCAAGATGTTGGTCCATTTTGAGCGCTGGAGTCATCGTTATGATGAGTGGATTTACTGGGATAGCAATAGATTACGACCGCTTGAGAGACCAGCATTAAGAAAAGAAGGGCTAAAAGATGAGGAAGATTTCTTTGTAAGTAGCAGGTTTTTTCTGTTTGCCAGTTTTGCTGGCTATGTAATGACATATTTTAAAAGGATTCTGTTAAATTTTACAAAAGCCTGTTTTTGTTAAGGAAGTGCTTATTTAATATACATGGAATTGATCTTAAAAGTTGTTTAAAATAGGATTTTAAAGCTGGAGAAGAAGTTCTGGCTCGTTGGACAGACTGTCGCTATTACCCTGCCAAGATTGAAGCAATTAACAAAGAAGGTATGTGTTTGAAATGATCTGAGACTTAAAATTAGATTAATAGTAAAATTTCAGTATATTTTAAATTTTAATTAGTATATGTTATGTAATCATGTATAACTTTTCTTTGTTTTATATTTTACTAAACAAATTTTCTGCAAGTATTCTTTTCTGGGGAGCATTTAATTTGTTATATGTTGTCGAGAATAAAATGCCACATCATTTGCAACCTAAGTAGTATTTAAATTAGTAGACGAAAATAGTTGGTTAAAATTTTTCAACTTTCAATTCACAGGCTTATATTTTATTTCTGCTTCTCTGTTTCTCGTTTGTGACCAAATTACATTTATGAGCATCTAACCAGAGTGTGAGGAAAGGTTAAAAATTTAGGGGAATTCAAATCAGTTTAATTCACAAGTGAAACACATGGACTATTTTCTGAGGAAAGAGTATGGACTTTTTTTTTTTTTTTTTTAACCAATTATTGTGTCTCTCCTTGCTCTCCTATCATTAATTTCTACAGATAATTGAGTTAATTTTTCTAGTAGCTTTTTGTGCACATTTTTTAGAATATTAGATACTGAGCCAAAGTTACTTAAGTAATCAAAAATGCTGAAAGTAACACAGAAATTAGGTGTGTTAGTGTTGCATAAGACTGGGAAATCTATTGGACAGATAATTAATTTAAAACATAATGCATATGCTGATAAATTTGGAAAGTTGTGAGAATTAATAATTAAATTATTGAAAACATACCTGAATATTTTATTTTTTAAATTTCTCATTTAAAAAAGTTATGGAATACTTGCAAGTATTTTTTTAAGTCAGTAATACATTAATTTTCTAATACAGTTATTTGTTAAACTTGACCACTTATAATAGTCCTCCCTTATCCACAGGGGATACACAACCCAAGACCTCAAGGGGGTACCTGAAACTTTGGAAACTACTGAACTCTATATATACTATGTGTTTCCCTATACTGTACATGTATATGAATGATAGAGTTTAATTTATAAATTAGGCATAGTGAGGTTAAAAACAATAACTAATAATAGAATAATCAACAATATATTGTAATAAAAGTTTTGTGAATGTGGTCTCTCTTTCTTCCTTCCTCTCTCTGTCACCTCTCTCTTGCAAAATATCTTACTGTGCTGTACTCACTCCTTTTCAGACCGCGGTTGACTGCAACTGTGGAAAGCGAAATCGCGGATAAGGGGGATTTCTGTATTCATTGTTATTACTAAAGAAACAAACATTGAGTGACAGCTTCTTGGCAAGAAGGGCATTTGATCTAAGTAAGGGGACATTTCCTTTAAACTGAGTCATGAAAGACAACTAAGTTAGCTAAAGAAGTGATCAGAGGGCTTTTCTGGTGGAAGAAATCTATGGAAAATAATAGAAGTGGGAGAGGCATGCCATGTCATTTTAAGGAACTGCAGGTTGTTTAGAATGAAGGATTCTTTTAAAGGTGATAGAATAGCTGGAGTACAGGTTGGAGAGAGGCAAATATTGGTATATGAAGTGTCATGTTATCTTGCTGAAGAATTTGAATTTTATTTGGAGATGTTGGGTGCCATGGAAGAGACTTAAGCTGAGGATTTAATCTGACAACAAACTTGAGAGAAAATAGGAGCGAAGAGAAGATAGAAGAGGAAAGTAGAGATACATTAAGCAATGTTAGGTGTGAAAAAATAAGTCATAGTAGTCTAGCTAGAAATTATGGTATAACTTTATAAAGACCTTAATCCAATGTGTTGTTTTAATGAATTGAAACCATGAGTATGGCTGTGGTTTTCTTACCACTGGTTACTCCTACAGAAAAATGTAAGAGACATTTCAGTTGTTAGGTGTGCAGGCTATTTCTCCTTTTCTAGTGGGGCCTGCATTTATTTCCCTGTGCACTTACACCTCTGTGGAGCTGTGTTATGGAGCTTACATTCCCAAGTCTTATTCACATTGGCTCCTGAGTGTCTGGTCCAGAGCCTAGCACACAGTAGACAGTCAGTAACAATTTGTGGAAGTAAAGGAAGAAGTAAAATCTATTCTGTTGAATAATAGGATGCACCCCAGACAGATTAAAATTAAATAGTCGTTGCCCTCTACATTAATTGGTAACAGTTTCTAAGAGCTTTGGGACCTTCCTCCCATGCTTAAAGTTCCTGTGTGTGTGTGCAGATGCAAGTATACACACGCCATATACACTCAGAACAAAACCACCATCATTCTTTAGCCTATCCCTTTCATCTACAGGCATTTAATATAGAAAATTCCGCTTCTATTAGTGGAGGAGTGATGATACTGATTGTGATCCTGCCATTTCAAGAGTAGTTTCAGTGAACACATAGTGAAATATTGGCAGATACTATTTGTTTTCTGAAAGGTATTAATTTTGTGATCTCTTTATGCCCCAAATGGTGGATACGCCTGCCCCCTCCCCACCTTGACAAAAATCAGAAGGGCAAAAGAAGCTGTCCATTCAGTGTAAGAGCAAAACAAAATGAACAGTTGTCAACATTTAGGCATTTGTAATACAGCATATAGAAGTGAAGAAAAGGGACCAGTCAGTGTGTACTGGAGTCATCGAGAAAGTTTTCATCTTGGGGATGGTCCTTGAAGAGTGGACTCGGGTTTAGATAGACATGAGGAAAGGAGAAAGGTATCACAGAGGAAATAGCACAAGCAAAGGCAGAAAGGTATTAATGCCCATACGGTCTGCTGTGCATGCCGAGTTTTTCTAGAATGCTGTATTGAAGAAGGAAGATGGAAAGTTGCAGGGAAGAGGGGAGTGCAAGGTGTGCATAGAGTTTGGCATTCTCAAAATATTTCCAGGTCTTTACATCCTTGCTATTCACTTAATCCATTGTTTGCATAACTTGAATTTAGATCTTTATATCTGTGAAATTCAACATGATGCTAATTACAGAAAGATATAAAATCAAATGGTGTTATTCAAAGTACAAAAAAAAAATTCTTTGCACATATATGTGACTGTCTTTGGTGCCAACCCCAAAGACATTAGTAATGATTATCACATTTCTTGTTTATAATTATTTTATAAAAGCCAAGTATCTGTTTACTTAAAGCGGGACTCTGCCTTCATTTGGGAGATGGTAGAAGAACTTTTATCTAGGAAATGACAGAAAAACCTTTGAATTTCCTTAAGTGGACATTATACATAATTTGTATCTTCTAATAGTACTGACTTATATTGACTTGAAAGCATGGGGTCTGTAACAAAAAGTGAATATGCTTCATAATAGACAAAATCTTGAGTCCTTAAAGTAGGATAAGTTTGTAGGAAAGACATGGATGACTAGTTGAGATTGGAAGTATTGGTTATGGCCGTGCTGTCGCTTAGGTGAATGCCATTGGGTGTAGCACTTAGCCTTCCTCTAGAGTTCAGTGTTCTGTGCTACATATGAGGACTTTTATCTAGACGATTTGTAAAATATTTTCTAGCTTTAATGTCTGGAAATCTATAATTCTTTCAGTTTGTTACTATTGCCCAAGGAATAATCCTTTCCAGGGCAAATGATCTTTTTTTGTATATCAGCTCCTTCTCTGTATTACTTCTTTTGAAAGAAACATTCAAAGAGAGCAAATGGTAATTCCTATGGAAATAGTATATATTTTTGTAAGTAATAATTTTTACTTTAGTCAGCTATGTTATGAGTCTAAGCATTTGAAATATTGCAAAATAAATTATCAAATTCCTTAGTAAAAATCAGAGCTACATGGAACTAACTTATCAAGGCTTAATTTGTGTACTTTTGAAGGGAAGTAGGAATTCAGAGTTGTTTCTAGAGGGAGGGAGAAAGTAAACTTGATGGAGTCCTTAACAGTAGTATATGTTTGTACTTTTTGCATTCCAAAGCATTTATTTATACAGGTCATTACTTGTTAGACTTCAAGTGTTGCTGTAAAATTGAATTATATTTTCTAATGATTCTGACTTGCTCCTGTTTCAGGAACATTTACAGTTCAGTTTTATGATGGAGTAATTCGTTGTTTAAAAAGAATGCACATTAAAGCCATGCCTGAGGATGCTAAGGGGCAGGTAAGAGTGTTCAGTATTCCTAGCTACCCAAAGGGATACCTTCTTGAACGATGATTGATCAAAATATATTTCTACATAGATATATTTTTATATGAACTAATTGTAGGGTTATGTGCTGATAGCCCCAAATAGCAGCAAGAAAAAGCAGCTTAGACTGTAAAATAAATTATACATTTGATTTTTGCTTCTTTGGTTTTAGACCTGCTAAAGTTATAGGTCACTAGTTTCTGTTCCAGGTGAAATCCCAGCATCCACTAAGCTGGTGTTGTCCTATCGACCCAGCTGGATCGTGTAACCAGTCTATGGGAAGTGAGGTAAGTGCCTTTATTTAAAAAATTCTGTTTTGTTTTTCCTGGTATATAATGTCATTTAGAAAGTTAAAATTTTTTAATGTAAAATTTTACATTGAGTTCTTATCTTCTTCTTTCCTTCTACAAATCATAGTCATTCATTTTCCTTTAAAAGGCGCTTACCTGACACTCTGTAGGCTGTTTCAGGTAGGGCTTTCTGAGTCATATGATGGAAGCAGTGTATTGTATGCTTTGTCACTGCTCAAAGCAAGAATGAACGGTAAGCATTGGAAGGAGAATCTTGGGTGGAGGTAAAACCACAATTCCATTTGTTGGCTGTGTTTTCTGAAATACTGGAAAGAAAGGTGCCATTAGAAATTTAAAATATTTTCTTTTATATTCTGCTGTTATTTGGGATTTTCAGCACCTGGACCTACAATTATTTTTAAGAAATTGAAAGTAGTCTGTGAAAATGTCTAATATGGAAATATGCTACATATTTGTTCCAAACCATGATGCAGTGAAAACTGTTATTCTGAAATGTGTTGAAATTACCTGGTCAGCTTCAGTCAAGTGTTATTGTTTAATGTTCTAGAAATGTATACCCAACACATTAAAAAATTATGAAGCAATGAGTGTGATTCTTTTAAATTACCTGGTTTTCAAAAATTTAATTATGAAATGATTAGCAAGCAGGTTTCCTCTAACATGTAAAATCAATTTAAAATGAAAATGCTTTTGATCAGGAAGTGGCTTTGTGTGTTCCCACATGTATATATAAATAAAGTGTTCTTTTAAGCATTCCGTGGTGTGATTTCTTGGTTACTACATAGATTAATTAAAATGTTGGGAACATTGTTTAGTATATACCCGCTTAAACAAAAGCCTCAGTTTTTTTTTTTTTTTTTTTTTTTTGCTTTGCTTTAAAACAATTATTTTGTTATTCTGGTTGATCAGATGTTCATGAAATGACATCAGTATTATTGCCTTAAAAATTTCTTTTTTTAAAGTGGGACACTGAGCCAGTTTGGTTTGTCATAAAATTACAGGTTGTAAAAATTAAATGTATTAGATATTATGGATGTTTGTTTTTAGTAAGTAGTGATTCCTTAGTCACACTATGACGTCTTATAACATTAAGATCAGTGCCAAGATGTGAAACTACTGAAATAATATTTGGATAGTAGTATATTTCTTTTAATTTTTCATTTTTTTCTTTATAATTCTTAATTACAACAACATTAACAATATTTGTAGAATTGTGTTTTATAAATGACTCCCATTTTATGAGTTGCTTTTTCCTAACAAGCTTTTGACTTGCCTTCATTAAGGAAATATGCCAAATCAGGTGTTATTTGGCCAAAGCTAAGGGGTGGCCTATCTTGCTATCTTCTAGATTTTCAGTACATTGAGAATTTCTTTATAGTTTTTAAATTGAGCTAGCAAAGACTAGTGCATCAAATTAATGCACTCTGGAAATGCTCTTTCTTAAACTTTCCATAGGACCTGTCTAAAATGTGACATTAATAACACTTTTGTATGTGCAAACCTCCAGATTAATTAATATTCTTAAGCCTAAATAATCTTAATGCTGTTGTTTTTTACTTTGAATCAGTTGGCTAATGCTGGATAAACTTCCACTTGCATTATTAAGAGGTTAGCTTGAGCACCTTAAGGAGCTTTTAATATTATAGTGAATGCAATGTAGTCCTTCTAACACTGTGTCTGTAGACATTTTTCTCACTGAATAGTGGTAGACATGTTAACAGCCCAAAATAAGATCCCTTCTATTTCTCCCTACCTACATTCTTTTCTTCTTCCACATAATTTTATGTGGAATGGTAGTGTTGATACATAAATAGCTATGAAACTGACATATATCATGGGATGAGGATTGATTCCTTCATCTTACGAGATACCTTCTTGTTCCTTCTGGTTTTCTACCCTAATAAGAGGAGTAGTAAATACAGAGTGAGAGATTGAGCCATTATATTTTTAATATAGAGGCTTGTAACAGAAGTACTTTTTCTCTTGATTTTTCTTCCTGAGGGTGTGCTGATACAGAATTTACATTGTAACTCACAAGTGTTAACGGTTGGCTCATAGGTCCTTTGCTATTAATATTTATAAAACATTTTTTTCTGTGCATTGTTTCATTGGAGTCTTTTAGTAGATTCTTTGACATAGGTATGGCTAATATTTCTGTTTCACATTTGAAGAATTCAGATATTAGAGGACTGGATGACTGACTTAAAATTTTACTCCGTCATTCTGAGCAAAGTGATTCCTTTAACCCAGAGTTTCTAATTCCAAACACAGTGCCCTTTTTAGTGCAATACCTTTTTATCTACAAAGCGCTTGGAAACATATTATTATAGTTCATGAAAAGATCACACTTCAGTTATTTTTGACAATGAAGCTTTTCTATAGAAGGAATAAATTCAGTGTTTGATAGCAGAGTAGAGTGACTATGGTTAATAAAACTATTATATTTGGGTGATGGACACCCTAAATGCACTGACTTGCTCACTACTAGTTATATACATGTAGCAACATTTCACATGTATCCCATACATTTGTATAAACAAACACAAAAGCAAACACAAAACAACATAAAAATAAAAGAGAAAAACAATGGGAGAGTTCTTTAATTACACAGCTGCAGTGATTCCCATGCAAGTCATATGATTAAAAAGCATTTAAAAAACATGTTTAAATTTTAAAAGGTGTGGTATGATTCTCTTTTTAGTTTTCTCTTTATTGGAGGTGGAAAACAACCTGGGATGGAAATTACTTCTGACTTTTTCCAGCAATTCTAACAAGTTAAAATTTTCCTCACAATGTGGAACCCAGAATTTAATGCTCTACTCTTAATAGGTCTGCAAACATATGATCTCTGTGGCATATAACATTTTACTTTCCTTTTGCTTGTGTGATTGCACTTACTCTTGTTTCTCTTCCCGTTTTGTTGATTGTTCTCTCTCAATCCTTTTTTTCATTGATGGTGACTTCTTTTCTCATTGCTTAAATGTTAGTCTCAAAGCTCAATTTGGCCATATTGCTCTTAGCTACCCATATTTCTCCTTGAACCTTCCATCACTCTTTCACTTTTCTGGACTCTTTTACTCCTGGTTTTTGTTTAATGTTTTTCCTTTTGCTTGGAGTAACCTTTTCTCCTTTGCCGCTACCCCTTTCCCTAGCAAATTTCTACTTACCTTTAGGGTTTGGTTCATCTATCATTTTCCACTCATCTTTCTCTTCAGTCAAAATCAATCTTTTCTGTTCTCCTATAGTATTTTATTTACTACTCTACTACCTATCCTTTTTCTGTGAATTCCTTATGGACAGGACCAGCCTTTTAACAGTTGCGGTCTCCTGAATTCTTAGCCTAGTACCAGGCATATAGGACAGGGTATAATCTCAGCTACTCAGGAAGCTGAGGCAGGAGAATCACGAGAACCCAGGAGGTGGAGGTTGCAGTGAGCCGAGATCGTGCCACTGCGCTCTTAGTCTGGGCGACAGAATGAGACTCCATCTCAAAAAAAAAAAAAACCCAACAACCAAGAAAAAAAAAAAAAGAAAGAAAATTGGTGATTAAATGTATTAAGAGCAATCACATGATGTTTCAGTTAATTTCAATCATGAGAGAGAGTTAGAAATACAGATTATTTTTTAATGTCTTTTATTTTCACCATATATTTTTAAGGCAGTGGTAACCTACATTGTTCATTGCTTAATTGTATTGACCTGTTTTGCTTATATTTGTTAATGTAAACCTTGAATTAAATTCATTTGATGTTGTAAAATTTTTAGTTGCTTGGACTAGGGATTTAATGTATTTTGAGGGAATCTGAATTGGTAGTCTATTTGACACAGCTTAGTGGCCTCAGCAGATTGACTCTGTAGAGATATTTATATTTGTTTTAAAAACAACATTTTGATTGTGAAAATATTAAAATGTTAGGACCACTGTATACTTGTTTACAGCTTTTTATATTTTTTATAATAAGCATTTTTAGTTAAAAATACAATAGTAAAATGTATTTAGCAACAAACTAAATTAACACAGGAAAAATAAACACTTGCACTTCAGAAGAGTGGTACCAAACAGAGACCTGGGATGTTGTATAGGAAGAGAAATTAATGTGGAGTTTTGACAGTGGATGCTTTACCTTGGTCAGTGGAGCTCTTTTCTTCTTCATCAGTATTATTAAGCTGTTGTGATAAATTGCTATCTGAATTTCAGTAGCTTTAGAAAATAATAAAAGGCATAACTTTCTTGATTTCTATGAGATTGACTGTAATTTGAATGGTACATTTGTCCTAATAAGGAATAGCAATTTTGGTAGGTGGGAATACACTATTTTTAATCTTTGTAGACTATTCAAGATAGCATTTTTCTCTTCTTTTCTAGTCCTTTATATTATGGAAAAGAGATGGAATGCAACATTTAAGCCCTAAAATACTAAGGTAGAATGTCAGGTAGTATTCCTTATCTGCCACAGGTTTCCTCTGCTATTTTATGAGAGGTTATACAATCGAACCCATTTGATTATTAAATTTGATAACCTACCATGTTGATGAGCTATCATGTAAATATTGTTATGTCTATGTTTGTGTGGTTACATGTGACAGTAGCTTTGAAAATGTGACACATTTTTATAAGTGTAATTACATTTTAATTCATTTTTAATACTTCACATGTTTTGTGTTTTTCCTTTGGAGGATTGGATAGCTTTAGTCAAAGCAGCTGCTGCAGCTGCAGCCAAGAACAAAACAGGGAGTAAACCTCGAACCAGCGCCAACAGCAATAAAGATAAGGATAAAGATGAGAGAAAGTGGTTTAAAGTATCTTCAAAGAAGGAAGAAACTTCAGCTTGTATAGCCACACCAGACATAGAGAAGAAGGAAGATCTGCCTACATCTAGTGAAACATTTGGTACAAAATACATTCTTATGTTAATTCCTTATGACACTGGTAAACTCATTAGTGAACAAGTCAAATCCCTTGGCTCCCTTTGATTTTGAATGTATAATTAAAATTTTAGGATTTTTTCCCCAGTATAATATAAGGACTAACTTTTTTAGCATCTTACAGATAGACCTGAAAATTAATAGTGTAGGATGGGTTACTTGGTGTTGGATGCCCTCAGCAGTCTTGAATAGAAATAGGTTGAGATTTTGATTTTTTTGGTAGCAGGTTTTTGTTTGAAATTTTTTCTTTTGTTTCGTGTTTTTTCTTCTTTTAAATGCTTCTATGTATGTTTCAATATGTAATATGGAAAAAGCAGTAAGTTACTTTCTTCCTGCTTTTCTTTAAGAATAACTGCTTTAGTAGTCTTTTTTTCTAATATATTAGTCTGGAGGGATTTGTGGTTTTCAAAGATCTTTATCAAGCAGTAGATTAAACTAATGTTCAAAGCATTGTTACTATTTTGCTATTAAAAATCATGTTTTTTAATTTTGGATTCTAGATAAACTCTCATATATGTGTTCTGTTAAAAGTAGGACTTCATGTAGAGAACGTTCCAAAGATGATCTTTCCACAGCCAGAGAGCACATTGTCAAACAAGAGGAAAAATAATCAAGGCAACTCATTTCAGGCAAAGAGAGCTCGTCTTAACAAGATTACTGGTAAACGACAATGATTTTTTTTGGGTGAGGGGGAATGGAATGTTTATAATTTTAGAGTAATTTATTTTTAATAAAGTAAAATACATCTTTTGGTTTAGTATCATGTACCTGTTAATAACAAAGACAGTTACTTTCTGATTCTTCAAGGTCAATGTCTTTCAACACTGTCAGTTTTTTCTGATGTAAAATGTGAAAAATATCACGTATCTTCTACCTACCTCACAGGGATGTTGTGAGGGTTGATAAGGACAAATGCTACAAAGCTCAGTCATTTTTAAATTACGTTGGTGGTTGTAGTGGTTTCTAGAAGAATTATCTTATTTTGTCAATTTAAGGTAACACAGTGTTTGAGGTTCTAAATATTTTTATACATTCTTATATACTTGACCAGTTTTACTTAAGGAGGGTACCATATATGGTTGGAAAGATGACTGACTTACATTTACTTCCTGAATCTGTTACTTTCTGAATTTCTGATATAAAAGTATTTCTATAAGATTTTTTGTTTTTTTTTTAATTTCTATTCTTATCTTCAGGTTGGTCTCTAGAATCTGGGCTTATTTCCATACGCTTTCCTGTAGTTTAGGAAATAGCAGTGCTAGGCTATTAGAAAATTCTAGCCTGGTTAGTGTTCATGGAAGAGGGGATTGAAGGAACTGGGGCCAGTCATACTACATCCTGCCATGTCCATGGTCTATTCAGCCTAGTGATTCTAGTCTTCAAAAGAAATTGTGAACATACTTACTTTTTCTGAGTATATGTTAAAAAAGGAGTTTAAATATTTTCATGATTTAGTCATATGTTCTTGTTATAAGGACATATCTTTTTTTAGTGCCTTTGGCCTAATAAAGCTGTATAAACCTTTGTTGGCATTCATTTAAACTTGAAGAAACTTGATTTCATGGTCAGATTTAGTAATAAATGTGAATTAAACATTTTGACCATTTTCTGAAGAGAGGAAGCCAACTGAAAGATGACTCTGGAGCTCAGGGTTGTTTAGAACCACTATTTTATTTATTTATATTGTTCGTCTAAGTGATTATAATTGGTTTCAGCAGGTGAGAATATTTAGTCTCTTTCCATTTGTATATATTATTTTCATGCCTGTCTCTGATAAAGGATATATTTGGCTCCAGAACAGGAAATATTTTAAATCAGTTAACCTGTTACACCTTTTCATTTTAAACTATTAACCTTGGAGAAAGCCACATGTTCTCTAAGTGATTGTTCTTATGGCATGAGACTTCAGTTTTGCCTTAAAATATGGAACCCATTGCTATGTACTGGGCAGAAGTGGAATATTTCTAACTCCTGTGATACAAAGATTGAAACAGCACTATTGGAGGAGTCAAGATCAAAGAAGACGGAGGTGACGCTGACATGATACAGCTGCCAGCTTTCCAGCATCATGTTTCTTTTTTCCTTCAATTTGGATAATCTGCTTTTAATAGTTTCAGTCAATATAGTGTTACATATGCCTTACTGGGAGATTCAAGCTCAACATTTAAAGAAGTAAAAAAAACCAAAAAGCCACAACAGAAAAACTCAGCTGAGCCCGCAATGATGCATTATTTCTCCATGGCCTTGAAAAGACAGTAGTGAAGGAAAAAAGTACCATTTTACCATGTGCCTCAAGTTTATAATACTGGTTGCTTAGCAACACCCTTCCCTTCTATGGAGGGATTTTCTCTTCACTTTCCCCTGGGAGTCTCAAATGAATAGGTTATAGTTTGACAGCAGCAGCAAAGCATAAGATTTTATAAATGTGAAGCCATTATGATCTTTTCTCTTTATTTACTCAGAAAATTTAAGTGTGTGATAATCTTTTTAATAGTTCATCTTTCCACATCGATTTCTGATTTCATGTTGCCACTATGTCATGCAAAAAGACAATAGATATTGTAAGATCATCTTCAATAGTTGAAATTCAGGCTTGCCATTTAACAGTAAATTTCATTTATGGGTTATAAAGATAAATGAAAACTAATATAAAGTAATTTTGTTATGGCATTATGATATATTTTAAATTTATCAAGTTCATCTATATGTGTCTTTTTGTTGTTTTACTACTGAGAGGATTGAGGCTGGGATCATGGCAGCCTGCTGTGATGTGTTTCTGTCCTCTATTCTATTTTATTTTTAAAGAGTTCTAGCTTAAATAAGTGGACCAGCCATTGGAAAACTTTAAATCATGTATTTATCATTTTTTCTATTCACTTTGCCACATACATACCATGTGATGATTTTAAACCCTATTTCTCTATAGAGAATCATAAAAGGATGGCTTTTTTCAAAGATTCCAAATAGGTAGACATTGAAAATAGAGTTGTACAGTATATGGAATATGTGTGTACATATATACATATATACACACATATACACATATACATATTTCACATATATACATATTCCATATACTGAACTATATATATATATATATATATATATATATATCTCCACATACACACACACACACACACTTACAGGTTCATATTTTTCATTATGTACCTTATTGATAGCTATTATCATATATGGTCAATACATACTGATTTGCAATAAACAATTTTACATAGAAAATTAGTAGTCCATACTTTTGGAACAAAGCTGCAAACAAATTGAAAATGAGTAGACTTAAAACTGCAGATTGTCAAGGGAGTAAAGGAAAAAACATTGGCAGTTGGTGCTGCATAGTCTGTTTCTAACAGGTTCTAAGAGTTCCTCGAATTTCAGCCAGCTTAGGTGTGTTCCTGTAGCTTAAGAATTAAAAAAATTTTTTAAATCCTGGAATTTGAATTGACCAGTAGTATGTTATTGATAATAATATCAAGAATATTTGATTCTTAGTCCCAGCAAGAAGATTGTGTTTTGAAATACACTGATGAAAAGTAGACCAAGAATTTAACCACTTTACTCTTTCTTTGTTCCCCTTTGCCATTCCAGGGAGCTCTAGCCTCTGTTCTACTTATTCCTATTGGCGGGAAGAGACTAACTGTATATTTTCTAGCTAATATAGAATATTGGGAAGTTGTGACTTTGTTGGTGGATGGAACTAATGACTATTTGATATTCTTCTCTTACCTAAGTTCTAAATAATTTCTTGAAGCACCATAATGCATTCTTATAGGGCAATTTTATCCCATAGATGTATTCTTCTTGAAGAGGGCCTATTAGTAATATATTGATAATTAATAGGTACTTGCTGATAATTTCCTTTCAATTAATTCTTCTCATTTTTCTCATTTTCTATGGATATTGCATTTCTTCCTGGAATATTAGCAGGTCAACGTAACAGATTTTGGACTGCCTCTTAAGGCAGAAGTAGTCAGAATTCTCTCTTCAAGTACCTATTTTATTATTTGTTCCATTTTGTTGTTTATATTTAATAACTATTTTGTAAGTTGGTATGTACGTAAAGCATGAAAAAGACTTTATTAATCATACTTGGGCTTTTAAATTCTCTGGATAACCAAGTATGTATTTTTAAATCTAATTTTAAGTAGTTTTTTCTTAAATCTCATTACTTTTTATGAACACATTACAACACTTTATTGTTCCTTCTCAAACCATTAATGGAAATGGATTTTAATAAACTGGATCTGTAATATCCTAATGTAAATCTGTAGGTTATGGGTGAACTATTTTGTTTCTTTCAATACTTGTGGGTACCTATTTTCAGTTTTTTAATTTGTGATCTGTTTCATCTATTGAGTATTAAAAACTATTTCTACCACTGCTATAAAAGGAAACAAAACAGAATATATATAATATATTGAATAGCAAAATTTGTCCTGTTTGAATAGTCCTTAGAAATAGAACGTCTACTCAGTTTCCTGCAAAATAAGAACTTGATTTTCGAATTATTTTTATTTCAATAGTTTATTGATCCTTAAAAATATTAGCCAGAGAATAAAAACCTAGTGAATGTGGCTTTAAATGTTAGACAAATATTCAGTACTGTATCTTTTTCAGTAATATAAGAATATGTTCAGAATATAATTAGAATTGAAACTGTTTTTGTAAAATTGTTTATATACAGTTGATATGGTATGAGACTGGAACAAACTACGTAGGGTTTTTTTTTTTTTTTTTTTTTTTAATTTCAAACTGGGACAAATACCAGGGTTTCGTTGTTGTTGTTGTTGTTGTTATTTTCTATTTATTTTTTAATATAGAGACGGGGTCTTGCTATGTTGCCCATGCTGGTTTCAAACTCCTGGGCTCCCAAACTGCTACAATTAGAGGCATGAGCCACTGCACCGCACCTGACCTTAAATACCAGTTTTAATACTAATCATAGATATATCAAAATCATTGCCTTACACTCAGCTTTTGTTATTTTAAAGTATAATCTGAGTACTAGGTATTCACCTTCCAATAAAGGAAAGGTATCTTTTGCCTAATTTAGAATTTGACTCGAGTACTACTTTAAGAATTTAATTAGTTTATTTATTTAGAAACAGAGTCTCACTCTGTCCCCCAGGATGGAGTGCACTGGTGTCATCTCGGCTCACTGCAAGCTCCATCTTCCAGGTTCAAGCGATTCTTGTGCCTCAGCCTCCCGAGTAACTGGCATTACAGATGTGTGCCTCCACACCCAGCTAATTTTTGTATTTTTAGTAGAGATGGAGTTTCGCCGTGTTGGCCAGACTGGTCTCGCACTCCTGACCTCATATGATTCTTCTGTCTCAGCCTCTCAAAGTCCTGGGATTACAGGCGTGAGCCGATGTGCTGGGCCCAAGAATATAATTTTAATATGTGAATTCTTACCTGGATCACTTAACTTCTTTAGGGTAGTTATCTGATAAAGTCAAGGCACGTTGCCTCATGGGTAGCTCTGCGTCATACCACATTTGATGGGGAACCATTTTTCTTTTATTAAATATGTTGTGGACAGCTTCTGTAATGTATGTAGTATAATTGCTGTAGTCAGTTTACTATTAAGTTGTCAGTTGTTGAACATGGGTTTTTTGGAGCAAAGTTTTTATGTGGCCAACTTTGAAATGACACAAATACGATTTTTGGTGGCCTTTTATGAGCAGGGTGGCCTTAAACAAAACCAAATACTTGTTCTAGGCTTATAAACTGGGCTTCATTGAAGGTACCTGACAGGCTTAGCAAAGAATTTTAACCTAAGTAAATGCCTATATTTTATTAAAGCAGAATTTTGATGTTTTGGTAAATTAATAATACAGTTATATATTCAAATAAAATATATGTTTTTCTTTTTTTTAAGACAGAGTCTTGCTCTGTTGCCCCTGCTGGAGTTCAGTGGCATGATCTCAGCTCACTGCAACTTCTGCTCCCTGGGTTTAAGTGATTCTCTTGCCTCAGCCTCTCAAATAGCTTGGATTACAGGTGCCCACCAGCATGCCTGGCTAATTTTTGTATTTTTGGTGGAGATGGGGTTTTACCATGTTGGCTAGGCCGGTCTTGAACTCCTGACCTCAAGTGATCAGCTTGCCTCAGCCTTCCATGGTGCTGGGATTACAGGCATGAGCCACCACGTCTGGCCTATTCTGTTTTTTAAATTTGAGAATTGTGACATACATCAAAGAAAACTGGAACTTCTAAAAATTTTTGTCATTTATAGACAAATTGAACTATAATACTAAGTTCAGATGTTCTGGGAAGGACCCACGCTTTTATTCTGTTAACATAAAATGGATCCATCTGTGTTTAAACTCTTATAAGAAGATAAGGTACAACTGGGCACACAAAAAGCTTAAAGATTGAAAGGATCTAAGTGAACTTAAGAATTGGTAGCTTTTTTAGCTGGTAAAACAACAGAAAATCATATTTTATGTTCTAGATGTTTGGAAGGGTTTCATCTGTCTTATTCTATTTTTATAGTTGTATAGACAAAACCTGTATTATAAGTATTATCAACCTGAGCAATCTTAATCTGGACATTAAGACATAGAATTTTAACTTTTTACAGAGTAAATGTATGTGTGCATGTATGTGTTTTCAGTGATTTCACTGAGTAATATTAAACAAAAACTTACACAACTATGTAAGCAACTCTTCAGTCCTGATTCAGTCCCTCGGCTTATTATTAAGCATATTTGTATTTTTGAAAAGAAAACATTTGCAACTATTTACTTCCTATATATTAAAAAGTATAGGAAGTTTCAGCTGCTAAGATTTTTGAAAAGTTAATTAGGGTGTAAATCAGTATGTTTTTTCTAATAAGCAATTTCTGTACGATTTTTCTCAAGGTTTGTTGGCATCCAAAGCTGTTGGGGTGGATGGTGCTGAAAAAAAGGAAGACTACAATGAAACAGCTCCAATGCTGGAGCAGGTATGAAATGGTAGCATTTGATTTTTTTCAAGGTTCCTGCTGGAATGATGACGGAGCTCTAGTATCTACGTAATTGAAATTCCCCTTTTGATCAGATATGGGAATAGGAAGCTAATTAATTGATGATATATTTTTAACTCTGCCTTCTCCAAGGTATACAGATAACTACAGACTTCATTAGTGTTTGATTTCAGTAGACTGGCATTGAAGCCTTTGTCTCCAAAATTTGAAGGCCTGGAGACAGGCATCCCAGGGTATAAGCTTCCAGCTGGATCACCTTTAACTAGCTTACAAAAAGACCCTACACAAATACTTTTCATTTGTGAGTTAAAACAGGGTTTTTTGACATCTAATAAAGCTTCTTTTGTAAGAAGTTTCTTTTATATTGTAACAATTGGTGTTGTTAGATTGACTATGTGTTTTATGAATTGATCAATGAGCCATACATTTTTGCTAGGATGTATATTTTAATAACTACAAAAAAAGAGAGTTTAAAAAACTATTAAGGGTCTGTCTTTAAACCACCTAATAGAGGAATTTAAAAGTGAAGGTTGCAGTTGCTAGATTTTGCCTTGGCTACCTTCAGATTCCCACAATACTTGTACATAATGAACTGTGCATGCTTTTACATTCTCTAAGGGCTTAACTTCTTAGGCACTGTAAGACTATAAGAACACAGTAATAGCCATAACTGGATTTTCTTGGTTCTCCTGTTTTAAAATCTGAGCCTTAATGTAGTTTTAATATATCCTTTTGTATTACTTTTCTTTATTAGTAACCTAATAAAGAAGACTTTAGAATGAGTATCTTTTGCTCTCCTCTAGATGCGTTTAAAAAAATATTCCAAATTTAATTGATATTGTATTGAGTTTTTCAGGGTTATTTTAGGCCTGATTTGATAACAGTGCGTTGTTTTGGTGCCTCCATTAATGTTGTATGAAATCAATGAGTCTTTTAAATTGATTAATATGTCATTGAATCATATCTTCTGATTTTCTGTGATCATCAAACGGTTAAGTCTTTGCCGTTATTGTCAATATATCAACCAAATTTTAAATAACTTTTTTTTTACTGTGTATTACTATATTCAACGTCCCAGTTATACAGTATTTTGTATTTTCACCACTGTTTATGATATTCTCAGAATGCGATAAATCAGGGACTTGGGTAATAAAATGTTTCTGGAAAATTCATTACAATGTCAATCTTTGATTATGCACAATCCTGCTGAGGTGAATGTGATTGTGAAAAGTACTTATTAAATGTGGAAGTTAGTGTAGAGGGCAGTACCCACTTTAGAGAGAAGTATAGAAAACCATGTTTTGAAATTGAATTTCTAAAAAGAAAGGAAAATTGTGTAACTCGGCTGTTTCTATTTTCATAATTAAAAACTTCTGAGAGTCCTTGCCAGTTTTGTAACAAAGAGACCAACAATCATTAATGAAAACCTTGTAAATTTTAGATTTTAAGGAACACCATGCCATTCCCTCATTTTCTATTTGTCATTCAAGATGATTTCAATGTGAAAATGTTTTGTAACCAAACATAGTTTTATCCTATGTGTTAGCCTCTCTTCATAGTTAAAAAGCCGAGTTATAAAGCTCTTAATTACATCTCAATTGGTATCACCAATAGACTTAAAGAAGAGGTATTGATTGTTACTAACCTCTGTTTCCTTATGAGTTAATGTCACTCATGACATAGAGATGGATAACAGGCCTGTAGTCAAAACTTACTGTGCTAATGGACTTATTTATATTTTTTAAAAATTCAAACTCTGTGGTCTTGAACCCCAATTTTTAGCTTATTAATTATAGATTATTTAATTGTATTAGGGATATGTCATGTTATATTTACTTTTGGATAAAACTTGCATTAGATGCATAATAATTCAGTAAGTTTTAAAAACAATGTTAATTTTTCCTTGTTTAGAAGTTAAGCACCTTATCAAGATATTAAGTTTTAAAACCTTGTTTTATAACTTTGTAACTTGAGAGTAATGGATGCTGTAGTGATGTCTTTCACATATGTGAAGATGAACAATAAAATTGTTTATTTACAAGTAATGGCTCTAATTACTTTTCTGGCAACACCTTTTATGATAAGGTTAGGAATACTATCCGTTTATGGAGTACCTTTTCAAATAATTAACCTGCACTTATACACATTTATAATGAGTAAATTCAGTAATAGAGATGACAACTGAATGAATGGGACACTTGACACCAGGCCTTTTATGTGGTTTGTCCAACATGCTGTCTGTAGAGCATTCAAGGTGCCCTACTTAATACCAAATATGCACTTTTTTTCCCCCACCAAAATTTGACTTGTACCAGTGGGAACAGAATTATTTATTTATTTGGTCCCCAAAAAATGATCTTTCATACTCCAGAGAACTGCAGACCGTAGACCTGATAGTTATTCTCCGCAAGATACAGAAGTAAAAAGATTTCTTGGGGACAAGCATGTTGTTTATAGTGCTAGCAGTTTCACTCTTTATAAAGGCCTATGGTAGAAGAGATTTTCAAAAAATGTGTATTATGTATTTTGCTCTCAGATAAGTATATCAGAAAGAGAGAGGCATTTCAGCACCGTAGATTGCAAATCCATCCAGTGTAGCTGTTTTCTCTTGTTTTGAAAAATGGACACATTCACACGTATTTTAACATATGTAGGCAATTTTACAGCCAAATGAATAAAAATATTCTTTTATGAAAGAACTGACAAAGTTCTAATTTTTTTTTAAAAGTATCAGTTGGCAGGAAGAAGGTAAAAACTCTCATCTAAGAATGCGACGTATTTTGTTTTTAAATCCAATGTTTTTAACTTACACTTTATCTCTTTGGTTTTTTTTGTTGCTTGTTTTGTATTGTTTTTTAGTCTTTTAACTCTGTATTGCTGGTGGCTCTGATTTCATGATGCATTGTGCTTATGAAACTCTAGCTTTCAGCACTAAAATGAGTTAAAGATAATGTTTTGTTAATTTGGTCATTGTTTTCCTGTTCAGAGCTTTCTTTAAAGGGAAACTGTCTACTTAGACCTCCACATTCAACTTAATAAAATAAATGATTTTTTAAGAAAACATCTAAAGTTGAAAGCTTAAATGTATTCCTCTAGTCCTTTAAAACATGAAAATGTTACTTGTTTATCGAATTATTGTCATTGGCAATTATGGTTCCTAAAGGGGTGTATTTCTGTTTAATACTGAAAATATTTGTCCTATAACATTTTATATTCTGAAAATATTTTGAATAATATATTTTAAAAAATGAATTTAGAATGAAAGTGGACAGCATCCCTTTAAAGATAGCCTATTCAACTTTTAGTTAATAATTTGTGGGGTTCTTTTTGGTTTTTCATTTGTAATAGAAATGTTATATGTTGCTTAACAATGTTTCTGGATACTAAAGTTGCTTAACAATCAAAATAGAATACAAAAACAAAAATGAAGAAGCCAAAATAAAAATATCAATTTTTTATTATTTATTCAGGCGATTTCACCTAAACCTCAAAGTCAGAAAAAAAATGAAGCTGACATTAGCAGTTCTGCCAACACTCAGAAACCTGCACTGTTATCCTCAACTTTGTCTTCAGGGAAGGCTCGCAGCAAGAAATGCAAACATGAATCTGGAGATTCTTCTGGGTGTATAAAACCCCCTAAATCACCACTTTCCCCAGAATTAATACAAGTCGAGGATTTGACGCTTGTATCTCAGCTTTCTTCTTCAGTGATAAATAAAACTAGTGAGCACAGATTTTTAAAAAATAGTTATTTATCCTATAAGATACATTAAAAACAGTTTGATTGTAGTTATATTGTATTTTTATGAAGTTGCTTTTTTAAAACCTCAAACTTAAGTGGATATGATAGGGAAGGCTTGAAGCTATTTCAGGGGCGAAAACCATAGACATTTCTTACTGATTTATTGCTTAAAGACTACTGCTGGTTGAGATACCTTACCATTTAATAACACAGATTCCACTGTAGTTTGACTCTCCTCAACTAATAATCCAAGCATACTGAGAGGCCTGATTCATTACAAAAAAAAAAGAAAGTTATAAAAAGACCATGATAGCTATTTTTACTTAAGACTATTCTTGTAGATTTTGTGTCCCCACTTGTCTATTTCCCTCTGCAATACATTCTGTTCATTCTTACTATAATATTTATAGTCTAGACTTCAGTTTAATCTTTTTAATGAAAGAAGAATGCCTCTGAAATTATATTTTTAAAGATTTTACTGTTTCAATACTACTAATTTTTCAAGAGTTAACACAGTCTTTTTCAAAATAACCTTTCAACATGGGTGTATCTATATAAATACATAGGTCTATATATATACGTATATAAATAATACAAGATTTGTGTTGACCCTGAGTTTCTCATGTTAGTTTAGTATTCTAAGTTGCAGTCATGAATAACAGTTATTTGAAAAGTGAGTAGGTAAATGATGCTTTTTTTTTACTCTTTATGCAACAAACGAAATACATGATCAAAGAATGAATATGACACGTTTCCTTATGAACTATTCCATACTGTGTCTTCCAGAATAATCAAAGATGTTGATATTTAGAAGACTTTTATCAAACATATTAACCTATTTTCCTTCAGTTGCCGTATTTTCTACGGAATCATTTTTTCATTTTGATCAGGATTTGCTTTTTTGTTTTCTTCTTTTTAATAAATAGGTGGAAAGAATGGGAACATAATTCAATTGTTTTCCTAATAGGCTTCATTTCATTTTGACATTTATCATGAAATAGTGTCAGTAGTAGTCACTGGAATGTCATATGACATTAATAAACATTTTGGAAATTATTTTATATTTTGGTGTAATCACAGTATTATAGCAATTAAATTTTATTTTTTCATATTTTAAAATTATCACCATGTATTTTTGTTTTGATTGTAAAATTACTCTTAAATACCCAAACATCAATCTCTTTAGACCACTCGTACTTCCTCTTTCTAAATTAACATGAATATATTGGCATATATAATCTTGCGTATTCTAGTCAAATGTGTTTATATGCCATGTAGAAAGAAGACATATAAAAGTGTGAAAGACATTTCCAGATATTTATATTATATTGCTAGAAGATGCCTAAATTACTCACCAAGTTATTAAAAAACTTAAGTTACACAATGTCATCATCTTAAAAATCCTCATTTGCTCACAATAATACACAAAGTTGTTTTTCTTCAATTTTTTTTTAATGAATCAGGCCCAGACATGTTTGTAAAACTCCATTTGGGGGGTAATAATGGGATAAAATTATTTACATTAGTGTAAAGTAAAGCACTAACTCTATAATGTTATATCATCTATGTCCCTTCCTTTTTTTCCCCTTAGAATTTCTAGATTTGCAATGTAGCAAAAGACATATATATAATTTTTTTCTTTATATTTTGCTGTAAAGAGAATATTTTCCCAAAGGAAAAATGGCAGTTTACACAACGATCTGCAGTTAGAAAAATTAACTGTAGTCTGTCACTTGGGGAAGCTACTTGAAATTAATGTTCCATTTTATTTTCTTTTAGTTCTAGTAGAGTATAGATTTTAGAATTTTTGATTGACTCATTTTGTGAATGAGGGCACAATTTTTGCCTTTGATTACCTTTGGAACATGCCATTCCTTGTGGATATCTTATAACAACATCAGAGGGAAGAATATAAATCATTTTTCCCGTTTATCTCCTTAAAAATTTTAAAATGATCCTGGTATGTATCTGCTTCGTGAACATTGAAGATCTTTTTCTAGGTCCTCCACAGCCTGTGAATCCCCCTAGACCTTTCAAGCATAGTGAGCGGAGAAGAAGATCTCAGCGTTTAGCCACCTTACCCATGACTGATGATTCTGTAGAAAAGGTTTCTTCTCCCTCTCCAGCCACTGATGGGAAAGTATTCTCCATCAGTTCTCAAAATCAGCAAGAATCTTCAGTACCAGAGGGTAATGTATATTGATTTCCTATAGAACCAAACATAAAAGAAGATAAAGAAAAAAACTAAGAGATAAAGATTATTAAAATATTAAGAAATTTCTGCTCTTTTATCTTCTGGAGTTATAAGCAGTTCACTTATTCTACAAATATTTATTGAATGCCTCCTTTGTGCCAGGCACTGTTTAACTTGTGTAACACTTTAATTCACAGTGATGGTAACTGAGCCATTTTGTCTGTGTTAATATTATATTACACTCTTTATTTTGTGTAGTGCCTGATGTTGCTCATTTGCCACTTGAGAAGCTGGGACCCTGTCTCCCTCTTGACTTAAGTCGTGGTTCAGAAGTTGCAGCACCACTAGCTTCAGATTCCTCTTACCATAATGAATGTCCAAGGGCAGAAAAAGAGGATACACAGATGCTTCCAAATCCTTCTTCCAAAGCAATAGCTGATGGAAGAGGAGCTCCAGCAGCAGCAGGTAAAAGAAAAAAAAATAAAGGCTTTTATAAATAGCTAGGCTTGCAGTTATTAGGTATAAATATGAGGCTTAACTACATTTTTTTGATTCCTATATAATTCGTTTTCATAAATAATTTAACATTTATAGGAGAGTTTCTTCTGTTTGTTTTGAAGATCTTTTGTGTGATAATTTTATGATCATATTCCCTGGACATACGTGCTTCTTACCTTGTCACTTGATCTATTTTCTTCTCCCTGCTTCTTTTTTATATATCCTTATTTCTACTAAATGTAAATTATTAGAGCCAAGTATAATTACAGGAATTCTTTTGAAGCCAGAAAATACTTAATGGGATCAGTACTTTGGTTTAAGGATTTTAATAGAATTTAATATTTAAGAAACACTGAGCTATATGCCTGTATCTTAAATATAACTTCATATTCTGGAATTGCTGTAAAGTTATTTAAGGAGTGCAGTATGTAAAATCAGCCATCCTTAATAACACATTTTTGCATGATTTTGTGGTATCTATTGTAGTTTGAAAGCATTTGGATGTGTATTTTACCAAGCTGATATTTTAAATCTAACGGATTATTTATTCATGTTTCCCTTATGTGGGTGCATTGCTTTATTTAGAAGTTTTTAAGAATTACAACCTCATTCAGAATACACATAATTTTAAAAGGCCAATACTGGTTACAAATGCACTTCCGATAAATTACTATTTGCAGTTAGCTGTTTGAAGGAAGTCTGAATTTAGTTAGTTCTGAGTTGGAGAAAAACATCATTTGTGGATTCATTATCAAGGGTGTTGGTGATCGTTGTGTTTATAGGCATCTTCCTGAAACCACTTTGGTTTTTGGATGAAGCATAAAATAAACCTTACTCTTATCTGGTGATGACATGTATTGAAATAAAATGATTGAAGTAACTTAAGAGTCATATGCTTATTTTTATCTTAATATAAAGGTTGAAGTTACTTTGTACATGATAATTCTTTATATTTAAAAAAATAAAATTCCCAAATCTGAATATTTGTAGATTTTGAAACATTTCTTGTGGTTTCTCAAATCAGATCTATTGTCTTTTGATTCTTAGTCTTTACTTAAGATAATTAATTTTTCTTTCCCACTTTTCCACAAGATTTCTGAATTATCATTGACCCATTGAGATACTTTTTTGATAAAGGTCTTATTCAGTCCTTTAATGATCTGGAATTTGTTACTGTACTGAATATATGAAAAACATGTTAAAGTTATAATGTTGTATTCCATTAGGAAAATTATTTTCAGATGTACATGTGAAAATATTTACATTTTTCTTAAAAAATACTCTAATAATAGTAACAATATTGAAATACAGGCCAATATAAGTAACTGTAAAGTAAGAATCTTATGTTAACAGATTATATGTCCTAAAATATCAATGTAGTGGTTGTGCATGAAAGTCCTTGACTTAGATGATTTTGCTTCTAACCAGATTATTAACTTCCTCTTTTCAGAATTTCTAGCATATTTGTGGCAATATGGCTGACTACCTTAGTAAAAGGTAGAGAGTATAGCTATAATATGATGAATTTGTAGATTCATTTGTGGAAGAGTAAGGATTATCTGGGTGTGATGAGCTTAGTAGTATAGTAGCTGTCAACTTTAATTGCTTATAGCAAGGAAAGGCATAGTTTTAATTGTTAATTACTGCAGGTTTATTAGAGGGTTAAACACAGTATTTGAATAGAGTGAGGTGAAATTCTAGTTTGTTTCTGTGACCTCTTAATTTTCAGTTTTTAAGGAAAGCAGTGGAATTTAGGTCATGTTCTAACTGAACACCTTTTGATTAAAACTTCGTGCAGCTGTCTGACTTGCATTGAAATTCTGAGTGGTCTCCATGCTTTTCTCCTTAACCATTTTGTTGTTCACCCTCTTTTGACCATTTTGCAGTGTTTGTTATGCTTCTGTCTGCTCCCCAAGTCCTCTTATGTCTAGAGTCAAAGTGTCAGGTTTTTATGTTTTTGTTCTTTTATATATATGTGTGTGTATATATATATTTTGTTTCTTTTATATATGCACACACACATACATACACATATGTTTGGTTGGTGTCCATATTAGTTATAAAAATAAATTTTGTTGCTGTTGAATTTTAGAACTTACAATAGAAAATATTCTTTACAGTTTATGTCAGACATTTTCTGAGTTATTTTTGTCAAGTTGAAACTCTTGGGGAGTTTAGAATGATGATGTTAGTTGCTAACTATGAAATCATTGGGCATGATTAGTTTTTTACTTTTTGGGGAGCAAGATAAATTCACGCTGCTGAGTTTAGCAGTGATGCTAACAGATTGATGAGATTTGCAAATGGTCCAATTATTATATAAAACTATTCTTCATTGTTTTCCAGTAGAGATAATGAACTTGCAATAATCTCTCTATGTTCTTCTACTGGGATGGATGCCCACATGACTACCCACTGTTAAGAATGCTATTGCTACCCACATTACCAAAGAAGCAATTGGTATCTTTGTAAAAATTGATGCCTTTGTTTTTATTTTATTATCAGGATGCTTTCTCACAGAGCCAGCCAATTTTAGAAAAGGATACAGCCTCAGGAAATCTTAATTCTGTTAGTATCTGTTAGTATTTATAGAGTAAATCAAGTTTTTAAATGGCCTTTTCAAAAGTAAACTCTTGGTTCGGGTTTTCACAGGCATCTTGGGCCCAGTTATCTATTGCCCCTTGTCACACAATTCTCCCTACCTACAATTAGGTAGGGAACACAGCGTGAACAGATATGGAATTTGCCTTTGGGAGACTTAAAGTCTAGATGGGACACAAAGCTAATAACTGAAATACAAATAATTAAATGCAGAATATAAGTTCCTGAAGAGGTGTAAAATACTCTTGGGTGTAAAGGAAGAAAAAATTGTCCCAAAAGGCCTCTGGTAGGGCCTCTTAAGAACTCTGGAGAGATAACCCATCTGCCTTGTCTTTCTGCTTCCTTGAAACTCAGTTTTTCATGTAGATTTTTGATGAGATTATAGTAGATGATGACTGTGGTCAGTTTTGGCTCTACGATGTTGATGTTTTACTTATCATTGATTATAGGCATTTGATAGAGTCTATGTTTATTCCAAAAAAAGATTAGATATATGGTAGGACTATTTTCAGCTTACAACTTCAATTTAAGATAGTTTTAGAGATGATAACTTTTATTGTTTGTAACCACTGTGAAGACAAAATTGGCATTGGTAGGTTATATGCATATAATTTTGAGTCATTTAGTTACTCTTGTATTAAAAGAAATTCCTTTAGTAACACATCTTCATTTTTTATTTTTTTATTTTTCAGCAAATTAGTAAGTAAATATCAAAGAGCATTTACCTGTTTTATTGAAGCATGTCTTAGTTAGCATGGATAGGAATGTTGGCTTGACACGGTCATGCAGAGTGTACCCTTATATAATGTCCTCATCAGGATGGCCATGAACAGGTCCCCTGAGTTTTAGGGTAGCGTTCAATGAGACGCATCAGGCTTTGTTCAGTGTCATTCAAAGTCATCTTAGTTTTCGAATGGAATGTAGATACAAGTAAATACATGTGTGTAGATTTATTTTCATAGATAAGATAGTTGGACTGTTTTTAGTGAATCTTCTGTAGAGTGTCCATAAATTATGTAATCGAGTGGTTACTATAATACATTTTATCTATCACCAGTGAAAAACAGAAGTAGGTCTTCGGGTTGGTCTCAGTTAGTATGGCCAAAAAGCATGTTGTCCGTTCTGCTGAATCTGCCTGTGGCGGATTTTGAAATGGCCTTTATTTTTATTCCAGCATCTCACATCAACGTTACATTTACTCTTTAAAAGTCTTTTTGTTTTAAATTGTTTTTCAATTTATTTTCCAGATTTGTTCAAAACAAAACTACAACTGGAGACTCTGTAATCTGCCTCCACCCTCATACCAAATGTTCATGGCTTGTATAGAGCCTGGGGTTTCCATGGAGAGTCTCAGGGATTGCCTCTCTTTTTAGCCGGAAGAATCTGTAATGTTTAGCATACCAGAAGAGGCTTGAGAAATTGCTCTGTATTACTAGTTTTTAAATTGTGTGCAAGCAGGCATGGTTCAGACATCTGCCTCTCTGACTTTAACTAGCGTAGCTCCATTTGTGCTTTGTGTTTTGTTCTTGCGTTTTGTATTCAGCTGCCAGATAATATTTTTTAAAAAAATGTTCTGTTGCTAAAATTTAGTTTAAAAATTACTGCTTCACAAACTAATGTTCTGGTACCTTGGTCACCAAATTCTAGCACATAGTAAAATAAAGACAAGATAGTGGACTTCTTGTAAAACTAAACGTATTTTTCTTGTTGACTTCTGGAATGGTCTCTTTTGTTTTCCTATCTGTGTGTAAGTATTTTTTAAAGTCCTGCCATTGCATGTATGAATATTTATTTTAAATTTTTACTTGAGTAAAAACATCGACAACCCTTTATGGGTCCCCCAGTTTTAATTTTGAAATTTTATCATTTATGAAATCGAATGGTTTGGGAACCACTAAAACATGAAAAACTAAATCTAGAACTGACTCTCTGGAACCCAGTCTGGGAGTGACTACATCTCTACTGCTGTGGTAACTTCTGTGTTCCTCGTGCAGTGGTTCATAACCGTTTTATTTGTCTTCCAAGTACCTAAGGGTGGCACACATTCTAGTCAGTCAAGGTAGCCTGGTAGGGCAGTTCCTTTAATCTGACTCCCCGTCCCCACCCCAGCAGATTCTAAGCATCATTGCTCTACCTTTTCCCTAGAGGTGGAATGCTCCAGAGATGTAAGCACCTAAGAGGCAGTGATCGCTGTTAGCAATATATCTGAATATATCTGTACTACCACTGAGGATTTGGAAAGCACATTCCTCATGGTTTGCATTGTAAATGCTTTATTGTTTTCAAGGAAATTGCGTAAAATTTGTGGAGTTCTAATAGTGCAGTAAGTAGTAAACAGAAAGATTTGATGTATTTGTTCAACAGTCTTGCTAATAAGAAAATTTCTCTTTGCTGTGAGGTCCCTTTCATATTTTCTGTCATAACAAATGGAGATTATCAATATTCTTATTTACATTTAAACTTACTTACTAGAGCCTTATTGACACTTGAGTGATATTTTTATATTTTTGTTAGGTTTAAATGATAGAAATATTTGAAATAAGACTAATGAAATGTCAGCTTTTTTGATACTGTTGTAGAATGATTTTTAAAAATTAAAGAACTGGTAAATGATATTAAGGCATAATTTAATAGACTAAAATTGAATTTTAAATGTACTATAGTATTTTTCTTAGACTAACGCTAGTCACAAGTAGATATTAGTATTGGGAATGGTTAAATATGAATTGATTAAATGTACCTGTGTCAGCTGCACAGTAATTAAAGTGCAATATTTGTTTAAAAAAGAATTTTGGAGTATTAATACCTATATTGGAATATTTATTGAGATTGAATATTTTAATGTATAAATATGTCTTTGTATCTTAAATTTATATATAGAACAAAAGTGGTTTGCAGAACAGTTTTATTTTGGCTATTATCATTACCTAACAGTGCATTCATGATGGAATTCAAAGGTGCAAGATGTTTTAGGCACAAGAGCTTAAATATTAGTTTAAAAATTGTGTACAGATTGTTGAAAACCAGTATGCTTTAATATGGAGTTTAGTATTTCATTCGGATAATCCAAATAGCATTCATGTCATAACTGTCACAGAAGTGAAAATGGTACCTGGACTTAACTACTCAGATGAATTTCAGCATCTTTTGGATTGCCAAAGGCTGTGGTGCTAGAGTAGACCTTTACTGATAGCCTAATACAGTTAACTTTTTCTTAATGGTTAGACCCATATTTATGCTATTTCTAGAAATAGTGTAGGGTTAAATTATCACCCTACTACAAAAGAGAAAATGAAAAAAATTACATATTATGACTCACATAATCCTTATAACTGCATGAGATATATAGACATTCCTATTTGACAGAAGAGAAAACTGAAGCACAGAGGCATTAAATGATGTTCTCAAGGCGATACAGCTAGTAAGTGGTGGAAACAAGAGTTGAACCTAAGTAGTCTGAATAACAAAAGTCACATTTAATTTATTGTTTTAGTTATTTTTTACGGTAAGAAATCTCACTACTTTGTTACCAGTTGAGGCAGTAAAACATATAGACTGTTAGGAGAAAGAGTCTTACATAGTTTTATGAGCAATTGTAATATAAAATATTTTCCCGTACTTTAACGTTTTCTGATTAAACTTACATATTTTTCCACAGGAATATCGAAAACAGAAAAAAAAGTGAAATTGGAAGAAAAAAGCTCAACAGCATTTGGTATGAACAGAAAGTAATCTTTAAGCAAAAGACTATAAAGCTTGACAGAGAGGGAGGGCATAGTCTGCCCCTTACTGTTTACCTGTTAATGCTTCCTTAGGTGTAAGTGATCATCTGTTTTAGTACTTACTAGTGTTAGTCAGCTCCGGATACATGATTTATTAAACACATATCTTGTTTTATATGTAACTTTTTTGTCTAGGGAGTCTCTTGCTTTCTCTAGGAACTTTTGTGTTTATGATCATCCCTAGTCAAAATTATGGCTCTTCAAAAATAGACATCGATTTAATATTGTTGAGACGTTAGAGAATGGATGATAGATTAAAATAGTAATTTTTTCATACTTCTTCAATATACTTTATAAAACAATTTTTGAGTTTTCTGTTATATTTTCTGTTTTCTGTGCTGTAATGACTAAAAGTCAAAAAATAATGGATGATAGTCTTGTATAGTCTGTAGATTAGCTCACTGGAGCTTGAATCACTGAAAGTTGGTCAAATATGTTTGATAAATTATAGGCTAAAGCATTGTGAGTTGGAGCAATAGTTAGTAGGATATATGTGGTGATTTAATTTGAAATGTTATAGGGTACTGCTCTAATATTTTTTTAAGTACATATGATTGGGGAAAAGAATGCTTTACAGTTTTGGGAAAGATTAGTGAAATATATTTTTTTCCTCATGTTCTTAGCTTTCATTGTTAAACACACAGAGAATGTAATTAAAGACTGGAGGAGTTGTTTATGAGTTGATTTAATTATTTTTTAAAGCTTTTCCAAAGAAAAAAGTCCAAGTTTATTTTTTTTTTTAATCTCCTGATATATTTTCTCATTAAATTACATATGGAAATGTCGAGTCTCTTCATTCAGGCCCTTTATAAATTGTGGAGTTTAACTTCTTACCACATCAGGAAATTGAGGATATTACTCATTTAAAGGTTTTAACTATGTCTGTGTTAACTTTAAGGTATCAGGAGTTGGGATTTCTCAGCACTGCTAATGAAGATCCCCTCTTATAGTCCAATAAGCTTATCAGGACTTCCAGAGTCATGACATGAACAGTTTAATTGAACCCATCCACTGTGGGCAGGTGACTGGAATAGCTGATTAAAACATAAATGCTGCTTTTAGGTTTACCACAAAGGAACAGCTCAGGATCAGTCATGATTGCTGAAGTATTCACTTACATCTTTTAGGTAAGAGAAAAGAAAAGGATAAGGAAAGAAGAGAGAAGAGAGACAAAGATCACTACAAACCAAAACAAAAGAAGAAGAAAAAAAAGAAAAAGAAATCTAAGCAGCATGGTAAGTACAGTGAGAAGGTTATTGCCCCTTTTTAAAAAATCTGAAGTTTCCTTTGATTCCTCTTTTCTTTTACAAAATGCAGTAATAACATGATTCCCGTTTTGAGAACTGAGAAGTTTCTGTAGCTTTCCTTTAACATGAAATTTCAAAAATACATTGCTCTGTTTTACTCTGGTCTATAAATTAATTGTTGCAACTGATTAGACACTTTTCCTTCCATCATTTTAGTAGACTCAGTGCCCTGACCAAGCACCCTTTAGCATGCTCAAGTAATTATTCTCAGTCTAGAATTATAGAGTCCCTTAAGTTAAATTTCAAGAATGAGAGCAAAATAGGTATTTTTAGAAGAACTTGAGAAACCAACAGAATTTGGTATCAGCAGTCTGTATTTAAAGGAAATCCTAAAGGGTGTACTTGAAGGCAGAAGGAAAATGATGGCAAAAGGAAATTCAAAATGCCAGAAGACATAGTTAGCCAAGTGTAAATATGTGGGTAAATCTGAGCATTGACAAACAGTTTGTTGTGTGGAGAAAAACAACAAAAATATATAATATACCTTGTACATTGGGAGTAGCATCTTTGTATTTCAGCATTTTTAAGCTCCTTGAAGTGCTTTGGAGAAATGAAAGAGATTTGTTGCTTTTAGCTCTGATAAGTTAAGTCTGCATGTTAAAATATCTAACATAAATCCTAAAAGAATAGAAGCATAAGGTATAACTCTCAAAGTTTAATTCATTATATTTAGAAAAAATATAGTGAATAAACTATCCAGAGAAGGCAATTAATAGAGAAAATCATAGAAAAAGGAGAAAAAATACAAGTTACAAGATATTAGAAGTAAATCCAAATGTACTAGTAATTATAGTTACATAATAAAGATTATCATAATAGGTTTTAAAATTCAGTGCCATGTTATTTATGAGACATATATAAATGTAAGGATAAAAGGGGATAGAGAAATGTTGAAAATAAAAGTATGGAAAAAATATGGTAAATAAATATTACCCGAAAGGAAAACTAGAGTAGATATGTTACAGATAAGATAGTCATTAATGCAAAAATCATTCCTAGAGATAGGAGGTTACCATGTAGTGATAGAGGTTCCGTTCACTTTGTGTCTTCCTAGATATAAAATTTCTAAGTTTTATCCCTGAATAACATCATTAATGATGATGTATCTTTTTATTCTGATAACATGTATTTCATAGTGATTAAGACATGAATAAAGCTAAAAAGTATTCTGTAAGGATACGAAAGCAACAGCATAGTTGATCTAATAGCTTCATATGCTACATGGATCTCAGCAACTTTAGAGTACATATAGTTTTCTCAACCGGACACAAACATTTGTTAAAATTGACCCTGTGATGCAACTTCAAGCAGATCTCAACAGATTGTAAAATTGGTATAATACAGACCCGTGGCTTCTGACCACAATATGTTTAACTAGAACCAAAATAAAAAAGGTAATTGGAAAAGCCCTGCAAGTTTAGAAATCTAAGTAATTCATGGATAAAGAACAAATTCAAAGGGAAAGTAAAAGTGATGTTACAAACTTGAAAGATAATAAAAACATTGTATGTCAAAACTTGTGAATGTAGTTAAAATGACACTTCTGCGAAGAAAATGTATTGTCATACACATTTGTATTTGTAAATAATAAATATTGGCTAAACCTGTAGCTTACAAAGTTAGAAAAGGACAAGAATAAATCTAAAAAAGTAGAAGTAAGTAATAAACATATGAGTAGAAATAGATGAACTAAAAAAAAAAGTGTGCTGGGAAGAATTTTAAAGTGCCATATTTAGTTTTATTTTATTTTATTTTATTTTTTTTTCAAATCAAACCTCTGGGAAGACTAATTAAGAAAAAAAGACAAAGTGCACAAATAAACAATATTAGAAATAAAGAGAATGTAATTGCACATGCTCCAGACATTATAAAGAAGGTGATATAAACAACTTTATGCCAATAAACTTGAAAGGTTAGAGGGAAGTATGGACAATTGCCAGAAACCAAACACAAGAAGAAAGTTAAAAACCTGAATAGTATCCAGACCTTAAAATAAATTTAATCAGTAGTTAAAAGTGTTTCCACAAAGTAAAAGGCCAGGCCCAGAAAGTTTTGCTGCCAAGTCCTACCAGACATTAAAAGAACAGATTACTCCAAACAAATGTAAATTTATTTCAGAATTTAGGAAGAGAGGAAGGACTCCTGTAGTGGGGTGAATAGTGTCTCCCAAAAATACATGTCTAAGTCCTAACCCCTAGTATCTGTGACTGTGACTGTATTTGAAAATAAAGTCTTTGCTGATGTGATTAAGTATCTCAGAATGAGATCATCCAGGATTTAGGATGGACCCTAAAGCCAGTGACTGGTGTCTTTTTAAGAGAAGGGAAAAGGACATGTGAGAGATACAGGAGAGAAGGCTGTGTGAAGATGGAGCAGAAATCAGGGATGCAGCCCCAAGCCAAGGAACCAGAAGTTGTAAGAGGCAAGGAAGGATTTGCCCCTAGAGCTTGTAGAGAGAGCACTTCCCTGTCAAGCCCTGATTTTGTACTTCCAGCCTTCAGAACTTTGAGAGAATAAATTTCTGTTGTTTTAAGCCACTAAATTGATGGTAATTTCTTATGGTACCCCTAGGAATGAACACAACTCCAAATTTATTTTAAATGATTTAAATAACTCTGCTATCAAAATCAGGAGAGAATAATATGGGAAAGCACAGCCGCAAGCTCTTCTTACTTATGGGTGTAGATCCAAAATCCATAAATAAGTGTTATGAAATTAGTTATGAAATTAAATCTACAATGTGTTAAAAGGATATGACCACATAGGATTGTATGCAAAATTGGTTAGACATCAGAAAATTAGACAGTGAAACTCAATTTTTAAAGCATAGCGAAGTCTGTTTCGTACCTGCTGTATTGGCACAAATGACCAGGTAGATAATAGCAGATGTTGCTGAGGAAATGAAGACAACTGCTCAACTACTGTGGGAACCAGATGGGGACCAGGGAGTCAGGTGACGATGTGTGTGCCATGTGGCCTAAAAATCCCTGAGGAAACTCACACGGTGCATCAAATATGAGAGTGTTCACAGCAACACTGGGCACGGCCCAGCTCTCCCATCAAAAGTCATGCATTCCCTCAGTGGAATAAATACATGAATTACCACTACAGAATCTCAGGAACAAAATGGTAACCTGAAAATCAAGTAACGGAAGAAAACATAATATTTCACTTATGTAAAGATAAAAAATTATAAAATTAAACAGTATATTTTAAAGAGATTCAACTGTGTGTGGGGAAAGCATGAAGAAAAACGAGAATGATGAACAAAAATTCAGGATAGTAGTTGCCTCTAAGGTGGGGAAGGAACGTTATCAGTTCAAATTCGAAAGTGGTGCAAAGGGACCTTCAAAAATGATGACACTCTCTTAAACTGTGGGATCAGTACCTAAGTGTTTTGTGGTATTGATATTCTTTGTGTCATGCCCGTTTTTTTCATATTTATTACACGGTTAATAAAACCAGTTTTAAAAAATATAAATCCAACTGAGCAGTTTTGTAGTTGGTAATGATTGTTGCTAAATTCTTCAGATTTTAGCTCTCCATAGTCCAAAAATAACTTAATTTTTCACAGAATGTGAAGTTTCTACATTCTTGAATTCTAAAGCCAGAGTTAATTTGAAGATACAGGATCAAAATGGAGTTCATAAGCTTGAAACCGCTTTCCAGAGAGAATCTTGAACATTTCCGGGCACTTCTGTATGTGCCTTGCTCCTCACTCTTTTCCCTTCTGCCTGCCCCTACATCACCTCTTCATATATAGCTGTAAATTCAAACTAGAAATGAAGTAGAGGTAGGAAACTCTGGAGTTTGGTAAACAAAAACCATTCACTATGAACTGATTTGATGAGTGAATACCCTCCTGTGAGCGGTATGTCACAGTACAGGTATGAGAAGCTCAGGCTGCAGATAAAACTTCCAGATGAACTCCCACCTGACCAGAGACTCTCAGGGAATTTGCCTAGCTTACGCGTTCCAGTGGAGACCTACATTGTGAGTGCAGGAATGGCCAGCTATTTTAAGTCATCTTACGGCATAGCAGCAAACTGTGGTCGGTTCTAATATTTAGTTGCAGACACAGAATCTTATATACAAAATACCTGTGAAAGTAGGGAAAAAGATAACAGGGGCCGATACAAAGCAAAATAAGAAGAGGCCCATACTTGGCAGCAAAATGAGGGATAGAGCTTAGGAGAATGCAGTAAATTGTAACTTGAAAGAAGAAAGAGAAATTAGGATTAATAGAGAAAAAATGGTCAAAAAACTTGCACTTAGAATTGTGAACAGGCCTTAACTATGGTAACCCTTTATAAAGAGCCATTAAAAATACTTTAAATGGTATATATTTTTATTTTTTAATTATAAAAACCATATATATCTGTTTACATTTAAAAATCAGACTTACAAATGAACATCTTAACTTCGTAAGTAGAGTCCTGGTAAGATGCACAGAAACATTGCTATTTATAAAAGGCAGGTGTTGAGTTTGGCAGTCACTGTCATCTTTGTAATTAATTATTGCATTTGAGAAGAATTTATTCTGAGCTATTTACTTTATCTTAGAAATGACACTTCTCCTCAGATGGTTAAATTAGAAGAGTGTGGTCTTTAAGTGGGAAATACGAGATTTTAAGTAACTTTGAAGACATCTTAATGTTAAAGAATTGATATTATTACTGTATGAGGTTCTTCATACGTTTTTTAGTGTACAGTTAGCACCATAGGGAGTTTCAAACTCTTATTTACTGCTCAACATTATTACATATATCGTGCTGGTACTTGTGTACCAAAAACTAAGCATTTTATAAATATTACTAAATACTTATAAATATTTATATTCATTTAATCCTCTTATGAACCCTTTACAGTAGGATTTGTTATTTCCATTTTACCAACAGTTAGAGTGAGAAAGAGAGTTCTCCAGGTCTCATAGCTAGCAAGTGGTGAAAAGCAGATTCATTTCAAATCCTAGCAGTTTGACTTACTAGTCTGAATTTTTAACTTTAACCACCATGCTGGATTATTAATACCTGAAATATTATTTATCAAACTGTGTATTCAACAAGTTTTTACTTGTTTTTGTTGGCATACTAAGTTCTTGTCCTTATCTGTTATTTTAATGCAGTTATGCAAAGTAATGATTTACATTAGTTTTTTATTATTCTATGAGGTAGTGGGTTATGATATGTTTTGCGTAACAGAATTGGTTTACAAGACATAATACTAACATTGTGTTTAATTTGTGTGGATAAGCCACCATGTTAGGATTTAAGAGTGACATCTTTGCCAGTTTTTAGCTTTGATACTTTGAGCAAATCACTTCATCTCTGACTTTCATGTGTCTGTGAATATAAGGATACTGAAAGCATATAGAGATTAAAAAGAAATAGAGTTAGAAGGGAAAAGAGAATCAAAAACATTACATAGTAAAGAAGATTTCTTTAAGGAGCTTGAAGTCATTGAAGTATATAGTAAGAATGATAAACATACATGAATCTCTACCAGGTAGGTCTGATATGTGTGGTAAGAGTAGTACAAAATAAATCTTTAAGCTGGAAAAGCTGATGCGATCAAGGAAGGGGGTTTATGTAGGAGACCACTTCTGATCTAAGCCTTGAAGCATAACAGATAATAGCCAGAAGAGATTGGAGTGGGGAACACAGACAGGTTGCAGAATGCCAAGTTTTGTTCGTTTGTTAATGAAACGTATTAAATATCAGCCATGTTTTATTTTAGTACAAAATTGAGATTTCTTTCATTATTTTTACAATCAGACTCTGCTTCTACTTTTACTTTTGCTGAAAGGGCGATACAGAATGGAGTTGATAAGAAGGCAGCCTTGAAGGTTGAGCACAAGGAGTCAAATCCTGCCTGTAGCACTTAGAGCTAAGTGACCCTTGACAGGTTATTTAAATTCTCTACATCCCAATTTCCTTTCTTCTAAAATAAATGGTAATTGATAGTTTTACTGCATAGATTTCTTATTCAAATTAAATAATCATTATAAAGTACTTGATATAGTACCTAGCATTTAATAAATGTCCTTTCCATGTCTGGGCCTAAGTAACGTGGCGTTGGGCAAACTGCAGTGATGGTGAGGCCATTGGAGGCAGAATAATGTAGTGCTGCCCAAAGCCTGCTGTAATCTGACAGCATCAGCATCATCTGGGAGTGTTTCGTTCCCAATGTACTGGAGATGAGGCCCAGGAATCGGGTTTTAACAAGCTTGCCAGCTTGTACACACTTTAAATGTTGAAATACACCTATATCACTTGTTAAGAGTGCAGCTTCCGTAGTTAGGCTGCCTGAGTTTGAATGTTGGCTTTGCCATGGATAGTTGTGTATTCTTGGACAATTTACTTAATCTGTCCTGCCACAGTTTTACTGATAGTCCTACTTCCCTTATGAATGCTTGGGAGGATTAAGAGTTAATACACATAAAGAACTGACTCAATCAGTGTTGGTTATGCTATGGTATTTATGATGACCAGTGGCAGTTTCCCGTTGCTGCTGTCACAAATTACTGCACATCAGTGGTTTAAAACAAGGCATATTTATTATCTTAAAGTTCTGGAGGTCCGAAGTCCAAAATGGGTCTCTCTGGGTTAAAACCAAGGTATCAGCAGGGCTTCATTTTTCTCTGGAGGCTCTCACGGACAGTCCATTTTCTTGCCTCTTCTGGCTTCCAGAGGCTGCTGCGTTTCTTGACTCTTGTTCTGTTCCCATCTTCAAAGCCATCAGTGGTCCAGTCTTTCTCATATTGTTTCACTCTCACATTGTCTCTTCTGCCTCCATCTTTTCACTTTTAAGGACCCTTCCCATTACATTGGGCCCACACAGATAATCCAGGATACTCTCCCTGTTGTAAGGTCAGCTGATTAGCAACCTTAATTCCACCTTTCCACATATCTTAGCCCATTTAAAGGTTCTAGGGCTTAGGACATAAACATTTTTTGGGGAATATTATTCTGCCTCCCGCAACTCCCAACTTCAAATGGATACTTAGTACAGACTAATACTAAGTACAGACCAGTACTTCTCTTACAAGCTCATTTCTCCACTCTCTGTCTCCTTTTTCCCACTTGTTTCCACCTCTCATGCATTCCCTTTTCCTCACAGAGGTGAGGAGACAGACACCATCAGGTGGGACCTTGCTCATAGTCTGTCCACCACATCTGCGTGCGTACCTGAAAATACTCCTTTTCGTTGCCTCTATTAAAATGGAGGGAATGTCTGCCTTTCTTTTCTTAATCTGGCATTTTTCACCACTGCCATCCCCCTTCCCCACATCTTTAGGTTCATGTGGTGATGTGTAAGATTTCCCATCTTACAGAACCCTCCTCTAAACTTCTGTTTCTTCTCTGGTTTCTCCACCTTGCATTTACTCTTTAGCCCCATCTCAGACCCACTTTCATCACCTAGTTCCTTAAGCAAAAACCTGGAAAGTAGTTTTGATAATGCCATCTTAGCTCTTGGCCTCCAGTCTGTAACAGCACTGTATCTTTGTTAAAATCTTCCCCTTAGTTTCCATCACTCAAGTTCTGATCCACCAGTATTTCTTGCCTGGACTCCTGCTGTAGCCTCTGAAGCATCCCCCCACTTTTACGTGTGCCTTCTTGCACTCCATCCTCCACTCCACAGCTAGGGTGATCCTCCGGAAATGGAACTTTACCTGTCACATCACGCTCCTCCACACAACCATTGAATAATGGAGGTTTTATTGCATTCAGATTAAACTTAAAAAAAAAAATCTGATCTGGCTCCTGTCACTCTGGCTTTGTTTCCCCGTTATTCACTGTGCTCAGCCAGTCTTACAGTTGGCCAAATGTAGCATCATCCACTCTTCAGCTTCAGAGCCTTCTCACATGCCTGGAATCACACCCCTGCCTCCGTGTTTCCTTCCCTCACTATACCCTCAACTCTTCAGTACGCTGCATATGGCCTCTCCCCTTGCAAACATCTGTGGGACTCATTCCAAACTGAGAAAAACAGAATTTACAGATTTATTCCAGGACTAGTTAATTATTTTCAGAAATTTTTTAGTTGAAAAAATATTGATCTGATTATCACTATATAATTGGTGTGCTAGCCATCAGGAGAACTTATTTACAAATTATGAGGAAGAAAAAAGGTTAATTTCCATCTTGCATATTTTTTTTTTCCTCTTCAACTTTTCTCAGGTCGGTGCAAAAGTACCGCAATTACTTTTGCACCAACCAGATAAGTTCTTGGTTATATGTGCAGGATGTACAGGTTTGTTACTTAGGTAAACGTGTGCCATGGTGGTTTGCTGCACAGATCAGCCCATCATCTAGGTATTAAACCCAGCATGCATTACCTTAGCTATTTTTCCTGATGTTCTCTCCCACTTCCCACCAGACCCAGTATGTGTTCTTCCCCATGTGTTGTCATCTTGCATAGTTTACTGCAGACATAGTTGTGATTATAATGGAGAGAAAATGTAGAAATAATCCTTTTTCACCTCTGTACTACTTCACGAAAGTTTACTGGTACCAGTTGGAACCTGGTGCTCCCTACTATGTATATATTGTCTGGGGTATGTTTGTTTCCCAAGTGTTCTTGCTAAACCCACTTTCTCAGATACATATCTAGCTTTTCATGGATGAGAAGAGAAAGTGGTAGCATGATTATTTGATGTATCCTGCACATGACTTTCATTATTTTTATAGTGACCTTTCTTAATTACCTGACGCCTTATTAATATTTCTTTATGTATCTTATGTTGCAGACTATTCAGACTATGAAGACAGTTCCCTCGAATTTTTGGAAAGGTGCTCTTCTCCACTAACTCGATCTTCTGGGAGTTCTCTGGCTCCACGAAGCACGTTTATGGAGAAAACTACAACCTATCAGTACCCAAGGGCAATTCTGTCCGTTGATCTTAGTGGTGAAAGTATGTGTGACCATAATGGTTCAAACAAGATTTACAGTTCTTAAATGTGTAACTGAGAATAAAACATACTCTGTTAAGGACACACAATTTAAAAAGTTGTTAGCTAAACTAATATGAAAGTCTTGACATGAGAAATTTGAACTACTTTTTAGTTTATATAAAGTTAAATTGGCTTTATACCAACAGTGGAAAATGTTGAAGACTCTTACTTTCCTTCCAATATTACAAGCAATAGGAAGAGAGTTCCCAGCTCTAGACTTTGAGGGCTGTGGCGTAAGAGTAGAGCTCTAATGCAGTAGGGACCAGAGTCAGAGAATGAGGCATAAGGGACGAGGCCTTAAGCATTTGTGCAATCCAGGATCCTTATGAGTGAGCATGATGGTGGATGCTAGGTTAAGTGTTTTCTTTTGCACCATTCACTTCCAGGTCTAACCCCTCCCTGGCTTCTATGGAGAAAGCGTTTTCCTTCCTTTATAGCACATGACACTTGTGAGATTTTATTTTTAGAAAGCTTGAGGTATGGGAGGGGATTAAAAAGAAGTTACCACCACCCTTTTCCAGCAAACACAAGTTCCCTTTTTCCCATGGTTTAGTGGTTCTTAACTCCAGGTGGACCTTCTGATCATTGCTGTGGTGCTTTAAAAGTATACTGATCATGGGTCCTACCATGAGGCACAATTGAATGAGATTTCTGGAAGGATCCTGGCAAGATACAACTTCTAGATTCTGTGGAGAAGCAGAAGTTGGTAATCAAGTTAAGAACATCCTTGCAGTGAATGATCAAGATCTGAAGATCATCTCTTGCTGTAGAGAGGTGGAGAATAGGGGTTATATCTAGGTAGGCTAGCTGTAGTGCTGAAGCAAGAATCCTTGAAAGAGCATGAGAAGAGCCGCAGATGGGTATTGCCTGTTCTTCCTTGTCTCTGCCCTGCCCTGCCCTTGTGATCAAGTACTGAGCCAGGAGAAAGAAAAGGAATATTAATAAGGTCTTAGGCCAGAAGTTCTCAAATGTTAGCATGTGTCAGAACTGCCTGGACAGTGTGTTAAAACATATTTCTGACCCTCACTCTCAGAATTTGTGATTTCCAACAAGTTCCCTGGTAATGATAATGTTGCTGGTCAGGGAACCATACTTGCAAAATGCTGTCTCAGGAAATAGCAGTGACTGTTTAAGGGGTAGTGGTTGGAAGGCAACAGCTGTTCTTGTGGCCGCTCAATTGGAACCATTGTCTAGGTGGCTATTTAAGTGCAAGGGGGAGCTTTTATTTGCTTCTTACATAACTTTCAGCCCTATCATCCATTTTACTCAACTTCTAAAACTCAGCTAAGCATATGTTTAATGCTTGGGAGTTATTCAAACTGGATTTTCTGGAGAATATGATAAATTTGCTGGCTAAAACCGTAAAACCTGGTAATTTTTGCCATGCCAGTATATGTGAGGTACACTAATTCCTTTCAATGATATAGTTTCAAATTAATTTTTATTTATTTATTTATTTTTTGAGGCAAGTTCTTGCTCTGTTGCCTAGGCTGAAATACTGTGGTGTGATGGTAGCTCATTGCAGCCTCAAACTCCTTGACTCAATCAGTCCTCTTGCCTCAGCCTCCTGAGTGGCTAAGATTACTAGCATATGTCATCATGCCTAGCAAATTATTTTTGCTTTTGTAGAAATGAGGTTTTGCTTTGTTGCCCAGACTGGTCTCAAACTCCTAACTTAAAGTGATCCTCTTGCCACGGCCTCCCAAAGTGCTAGGATTACAGGTATGAGCCACTGTGCCAGGCCTATTTAATACTGCTTATATGCTACAACAGTATTTGAAACTGTTTTGTCCACATTCTAATAAACTTGTACTTGGGAAAACACAAAAGAAAATTTGGATTTAAGCCAGCAAGATTATGGATGGGTGAAAATTTCCTCTTGAGGTTCTTTTAAAACAAGTTATACTGTTCATATTAGATTTTCCTTGTCTAGTTGATTTACTAGCTCAGTGAATATTTTCAGATACTTTATTATCTATTTCTGCCAACCTTCCTTCCATATGTCCTCTGACTTCAAAGAGAAGGAAACTCTTTGTTTTTCTATAAAACATTAATAATTCAACAACAAAACATTCAAAAACATTGAATCAAGAAAAATGCAAGATTAGAAGCTGGTAGAGGAAACACTGTCATATTGAATATGTAAGGTATAAATAGCGTGAATTTTTAAAGTTCGAATCTGTTCAACTTCAGTCCGATCTGATTAAGTCTGAAAAAGGAAATGTTCTCTCTCTGACTCCTTAGTTCTTCTACAAACATTCTGGAGTGGCTATGTTATATATCAGGCCTCATTCTAATCACTGGGGATGTAGCAGTCAACAATGCAGAGTTCTTGCTGTCATGGATTCTGATATTCTAGTAAGAGGAGATAGATGATAAGCAGGTCAAGGGATAACTCAGAATGTGGCTTGGGGATAGGATGTGAGGTAGGAAGCTGCTCTGCTGAATAGCCTCTGTCAGGAGCTCACACAGTGTTATATGATGTTCTGTGTCTCCTGATGACTCGGTTTTCCTAACATTTCTCCATCCAGACTACTGCAAAAAATTTAGTGTCCCATCATCATTTATTTCCCTTTGTTATAAATAAAGATTCCCCCATGTCTGTCTCAGTTTTCTTTTCCTCAATAACTTGAGCAAAACAGTTGGGTTTGGCATTGACACTATTATACAGACACACCTAAAACCTGGCTTGTAAATTGAGTTGTATGTAGTTGTCATCCCTATGATCTAGTTTCTAGAATATGATTAATTAAAAAAAAATATTCTTACCAAAACAAAATTAATACATTTTAAAAATTCCTTGGGGAACTCATGGTTCTGTTTTTAAGAAATACTGGTAAAGTGAACAAGAACACAGGCTTGAGAATCAGGCGTTCCTGGTATTCAGTCACTTTCCCACTCTATGACTACATTTCTCAAGCAAGTTATATGTCTTATGTTGAAAGTGCTTAATGTAGTACTGCGTGCTTACTAAGTATATAGTAGTTGATGCTGCTGATACTGTCAATGATGGTATTGTTGATTTTAGACCTTAAGCAAGCTCCTTTACCTCCCCGAAGTTGTTTATAGTACAAACAATAAAACCTGTCCTCTTTACAATCCAGGTTTTTGTTTTTGTTTTGGGTTTTTTTTGGTGTGTGTGTGATTTTTCAAAAAGCACTTTATTAATCCAAAAAAAGGAAGAAAATACAAAGAATGAATCATCAGTGGTGTGCTAGAGCCGGCTTACTACACACCCCTATCCTCAGGTCCACAGACAGTGGTGTCACACCAATAGTATGAAATCACAAGGGGACAACCCAGGGTTTTTATGAGGATCAGAAGGGATCATGTTTGTGAAAGTATATGGAAACTATGCAAATTTAAATTTTTGATATCAGCCTTAGCCATAAATTCTGTAAGCATGAAGTCTAAAAGATACTTTGAATTACTTACAATGTATACTCTAAGATGTAAAGCAGTCATAATAGCCTAAGCTTCAAAAATCTTTTGTTTCTATGTCCAGAGACAAGTACAATACAATATTCTCATTTGTTTGCTCCCCCTTTTAAAATGTTTAATAGCTTATGATCGCTTCTCATAGCTCCTTTATGAAAAATGACATGAAAATATCAAAAAGATGTGGTGCTGAGTATACTTCTTATATATATTCTAGACTTATCAGATGTAGACTTCCTAGATGATTCTTCAACGGAGAGTTTGCTTCTGAGTGGGGATGAATACAATCAGGACTTTGATTCAACCAATTTTGAGGAATCTCAGGATGAAGATGATGCTCTCAATGAAATTGTGCGATGTGTTTGTGAGATGGATGAGGAGAATGGCTTCATGATCCAGGTAATTGGCTAACCTCTCTTCCCTATAGTAATGAGTCAGTTGTTTCAGGTGTTCAGCAAATGCATCACAGTGTTTTCTTTCTTTACTAACTGTGCTACTGAAGATAGAGGTTTCTAACTTCTTCTTATGTGGAGAATACCCGTAGTAATGATTAGGAGATTTCCTCATCAAGTGCAGTAGACAATGTTCTTATTTTAGTGTCTCTTTTTTCTAGGGTATTTAGTTTGAGGCCTTCAAGCTGAAGCTCTTTAGAATGATTAGGGTGGTAAGCCTTCACACTAAAGGGCAGGCTGCGGCAGCCTTTCTCTTCCTCATCTGCATCCATGTTATTATAATAATTAACAGTATATAGTCACCCCGTGTTCAGTGATTAAAAAATAGAAATTTCCAGTATTCTTTTAAAAAAGGGAAAAATTTTGTTGTAGGAGTTAACAACTTCTTGTACGAAAAATATCTATAATATAAAAGGAAAGCATAACCCAAATTTTGGGATGCCAGAAGATTTGGAGATGTTAGTTGAGAGCATGAAGAAAGAGTAATCTGTTTTTCCTCCCATTTTCAGTGGTTTTCTGGAGGTAACTACAATTTTATAGCTTTACCACAAGAGTAGTACTTTAAGAGATCATTGCTATAGACATTGCTACAAACTTCCTTTTTTCCCCTTATTTCTGCATTTTAATAAACTAAGAGTTTTATGATGTGATTGCCTTAAAATCGGTGGAAATTAAATTAGAGAAATTATGACTTTTTAAGGATTTAAGTAGTTGATCAAAACATATTCTAATTGGTGCAACAAAAGACAGTTTTGAAGTAGTTGACCCTTTCAAAGATAAAATCATGACTTGATTTTGTTATGTCGAATAAGAATGGAACTGATAGTGGCAATAAGAAGCCAAGCCAGCGAATTCAAAGAATGGGCGTGTATCCTTATTCTAGCTTATTCCTAGTGAGGATCAGGTGACTGTGGTACTCCTCTGTTTTCTGCAGTGTGAAGAGTGCTTGTGCTGGCAACATAGTGTGTGCATGGGGCTGCTGGAGGAGAGCATTCCAGAGCAGTACATCTGCTATGTCTGCCGGGACCCACCGGGTAAGAGTTTCTAGACCGTGCTCATTGCCAGGATTCCTCCATGTCTCCTCTAGGATTCTAGAGTGTGTCAGCTGTATTCACCACCACTACAGCAAGTTCTCACATAATGTCTTTGACTGGTTCTTGGAAACTGAATCCAAGTGAAACAGCATGCTATATGCCAGAGGAACTTAATTTGTTTATATCAATGAGCTTATAGTACAATTCGTTTCATTATTCAGTATGTCAGTTAACAAGAACCTATCAATTACGCTTAGGGAGGACTCACTGTACTTCTTGGTCAATTAGACTCAACTTCCATATTAAAATTTTAAAATATTTTTTCACTTCTGTTTTCCATATTGATTACTTAAATACATTAGCATACATTTATCAATAAAATTACTATCTTACTGAAAGAGAAGAGGTATGACTTCTTCCTGGAGAAGAATTAGCCTCTGTCTATTCTTCTAGCTAGGCTTCTTTGTGGCAATTGGAGTAGATCTGCATCTGCGTTCTGAACTTGCACGCTACTGACCTGGCAGTTCTGCATGTTTGACTCATTGAAGAGCAGGTGGGGCCTCAGAACACCACCTGTGATGCCTTTATTTTACTGATGAGGCAGACTGAGATGAAACCTGTGCTTTTTGATTCTCAGTTCACCGTGCTGTCTACCTGGTGCCTTCCTCTATGCTCGAGGGTCTTCATATAGCATATTCTGCATGTTGAATTTAACTTCAGCCTCCAGGCAGGAAATAACTGGGTTTTCCCAAATAATAGGCATGTGGTGAATTGGGCCCATGACTATTTGAAATAAAGAAGTCACAGTAAGTCACAAAAAAGTCACAGTAAGAAGGAAGAGAGTTATTCACAGCCATATGAATGTAGACATTTGTTTATTCATTCACTAAAATTTGTAGTAGTATTGTATTCTTTCAATAACAAATGTAGACATTTGTTATTTGTTCAGCAGCATTTATTGGATGGCTTCTATTTGCCATTGTGGTGAGATCATTGATGAAACCACGCCTTCAACTAGCTAGTAGTACAGTACAGGACACAGGCGCATAAATACCTAATTGTAATAAGATATAATTTGTATTAACATGGAGGATATGGAATTTCATAGGATTCTGTGAAATCACAGACATGGGGGAAGGATTCCTATTCACTCAAGTAGAACTCTATGGTTCATCCAGTTCAAAACTAAGGTTAATGAGAGAGGTAACCCCTGTCTAGTTTTTTTGTTTTGTTTTGTTTTTTGAGCTAGGGAGTCGCTCTGTCACCCAGACTGGAGTGCAGTGGCACGATCTCGGCTCACTGCAACCTCCGCCTCCCGAATTCAAGCAATTCTCCTGCCTCAGCCTCCCATATACCTGAGACTAGGCATATGCCATCATGCCCAGCTAATTTTTATATTTTTAGTAGAGATGCGGTTTTACCATATTAGGCTGCTCTCGAACTCCTGACCTCAGATGATCCACCTGCTTCGGCCTCCCAAAATGCTGGGATTACATGTGTGAGCCACTGCGCCCGGCCCCTGTCTAGTTTTTAATCCAGCCCTTTGAGCCTTTTTAGAGGACAGGTGATGACTACAAAAACATTAAAGGCAATATGCTCAAGGTTTCCTTTGCAGGTATCATCTGCCACCAACCCGACCATATCCTTAATGGTGTTTCTTCTCGTTGGTGGGCAGGAGCACTGAAAGTGTGGAGGAGCTCCTCCTGCACCAGTTCCTCAAAACGCTGTCTTACTCATTTGAATCTGCTCCTGGTGCTAGAGCTTGTCTTGCTTGATGAGCAACGTTAGTAGGGTAGCAGTTGAAGAAAAATCTGAGTAAGTGCGGTCCTTTGTGACTTTAATGTCAATTTCATCTACAGGTCAGAGGTGGAGTGCAAAATACCGTTATGATAAGGAGTGGTTGAATAATGGGAGAATGTGCGGGTTATCATTTTTCAAAGAAAATTATTCTCATCTCAATGCCAAAAAGATAGTTTCTACACATCATCTGCTTGCTGATGTCTATGGTGTTACAGAAGTGCTACACGGGTTACAGCTGAAGATTGGAATACTAAAGTAAGTGAAGGGCGGCAAAGGGAGGGTCACACTTCAGTGGACATTTTAATTCGGACCAACACTCTTGGCCTTTTGATGGTCCAGAGTAACAGTCTGGAGGAGACAACAGGTATCCGAGTAAAGTTTCATTTTTAAAAACAAGGAAAGATCAACAACCCTCTGGATGTGTTGGTGCTTCCTGCCTATTCTCCTAGAATGTGTAAGTGTGGTTAAAGGTAGATACAGCATCCAGCAATTCAGCACATTCTAGTCGCTGTCCCGTTGTTTGGCGTGTTCACCATGATGTGCAAAGTTCAGTGCGGCTGCTGTGCTGCGCCTATACATCGCGCCTCCTTCAGGAACGCTGCCAAGATGGAGTAGATCGTGAACAGGGCGAGTGTTTTTTAATATATACATAGATTGATTTAGAGGGGATGAAGGCAGTCTACAAACCAGAATCCATTTCTCTGCTGTGCACCAAATGTGTTAGTCATCCCATACGATTTTCTCTTAAAAAAGTCTTAGCCTCCCTGAAGAACATATCAGAATATTCTTGAAGTGCTTATTTTCAGTCCTTCCTAATGCCTGACTGTAATTCTTCTGTAAAAGAACAAATGTAAAAAACCCCACATTTTAAGTGAAAACAGGATGATTCACTGGTTTGTCACAAGATCTTCTTCATATGGATGTACTTGTCATGGCCAGAAACTTGGCCCCATCCTCCCCTTGCCTTCCCATCCTGTGTCCTTCCCATCCTATCCATTGCAATTTGTCAACATTGTTCAGTCCGTTCCTCTCTCCCTTCTCACTGGTACTGTTACAGCCAGGCTGTTACATTTCATGTGAACGATTGCCATGCTGGTCCATTATCTCTGGCTCTAGTCTTGTACTCTATCAGTTCATTCTTTGTACTGCTGCCAGTGTGAGCTTAGTAGAAGATAAATACCAGCTTGTCCTTCTCCAACTTAATGTACTAGAGCATCTTCCTCTTGTCCAATGGACTGAGTCCTTCCATGACACATACTCTGTCTACCGTTCTGTTGCCACATATTCCCATATTCCCTGTGCTTTTCCCCCAATGTTCCAGCTATCCCAAACCATAATCCCTAAATGAAGCAAGTTTTTTCATAGCTCTAGGCCTTTACCAGGATAAGCTTCTACCACTAGTGCCCCTAGCAGATGCCTTTTATAATTAACTGGAGTTGGCCCAACTGGAGTTGACCATGTTCTTCTTGGCAAAGTCCATGCATACTGGTGTCAGGCACTTTGGCACTTAATCTTTTTATGTCTGTCTCCCCTTACTATATCATGGGATCCTTGAAAATAGGGCTTGTGTCCTATTCAGCATTTTATCTTCAATTGATAGTGTAGGGTAAGTACTCAGTAACTCTTTGTTGAATAAAATTTGCTTCCATTTATCATAGGCCTGAGTATGAGTTTCTTTTTTAAAAGGCCGTGTAAATACTAAGACTTAAGGGAGGGACTAATGTATTAGGTCTTTTTTTAAAACCTGATTTCCTTCTTGGTGTTAGTATGAGTTTCTCTGCATTCCTGATTTTGCCAGGGATTATAATTGGACCATTTCTGTTCCATATACTTATAGGCCCTCTTTATATCAATATTTTAAATCATAATATATATTATGTACAATTTATTAAAAGTCCTACACATCATGTACTTTCATGTGATATTTTATTTAATCCTTGTAATAAGCTACCTCATTTCATAGATGGGTAGTGAAAGACAGAGATTTTGTAACTTGTCTAGGCTTCTCTATGGTCCAGCAGAATTCAACCCCTTGGACTATTGGACTACAGTGCCAGCTTTTCTTCTCTTATGCCTTTTACTGATATGAGCGTTTTAGCATTTTCTGAATATTAAATTACTAGGGATTCAAAACATTAATTTATAATTTCAGAAACAATACTTATTATTGGAAGAGAACTAATTTGACTCAGTATGTATCTAATTTGGAAATTATTAATATGCAAACATTCTGAGCCTTTTGAAAGGTTTATATCTCCTGAATGTCCTTCCACTTCAGCTCTGATAATTGGATTCCTATTTTACTTACTGCAGAATTTTAATTACTGCAGAATTAACTGTACAATATCATGCTTACATGTTCAGTGAGGATGAGATAAATGGGCATTATCATTGATTGTTTGTGGGGTTATCATTAGTATAATCCCTTTCTAGGTCACTTGGGTAGTACCTATCAAAATTAAAATGTGCATGTTATCCAGCAATTCCATATCTAGAAATTTGTCTAACTGAAATATTCTGACTTGTGTGCAGAGGTACACACAAGTACACAGACACATAACAGTAGGAAGGTGCTTGGCTGGACTGTACAGTTGTAACTATTCAGCCACTAGAGTAAAAGTAAGGGAAATCTATCTATGAAATGATATGGCAGGATGCCCATAGCGTGTTAGGTACAAAAAGGCAGATTATATGTGTTCTGGTTGTGTCACAAGAATATAACGTATGCTATTTAAGAACTAATTTTAGGTATATAGAAAAAGTCTGAAAGGTTATACCTCAGTTATTTATGATTGCCATGGGAGAGGAATTTTTTACTTTCTGTGCATTTATATTTAGGATTTTTTTCATCAGGAATTATCATTTTTTCACTGAATAAAAGTTTTTAAAATACGCTTACATGAAAGTTTTTCAAATTTTACAATGAAAAAATGACTAAAAAATCAGTAGAAAAAGAAATGCATGTATCAAATGATGACGTGGACTATCAACACAGTTAAGTTCGTTACTGCTTTTCTGAGTGTTATTTCTTTAAAATTGAGAAAATTCAAATTTTAGATGAAATCCTGGAGTGAGTTAACTTAAAGAATACCTTTGCTTTTGTCTTGAGTCCCAGATCTCTTAACCTAGTTCTGAAATATATTATTGTATTTAGCTTGTTACTGGATTTTTGTTTTTCTGAACTGCTGTTTTTTCAACTTTGTTTTAAGGAATAAACATCATCCTGACCTTCATCTCTGGGCTTGTTCTGGGAAGCGAAAAGACCAAGATCAAGTAATAGCTGGGTTGGAGAGAAAAATAGCGCAAGACACAGTTAATCGAGAAGAAAAGAAATATGTGCAGAACCATAAAGAACCACCTCGTTTGCCCCTAAAAATGGAAGGAACTTACATAACAAGTGAGCACAGCTATCAAAAGCCACAAAGTTTTGGTCAGGACTGTAAATCTCTCGTAGACCCTGGGAGCTCAGATGATGATGATGTTAGTAGTTTTGAAGAAGAGCAGGAATTCCACATGAGAAATAAAAACCGTTTACAATACTCAGCAAAAGAACACGGAATGCCTGAAAAGGTAAAACTGGTTCATTTTTCTTTGCTTGGAAAATATGATAGAACAACAAAGGAAAATTTTATAAAATAAAACATACTGAGTGCCTAGATTTTACTTGTATTTCGAAGTTTGCCGGTACCCGAGGAGATTTTTTTAAATTTCTCTACAGGAAATCACTGGCCATTTCAACATTTAATTATCTCCTAATTCAAAATTGTAGTAATTCAGTAAACTGTTTCTCTGACAAAAGTCAATTGTATAAGCGCATTAGATGCCTCTAAAACATGAACCACGTTGTATTCCAAATGAAAATGTCCATGTGTAAGAATGTGAAAGTACATATGAGTATAATGATTTGTCTTCCTCTTTATGTGTGTAAGATAAAAGGTGGCACTCTAATTTTCTTTTTAAAAAATTGTAGCATATTTGTCAATGCATCCCACTATTCAGTAAACTGAATTCTGACATATCTTTGTGTATTGGATATCTATAAACTTATTTCCTGTACACTGGGATTATCTTAGAAATGTTGTACCTTTATTTTGTCCTGATTTTCAATTAGTGAGGCCACTTTAAAATTAGTTTTTTTTTTTCATTTTTCTGCATTCCTTAACAAGTAGTTACTGTAAATAAATACTTAACTGAATTGGAAGGTTTATATTTCATATCATAAAGTTTGTGGTAAGTTATTTTGTCTAATTAATACCCCTTGTGTGAAATGAGTTATCTCTGGTAAATCTAAATGCACGTTGTGTGTATGTGAGTGTGTGTGTGAAGCAGTTTGCACTTTTGAAATTTTTAAAAGGTTTTTGCCTTTCCCTCCCCTCATTGGTTTACTGTACTGTAACAGTAAAGTCCAATCTGTAGTTAATTAGACTTTATACTGGTCTTTGGCAACTCTTTTGATTTCTTTTCATCATTGCTTTGCTCTCTTAGGTCCACTTACATCACCAGTTAAGATTAATTGAGGAAGAGGCCAGTCCAAATTAGTCAGATATTCTAATTGCAGAATAGAATTAGTGACTTCATTTAGTTAGCTCATTTTATTGAAGCCTTCTTGCCGGTGTAGCACCATGCGAGGCATGGTGGAGGGAGGTGATAGACACGTCTGCTCTTAAGAACCACCAGCTGGGATTTGGTTATGTACCAGTCCTTCTTTAAAGATATTCCAGGAGTCAGATCGGATCTCACTGTTACCAGTGTTGAGGTGTTTCATGTATCTTTACTTCAATGACTGCATTTCATCTCGTTCTTTGTGTTTGTTTTCCATTGGTCCTTTGGAGAAGAATCCAGCTGATGGGAATACAGTATTTGTTTATAATGATAAAAAGGGCACCGAAGACCCAGGAGACTCCCATCTTCAGTGGCAGCTCAATCTCCTTACACACATAGAAAATGTGCAGAATGAAGTTACCAGCAGGATGGATCTAATAGAAAAAGAAGTTGATGGTAATTTAAGAAAGAACTAAAATATAGTTACTATAGTGTATTTATTGTTACTATGAAGAAGTTACTTAAAAATTATTAAATTATGGGATGAAAACTACAGATACTCTCCATACTGATGGGGCTTTATTACTCCCTTTTTATTGCATTTGACATATTTGGGATCTTTTACACTTAAAACAATATGACTGGGTGTGATCATAGGTTGTTTTCATTTTTTTAAGGTGGATATTTATTAAATACTGTCTATCTGCCAGGCTCAAGATAGATCACTTATGGAATGAATTTATTGGTTTCATTGAACTAAGTTTTCTTTGGAAGTCAGCATAAGGAATGTAAGCATGTTTGAAATGTGAAAACATTTTGAATCAATATTTTACTTTGGTTAGCACTTGTTAAATTAAATCAACGTCTACAGAGTTAAGTAGGTAAACCTTGAGTTTGCATACAGATTTTCAAGTAGTTTTCTTTTATATTTTAAAATTGTGTCATCACACAGGAGGCCTGAAAAGTAGGCCAGAAAGATACTATCCCTATTTTATAGTTGAGAAACGAGAGTAATTTAGATTACCTGATTTTCAGTCCCTGTTGCTCTTAATGCTTTCTGACTCCTGTTTCTTCCTAACATCATAGATGGTATTCTGCACCCCAATTTTTTTTAATTTGGCATAAGCATGTGATATTTCTCCTCTACATTAAGTTAGAGCTCCTACTCCCTCCTGCCCCCTGCCCTTGAGAAAAGAAAAGAGGAAATGGAAACTCATTTTAGAAGCATCTTCCATCTGGGTGTAAGCTAACTGTAGAGCTGATGTAATGTTTTGAGTGGATTTTTGAAGAAAAGAAAATGCGTCTTGACACTATTTCATATTATTAGGTTAGATTTCCAAAGGGAACATGAATAAAAACTATAGAAGATAATCAATTGCATTCTGCCCAGAATTTTAATATGCTCGCATGTATTTTAAAAAGTAGTGTTAAAATAGTGGAACTGAAAGAATGCCGAGAAATTGCTACTTCCTTTTTGTTGTTAAAAAGAACTTCCAGATTAAAAAAAAAATGATTAGGTATGTTTTGTGTAAAGTGGAGATGACTTGAGTCTAATAGAAAGCTTAAGCAAGTATAGGGAACTGTTGTGTCTTATTCTAGGAGTAAAAGGAGACCTTCAAAATGAAGTTAGTATGTATATATGTATATGTGTGTGTGCATGTATATTTTTCCCTCTTATATGTAAAAAATATACATTTCCTGTATATTTAAAGGGGAAAATTATCTTAAATGACAGATAAAAATTGCCAGGAGGGACTTGAACTCTGTGGGGCGGGATAGACAGGACGCTAAACCTCTCGGAAATGGCTTGAGTATGTTGGCCTTCTAAAGACAGGCAAGTGAACTCTTATCTCCATCACAGCTCCAACTTTCTAATTGTATCATTTTCTGACTGTTCGTCCAGTTGCCATTCAGATTTGCTTATTTTCTTCTCTCTTTTAGTTCTGGAAAGCTGGCTTGATTTCACAGGAGAGTTGGAGCCACCAGATCCTCTTGCAAGATTGCCCCAACTTAAACGCCACATAAAACAGCTCCTAATTGACATGGGCAAAGTACAGCAGATAGCCACTCTTTGCTCTGTATGACAACAGTGAACGCTTAATGAAAGAATGTGGCTTTCTTCAGTCAAATCATTTTTATTATCCACATGACAGCTAAGTGGATAATTTAAAAGCCTAGTAATGTCTGGTCATTCACTGGTTTGTGATGTCAATAGGATGGCACCTTGGAAAGCAAAATGAAGAACAGTTTTATCAAGGAAGCTAGAATTTAAAAACAGATTCATGAGCAAGCTGCAAATGAGAATGTTTTATATGCCAAGGATCAATGAAGTAGAATATAATCTGTACTAAGGGATTTCAAGTGGGCAGAATTTTTGAGTACTTGCTTACATGAAGCTCAAGATACCTGTAGAAAGAAATATGGTATATTTATGTAGTTTGTAATAGAAAGATCTACGTTTATAAACCAGCACTTGGCCAAAAACAAAATTGTAAAGGAAATTTAAATTCTGGAGAATTCTACAGGGTTGCTCTTAAGAACTGTCTTCTCAGCAGTTGATCCAGCTGTACGGAAATTTAGGGTATGGATCATGAGCTGTCTCTTGGGCGATGAATGTTCTTAACAGAAAACTGACAGTAGAAGTCTCACTTCTGGGGAAAACAGTTGTGGAATTCTTACTTCATTATGAATGTATTTAAAAACAAACACCAAATAATTGGAATAAATTGCAGGCATTAAGCTCATTAAAAAACTGGCTTGCAGAAGGGTCTGATGTGCCAAGTGATTATGATTCTGCTGGAAAGAGGTTTTTAAATATTGTGGGAGTTCTCCCACCGTAAGTCTTACATAACGCCGTCAGTCCATCCAAAACCTATATATCACCGATACTATATATATCGTATATATAGTTGAATGGCAGTATTCAGGCTCAACATACAGTTTGATCCTGAGTATGCTTGGTGTTTGCCTTCAGAAAAAAAAATTGTAAATAACCTCAGCTGGGATGAGGAGTGACAAATGTCAGAATAATTTGTGGCTGTGGATTTTTTTAACTGCTAGTAGTGGAATACTGGAAAAGCTTCATTTCTGAAGATGAATTTTATTTTTAAAAAATACATGCACACTCAAAACTTTTAGCTTTGATCACAAATGGACACATTTCTGAAACCAAAGGCAACTAAGTTGCTGTGTTAGCTCTTGCTGGATTTTGAGCCTAGGTCCTACTGTCTGCCAGTACTCATGTGAGTTGTATGCGCCCCCAGTGCTACATACGCAGGTATGCGTAAGTGTGTATGCTTGTTTTAAACAAACACTCAACGTACATATGTACATAATCGACACATATTTATATCACATATCTAGTTTTATTACTACAGACTATACGAATTGGTGGTTAACATGAAATGTTACCTTTTAACAGACTGTTTTTAAAAATTAAAAATGTATGTATAGGTTTTGAAATTTTTTTAAAAGGGGAAAAAGACTGTTAGGAGGAGGCTATTTGATGACATATAACACTTGAATATTTTATGCCTCATTCTGTTTATCAGTTCTCGCAATCTGTATAAATGCATTTTAGAACTGATAGACAGTAAACTTGAATTTATCTTTGATAAGAATACGTGCCACTGTACATTCAGATATTATTTAAATTTGCAGACACATTGTTCTATATGTAAGGGTACTGTATGTAAAACTCTTTATTAAAACTATTCCACATATCCTAAAATTTCAGCTTGCCTTTTTGCGGCCTTATATTTTGATGTAAAGATTAAAAGAATGTGCAAAACAGTCAGAAATTTTTATTGCCTTTTGAGATTCTCCAATTTGACAAAGTGCCAAAGATCAACAGACAGAAAATATAGTCCTGTGTATTTACTTGTCATACTTTAACTTTGTGAAAGATCTTACTGATAAATGAAAAGCTTTAGCCGGGGTGGTATTGTGGGGTAGTTGCTTAAACTTGCATATCAAAGTAAAAAAATAGTGCCTGTGTTCGATGTGTGGAGTAAATTTGCTAATGTCTATATTTTATGATTGATACTATTCTCTTTCCTTTGTGTTTTAAAATAATGGCTCTAATATTTTCGCTGTCATGGCTACATTCTAGACATTGAATTTATATCTTCTTTTTTTCAGATACGGAGCAAATAGCATCCTTAACCTATGAATAATGGTGTTGCCTAGATTCTTGTCACAAACACAGAAGATCCTTTGTACTTAGTAACATTCATCCTCTTGATTCCTGGTGAACAGGGTTAAATTAATGCACATTTGTTCTTGTAGTTGGTAAAAATTAGATCAATTTATTTGTTAGCCAACAAATTGAAAATTCCATTAATAGATTACTGAAACTTTTGCTCTGCTTATATATATATATTAACTGGAAATCAGAATTTTAAAATTTAGATCTTTAAATCAAATTATTTTTATGCATATTTTCCATTTAATATAGAATATATCAATCGATTGAAGCCTTTCACAACTAGTGGGCTGACCCTTTTCTTCTTTAAGAGAGTGAATTAATTTCTAAGAAGTCAACCCATTGTGAAAAGTTTCAGATGAGATTATTGTCTTTTAGTATTTTTAAATATCACTATATATATTTAAATAGAAGGAATAAACTAGAGAGAGTGTTTCTTGAAAAGACAGTGTTTTATTTGCCACCCAGACAGAACAGAATGAGCATCGATAGGGCTCCCTCTTGGTGTGTTACCGATAAACTTGTACTTCATCATACTTGTTTGTGTTTCTGCTGACTTACTTCCAAACTTAAGAGTAATGTACTTTGAAAGCAACTTGGTTATTCTTTTAATTTCAGGTAAAACTCCTTTTCCTAACACTCATCTTATTTCCACTGTCTTATTTCCTCTCAGATGTTCATATTTCACATGTTCAAAAGGAAGCATACTATTTCCCCTCCAATAAATGAAGTCTGCCAACTTCACTGTCTCCGTTAATAACATTACCCTAAGAGTCCAGGTTTCAAACACCTAGTCGTCTCTCATGTCCGTATCATTAAAACAGATAATGTTGTCTTCTTACTTCTCAATCCTAATGAAAGTCCAACATGTTTTATAAAATAATGTCATGAAGATATTACTACTGGCCTCTGAAACCGTAACTTTGCCTTTATTCTAATTCATCAAAATTGTCACTGTCAGACTGTTCCATGCATTACATATGTTCCATACATTTTACATGTTACTTGCAGTATCTAATTTGTTCATAAAATAAGTAAAGCGATCATTTTCTAGACAATGCTGAGATACAGAGACATTTAGAAACTTACCCAGGATAAGACCTAAGGGGCAGGTTCAAATCCTGTGCTTTTCCAGTGCATGGTCTCTTCCAGCATATGTGCTTCAGCTATTCTTGTCATTTCAGTTTTCTGCTCTAGAATGTCTAGTGACTCCCTGTTTCAAAGCATGTCAGGTCTTTGTAATCTGGATCTTTTACAATTTACGTAATCCTCAAAGTTATTTAAATGTAGCCTCAATGTTAAATGGACTACACTTGTTTTCCTCTATTATAACCTTCATACTATTTTCCTCTTCTGGAAAATTCTCTGTTTGTCGTCTCTCTGTAAACCCAGACAATCCTTCAGACTTCATTTCTCTTCCTATGAGAAGTAATCCATTAACGGAAGCCTTTCGTGGTATCCTGCATTGTACCAAGCTATGGAGCAACTACATCAGTGATTAATAATATAGTAGAACAGGCATGAACTTTGCAGTCTTGGGACTCAAATTTTCACTCTGGCAATTTACTAGCCATGTGATCTTTTGGAACTTTAGTATCCTTATCTGTAAATTGGGAATAATGCCCAGCTTAGAGCCTTGTTTTGAGAATTAAGTAAAGCAAATAAAGTACCTAGAAGCTGTTAAATAGAAATTTCAGTAGACATTTAGGGTTGTCCCTGTGCCAGCTATTAAGCTTAGAGGCTGAGAATGGATATGGGATTAATAAGATCACAGTCTATAGACAAATGGAAACATAAAAAATATTTTTCACTAAGTTAGGTGCTATCAGAGAGTATAAGGAGACAAAAGAAAGAATTAGACTTGTAGGTGGAGGGGCTTTTGGGAAATAGGTGATGTATGTTAATTAAACCAGTTGTCTTCTCATGTGTTTCAACTAAGTGGCTTCTAAAGAAATTTCAAAAAATTGCATTCCACTCCTGGTACCCACCGTCTTTGGGTACTCCTAAAAGTAGAGCAAGAGACAAGATTTGATTGTACTTAAGTTTCTTCAGGAAATGATCCAAGGAGGTTGAAATGAGGGAGAAACAAAGGTGTGGGAGGGGAGGGGAAAAGCTAATATAAATATGTGTAATTGAAGACACTGCCATGAGCAATAGGGCTTTGTTTCTTCCATTTGAGGTTGTAAATTTAGACTATTGCAGAGGATAATTTCCAATTTGCAAATATTGATATGTTCACATCAACCAGTTACATTATTTTTCAATTTTTACAATAGAATCAGAATAGTTTTGTTACTTACCAACATGTTTTTAAAATCCATGAGCAATCTTTCTTTAACATTTAGAAATTTTACCTATGTTTATATTCTCCCTTCTGCCTTTCCATTTTACTTACCAACACAATATTATTTTCTATAATTATAGGCCTTTATCATCCTCTCATACTTTTGTCCACAAAAAATGGTATATTGCAATTTAAAAAAGCATGGTCTTAATAGAGTATCAAAATACACCAAGCTCTAACATCACTGAATAAATAGAAAAATTTACAATTGTAGTTGAAGATTGCACCCCTCCTAATTTAGCACTAATTGATAGAACAAGTAGACAAAGTGAGGATATATTATAGAAGACTTAAGCAAAAACAATCACCCAAAATGACTTAAAATGGATATTTATGGAAGCTTCTGTCCAACAACACAAGAACATACATTTTCTTTTTAAGTGTACATAGAACACTAAAGAAAATAGACTATATGCTAGGCCATAAAACAACATATCTCGATAAAGGTAAATACAAAACAATATGTCTCAATAAATGTAAAATAATTGAAATCGTGCACAATATGCTGTCTGACTACAACTGAATTAAATTGGAAATCGATACCAGGAAGATATCTGGAAACATTCCCAAACATTAGGGAATTAAACAGTGTACTTCTAAATAACCCATGAGCCCATAAAAGTTATAAGTAAAATTAGAAAATATTTTAAATTGAATGAAAATGAAAACACAACATGCTAAAATGTGTGGGATACACCTCAATGTTAGAAATTACAGCTTTGCTTATATTTATAAAAGTATAAAATCACTGATAAAAAGATTTCACCTTAAGAAACCAGAAGATAAAGAGTAAATTAAAGCCAAATAAGCATAATAACAAGGAAATAATGATAGTGCTGGAATGAGTGGAAATATTAAATGAACAAAATACAAAAGTCAATATAAATCAGAAAGCTGGTTCTTTGAACAGAGCAGAAATTGATAATCCCTTGGAGACTGATAAATAATTAGAATGGAGAGTTTTTTCAAAGACGGTGAATAACTATATTTCCATATATTTGAGGCTTAGATTAAATGGAAGAATCCCTCAAAGGACACAAATTACCAAAAGACAAGAAATTGGAAGAAGTTGAATTTATAATTAAAAACCTAGGCAAAGCACAGTGACTCAAACCTGTAATCCCAGCAATTTGGGAGGTCAGGACAGAAGGATCACTTAAGCCCAGGGGTTCCAGACCACCCTGGGCAGCATAACACCCTGTCTCTACAAAAAGTAAATGACAACAACAATAAAAATGGCTAGATATAGTGGCACCTAGTTGTAGTCCCAGCTACTCGAGGCTGAGGCGGGGGAGGATCGCTTTAGCCCAGGTGTTTGAGGCTGCAGTGAGTGGTGATTGTGCCACTGCACTCCAGCCTGGGTGACAGAGCAAGGCCCTGTCTCAGAACAACAACAGAAAAAACCTTCAGGCCTAATTGAATTCTATTATAACATTTAAGGGAGATGTAATCTCGATTTTATGGAAACGCCGGCAGAAAGTACAAAAAAACATTGAGTATCTTACATCTTGAGATGAACTTTGACCTCATGCCAAAACCGGAAAAAGAAGATATCAGAAGACCAATACATACTCCTCCTGAATATAGATACAGAACGCTAAGCAAAATATTAGAAAACCAAACCCAGCAGTATAAAGGGTAATATATCAAGATCAGGCTGAGAATATGATGTTGGTTTACTATTCAAAAATCAGTGTAATAAAACGTCAATAAAAGAATACAAACTATATGTTAATCTCAATGAAAAAGTATTTTACAAATTTCAACACCATTTATGATTTAAAATAATCAGAAAACAAAGGAATTTATAACTATATGAAGGGCATATACCAAAAAACTTAATCTACCATCATAGAGGCAAAAGAATATGTTCTTCCCTAAGATGAGGAACAAAGCAAGAACGTCTACTGTCACTACTTTTATCCAGCATTGTGTTGGAGTTCCTGCCAGTGTAAGATGGAACTGGGCAATAAAAGGAAATAACAGTAAACCAATTGGAAAGAAAGATGACATGCTTTGTACCTGGAAATTTCTAAGAAATCTACCAAAATACTACCAGCAACTAATAGTTCTGTGCATTAGCAATGGGCAATTGGAAATTAGAATTTAAAGATAAATGCTATTTTCAGCAGTATCAAACTATCAACAGGTATAAATTTGAAAAATATTTATATGCAGAAAACTACAAAAACAATGCTGAGGATAATTAAAGAAGACAGAAATAAATAGAAAGCTATACCAGGATAATGGATTGGAAGACTCAGTGTTGCTGAAATGTTGGTTCTTCCAAAATTGACCTGTAAATATAATGCAGTCCTACTTAAAATCCCAGAAGACTTTGAATTAGATTATCCAGGTTATTCTAAGATTTATATGAAAATGCAAAGGACCTAAAATAGCCAAAGAAATTTCAAGAAGAACAAAGTTGGAGGTAATCCAGTTTCTAATTTTGAGGCTTATTATAAAGCTACAACATGGTGTAAATATAGAGATGTAGATCCATGGTACAAAAATAGAGAATCCTGAAATAGACCTAAAAAATATGATCAATTGAATGAAAGTTTCAGTTGTTCCACATCCTTGTCAACATTGGTAGTGTTAGTGTTTAAAGTTTTAGCCATTTAAGTGTGCAGTGCTATCTTATTTATTTATTTATTTTTTTCTTTTTGGAGACAAGAGTCTCACTCTATCACGCAGGCTGGAATGAGGTGGTGTGATCTTGGCTCACTGCAACCTCTGCCTCCTGGAATCAAGTGATTCCATGCCTCAGCCTCCTGAATAACTGGGATTACAAGTGCATGCCACCGTGCTCAGCTAATTTTTGTATTTTTAGTAGAGATGAGATTTCACTATGTTGGCCAATCTTGTCTTGAACTCCTGACCTCAGGTGACCTGCACCCCTCAGCCTCCCAAAGTGCTGGAATTACAGGTGTGAGCCACGGGACCTGGTCTCTCTTACTGTTTTTATTTCCATGTCAATATCTAATTGCTCCAGCACCGTTAGTTGAAAAGATTATCTTTTTTCCCTTTGAATTACCTAGGTGGCTTTTTTGAGAGACAACTATAATTATGTTAGTTTATTTCTGCACCCTATATTCTTTTTCCACTAATCTATCTATATTTCTATCCTTATGCCAACATGAGACCATCTTAATTACTATAACTTTTACTAAGGTTTAGAATCAGGTAGCATAATACTAATTATGTTCTTCCATAAAATTATTTTGCTAATTCTAGGGTTTTTTTTTTTTTTTTTTTTTTGCACTTCCATAAACATTTTAGGTTCAGCTTGTCAACTTCTTTTAAAATCTGCTGGAATTTTGAGAGGAATTGCACTGAATCTATAGATCAATTGCTGTCTCAACAATATTGAATCTTCTGATCCATGAGCATGGTATATTTCTACATTTGTATAGAATTTATGTATTTTTTTCCTCAGCAGTTTTCTTGTAGTTTTGAATGTTCAGATTTTGCACTTATTTTGTTAAATTTATTTTAAAGTATTTTATTCTTGATTATATTTTAAGTGGAACTGTTTTCTTAGTTTCATTTTTAGATGTTTTACTACTAGAAAAGAGAAATAAAATTGAGTATTTAAAATTTTATATCTGCTAAAATCACTTATTAGTACTACAATTTTTGTATATTCCCTAAGATTTTCTATATAAATTATGTTTTCCATGAATAAAGACACATTTATTCCTTTATTAATGTGTATGTCTTTATTTCTTATTGTATTATTGCACAGGCAAGAACATTCAATCCAATGTGAATAAAAGAGGTGAGAGTAGACATTCTTGCATCATTCCCTTGGGAGAAAACATTCAGTCTTTTGCTATTAAAGATGATGTTATCTTTAAATTTTTGGTACATGCCTTTGATCAGATTGAAGTCACCTTTTATTCTGGTTTGTTGAGAGAGTTTTTTTTATGGTTATTATTAATGGGTGTTGGATTTTGACAAATGTTTTTCTGTTTCTGTTGACTTGGTCATATAACCTTTGTATTTTTTAATATAGTGTATTACATGAATTCTTTTGGCGGTTAAACCAACCTTGAATTCCCAGAACAGACCCTACTTTGTCATGATATAAAATGCATGTTATATATTGCTGGATATGACTTGCTATTATGCGGCTAAGAATTTTTATATTTGTATTCATAAGGGAATATTGTTCTGTAGTTTTATTTTCTTGTAAGATTTTTGTGTGGCTTTCATATCAGGGTAATACTGGCTCTATTAAATTAATTGGAAAGGGTTCCCTTTTTATGTAATTTCTGGAAGACTTTATGTGAAGTAAATATTATTTCTTTCTTAAATGTTTGGTAGACTTCACCAGTGAAACCACTAGGATTGGCCTTCTCTTTGAGAGATTTTAAATTGCTGATTCAAATATTTTATCAATATAGATATTTAGATTTTTAGTTTCTTCTTAGAGTTTATTTTAGAAGTTTGCATCTTTCTAGGAACATGTCCATTTCATCTAGTTGTCTAATGTGTTAACATAATGTTTTTTATAATTGTTCCTTAAAATTATTTTAATTTATGGTTAGTCTGTAGTCATGTCTCTTATTCTTGATTTTATAATTGGCTGCTTGTCTCTCCCTTTCTCTCTCCCTTCCTCCTGCCTTCCTTCCTTCTTTTCTCTTTCTCCCCTCACCCCAAATCCTTAGTCTACTTAGAAGTTTGTCAGTTTTGTTAGCCTTTTCAAGAAACTGTTGCTTTTTTAGTTTTTCTGTTGGGTTTTGTAGTATGTTTTATTCATTTCTGCTCTGATCTTTTGAATTTCTTCTTTTTTGTTTTATTACCCTCTTTTAGCTTCTTGAGATAAAAACTATGATTACTGATTTTAGATCTTTCTTCCTTTCAATATAGGCATTTAAAGCTATAAATGTTCCTCTAATCACTGACTTAATTGCATATCATACTTTTTGACTTGTCCTTTCTATTTTCATTCAGTTAGAGATATTTTCTAATTTCTATTGTGATTTCTTTGTTGACCATGGATTATTTAGAAATGTTGTTTAATTTCCTAGTACATGGGGATTTCTCAGATTTCATTCTGTTCATTATTTCTAATTTTGTTCCATTATTGTTGGAGAATATTCTTACATGATTTTAGTCCTTCTCAGTTTATTGTCTTGTTTTATGCTTAGCATATTGAATATGCACTTGAAAAGAATGTGTATTATGCTATTGTTAGGTGAAGCATCCTATACATATCAGTTAGGTTAAGTTGGTTAAGAGTTTAGCTCATGTCTACTATATCTACTGTATCTTTGCTGATCTCTCTAGTTGGTATATCAACTATTAAGAAAGAGATATTGAAATTACCAACTAAAATGATTGAATTGCCTATTTGTCTTTTCAATTAAATCAATGTTTATATTTTTTGGCCTCTGTTGTAGTTTGTGTGTGTGTGTGTGTGTGTGTGTGTGTGTGTGTTTATAATTTTTTATATCCTGGCATACTAAACTTTTCATTACTATTAAGTATCTCTTTTTATTTCTAGTAATACTCCTTGTCTTAAAGTCTGTTCTCTCTGATATTGATGTACACAAGAGCAATGAAAACATGTCCACATAAAAACTTATTTACAAATATTCATAGGAATATTATTCATAATGGCCAAAAAGCAGAAACAACACAAATGTGCACCAACTGATAAATGGATAAATAAAATGTAGTATATCTACATAACGGAATATTATTCAGCAAAAAAAAATGAATTAATGACACATGCTACAACACATCTACAACATAGATGAACATTGAAACCCTCATACTAAGTGAAGGAAGCCTATCACAAAAGACCACATATTATATGATTTAATTTATATGAATTTTCCAGAATAGAAAAATCTATAGAGACAGAAAGTGGGTTGATTAGTGGTTACCTAGGACTGTGGGGAGGATGGGGAGATTGGATGATGGTGGCTAAAGGGTGGGGGATTCTTTTGAGGATAACATTCTAAAGTTTATTATAGTGATGGATGCAAAATTATGTAAATGTGCCAAAAGCTGTTGAATTATACACTTTAAATAGGTGAATTGTATGGTATCTCACCCAGTCTTTTAAAAAATTTTTTAAAGAAAGAACACATATACATCAAATTGTTGACTATGATAAAACTAAGGAGATGTTACAGCCAAATAAAATTTTAAATCCTGGATTGAATCCTGGAACAGAAAGAGGAACATTAGTGCAATAATTGGTGAAATTCTATGACAGTATCCAGTTTAGTTAATAGTATTGTTCTGATGCGATGTTAACGTTAGGTGAAATTGATTGGGGGTATATGGGAACTTTGCGCTACTACTGCAACTTTTAAGTCTGTAATTATTTCAAACTAAAAAAGTTAAAGAAAAACTATATGAGATGAGAGTAAAATGTAACCTATAGATTGTAGTTCAAAAGGCACCAATAATGGTTAGTTAATTGCAACAAATGCACCACACTGATATAAAATGTGAACAGTAGGGAGAACTGCATGGGGAAGGAGGATATATGGGAACTCTACACTATCACACAATTTTCTCTAAATCTAAAGCTGTAAAGTCTATTAATTTAAAAAAAATAAAGATTTCAAAATCTATTTCTGAAAAATGAATATGAAAGAATATGCTATCTGTTTAGTTTGAGAAAGAAAAGAATTCAGTGAAATTATTACAAACTGACAGGCAATTTAAAGTTCATCCTTGCAACACACTGTCTCTAGGAATCAGGCTGGCTCAGGAAATCAAGGAGGAAATACAGTCATGAGAAAAATATATCTCTTACAATCAACACAGAAGCCTTGAAATAATAAAACAAAATTAAGGAAGATAGAAGAGAGTGTTTCTTTGGAGAAAGGGTGCAATCTGTGAAGACAGGTCAGGTTTAATTATAAAATAGAGCTTTGAAGTCCAGAGTGGGTTGATACGGGTGGGAAGTAGAGATGCACAGGGAATCCAATTACTTTGAAAATAGACACTAGAGAAAACAGAAACATCTTAATTTTTACAGGTCAAAACAGACTTGAAAAGATTGGACCACACTACACTCTGAGATCTTGGAAGATCTTGGCTCTGTTGTTGGATTTCTTCAAAGAGAGAACTAGGATCAACAAACAATTGAGAAGTTCCATCTTAAAACCACAAATAGTTCAGTAAGTGGGAACCATCCCACGAAGAATGGGCCACTGTATGGGATGCTTACAGAAAATCTAGACAGATGTAAGAAGATTGGTCCAAACACACAGAGTACTCAAAGTAGTTTTAGTGAGTTTCAAGGTGAGGCAGTCATCTTCATACAGAGGAGGAGATACAGATACTATTTATGCCCCAAGGAAACATGCCTGAAAATTTTAAAGAATGATGGCTCTGAAGTGAGGCACACTAAGGTGAGACCCATTGGAGGGGCCAGACAAAACAAGATAATGCACATGTCTGAACTGTTGGTCAAATGGCAGAATGTCTTGACAGAGATACTTGAGGAAGTGGCAGTGGACAAGATAGATCTGAATAACTGATGCTTTTGGCAGTCCCAGAGTATAATGATTTTATCTCCTCAGATCTGAGAGAAACAAGTGGACAAATCTAGTGGTATATGTTTGAAAATATTTCCAGAAACAACGGAACTAAAAGAAAGAAGGGCTCAAGTCCAGCAAACCATCCCAGCCCAAAATGAATCAGAGAAGAAAAGAGAGTGACTTAAGCTAGTTAATATATTAGACAATAGGATGGACATTTCAGAAAGCAAAAGGAAAAGTGGGAAACAAAATGTCAATGCCGTATTTCTCCATGGCAGAAAACCATGTAGCAAAACAACTACTACTCAAAACACAGAACAGTTGAAAATAAGGAAAAGCAGTGTTTTCGGGAGCAATGGGGTTCTAATCATTACTAGTCCCATAAAGTGACAGCCTTCAAATACCTTAATAAGCTAAAAATGATACTTCTGCTGAAAAAAATTAGGGGACAGGGAGGAAACATTCCCAAGGGTAAGACTTCAGAGGGTTGCAAAATTCCAGGACAGCAGCCAGTGTGAGACGGGACCGTACGTGGCTGTTCACAAAAGCCAGGAGATGAAGTATGGCCAGATACATCCACCTCAGTGTTGCACATTGGGCTCAACAGAGCAACAGAAATGGAGAGATTTCAAGTATGTTCAACACAAGGAGATGCATCTTAAATAAGGCTAACATCTGGGGCTGCCACCATTGAAACATTCTCATTTTTGCACGAAAGATGATAACAAGTATTTATTGCACGACAGACACGACTATGCATTTTATATTTATTACTTTATGTATAATTACCTCATCCTATGAAGCTGGTCACTAATAGCATTACAACTTTATAGATGAGTAAATTGGGGCACAGAGAGATTAAATAGCTTGTTCAAGGTCACATTGTTAGTACTGTTGGTAGAGTTTCATGGAGGCCAGAGGCACTCTAGTGAATGCAGGATGACTCTGATGGATGATCTTTCCCTTTCCAAGAGTTAGCCATTTTTTTAAAATGGTAGAGACCACTGGACTTAGGCAGGGTTTGGAGGGGGGCATTTGGGGAAACTTGGGAGTGCTTCTGCCTTATCCCTGATTTTCAGTCTATGAGAATTCTTCTTCCCTAAATGCTCTTGGCTTCTTGTTCCATCCCTTTTCTATAGATGTTGATAGTTACCTGGTTGATGAGTAACTTTTCCTCTTTTCTAATGTAAACATTTTTACTATAAATTTTTGCTATGAATTTCTCTTTCAGTACTGCTTTAGCTGTGTTCAACAAGTTTTGATATGTTGTATTTACATTTTAATGCAGTTCAATGTATTTTTAAAATGTCCTTTGAATCTTCCTCTTTGACTCATGGAATACTCAGAAGCGTGTTTAGTTTCCAAGTGGTCAGAAATTTTCCTGTTGTCTTTTCTTTATTTATTTCTACTTCAATTCCATTTGTTCATAGTACACATTTTGTATGAATTCAATTCTTTTAAATTTGTTAACGTTTATGGCTCAGGATATGGTCTATTTTGGTGTATGTTCCATGGATGTTTGAAAAGAACATGTATTCTGCTCTGTTGGATGGGGTATTCTTTAAATGTTAATTAGACCCTACTGGTTGATGGTGTGGAGTTCTTTTGTATCCTTGCTGATTTTCTATCTAGTTGTTCTATCAATTGTTGAGGCAGAGGTTGATTTGTCAATTTCTCCTTTCAGTTCTATCAGGTTTTGTCTCACCTGTTTTGCAGCTCTGTTGTTTAATGCATACACATTAGGATTGCTGTGGTTTTCTTGGAGGATTAATGCTTGTGTCATTATGTATTATTTCTTTCTGTCCCTCAGGACTTTATTTGCTGTCAAATCTGTTTTATCTGATATTAGTAAAGTCACTCCTGCTTTCTTTTGATTAATATTTGCATGGTACATCGCTTTTCATTCCTTACTTTCAACCACCTATGTTATTATAGTTGAAGTGAGCTTTTTGTAGGCAGTATATCAGTGAGTCATATTTTATTATATACTCTGCCAACCTCTGTCTTTTAATATTGTACTAATTTTAACTATATTGTAATAATTGATATTTTAGGGCTTGATCTGCCATTTTATTTTTATTTATTTATTTTTTAGATATAGTCTCACTCTGTCACCCAGGCTGGAGTGCAGTGGTATGATCTCGACTCACTGCAGTCTCCCCCTCCCAAGTTCAAGTGATTCTCCTGGCTCAGACTCCTGAGTTGCTGGGACAATAGGCATGCACCACCATGCCCAGCTAATTTTCGTATTTTTAGTAGAGACGGGGTTTTGCCATGTTGGCCAGGCTGCTCTTGAACTCTTGGCCTCAGGTGACTCGACTGCCTTGCCCTCCTAAAATGCTGAGATTACAGGTGTGAGCCATGCTGGTTCTCCCTGTTTTCCGTTTCTGTTTTCTTTTTTCTCCCTTTTTGTGAGTTACTTGAACATTTTTTTTCTAGAATTCTATTTTGATTTACCTGTGACATTTTTTGATTGTATCTCTTTGTATAGCTTTTCCAGTGACTGCTGTAAGTATTACCTTATATATACATAACATATTACGTACTGGTATTGGAATCTTTACCAGTTTGAGTGAAATATAGAAAGCTTATCCCTTTTCCATATTTTTACCCTCTGTCATTTATAACATAATTGTCTTAAATGTGTCCTCTATATACATTAAGAACCACATCAGACAGTGTTGTTATTTTTGTTTTAATCATCAAAGATAAGTTAGAAAACTAAGGAAGAGAAGAAAGGTCAATCGTATTTACCCAATGTTTTTTTCCTTTTACTATTCCTCCTTCTTTTCTAATGTTCCAAGATTTCTTCTTTTGTCTTTTTTTCCTGTTTTTGAGAACTTTCTTTAGCCATTCTTTTAGGGAAGATCTGGTGACAAATAGTTTTCCTTCGTCTGAGAATATCTTGATTCTTGTCTTCATTCTTAAAAAATATAGTTTCACTGGATATGGAATTCTGGACTGACAGTTCCTTTCTCTCAGCACTTGAAAAGTGTTGTATCACAACCTTCTGCTCTTCATTATTTTTCATGAGAAATCTGCTATCATTCAAATTGTTTTTCCTCTGCAGGAAAAGATGTTTTTTCTCTTTTGCTACTCTCACAATTCATTTTCGTCTTTAATTTTTAGATGTTTGATGTGTCTTGGTACTGGTTTCTTTGGGTTCATACTCTGGTGTTTACTCAGAGCAAATCTGTAGTTTCATAGCTTTTGCCAAATTTGGAAAATTTTCAGCCATTACTTTTTTCAAATTTTCAGTTCCACCTTCTTGCATTCTAATAACATGAATGTTAGATCTTTTGTTACAGATCTGCAGGTCATCAAGGTTCTGTTTACATTCTCTCTGTTTTTCAAATTGGATTATTTTCATTGTTATGTCAAGTTCCTGGGTTATTTTCTCTGTTTCTTTCATTTTGTTGTTTGGCCACATCTATTGAGTGTTTTATTTTGGTTATTTTCTTTTTTAGTTCTAAAATTTCCATATAGTTATTCTTTGTATCTTCTATTTCTTTACTGAGAATTTCTATTTTTTCACTTGCTTTATACACATTTATAGTTGCTTGCTAAAACATTTTTATGATGACTGTTTTAAAACCCATATCAAATAGTTCTGACATCTCTGTCATCAGATGCTGGCATATATTGATAGTCTTTTTTCACTGAAGTTGAGATTTTCCTAGTTATTGGTACAATTAGTGATTTTTGATCAAGACTTGGACAATTGGGGTGTTAAGAAACTTTGGATCTCATGTTAGAAGAACTCTTATGCCCTCACTACATTGGAAAACAGGAGATGCTACTTCGTTACTGCTAGGTGAGGCTGGAAGTCCAAGTTCTTACTCCATTGACACCTAGAAGCTGTTGTGCTTTTCTGTACTGCTAGGCAGGGATGGCAATTCAGTCTCTTCTCTAGGCTGATGCCACCCTGCCTGAGACGGTCAGGGTTGCCCCATTACTGCTCACCACATGACATTTCATGGACACCACTGGGAGATGGTCTTGCTACTGCTGGGCAGTTGTGAAGGTCCTGATACTTCACTAGATCTCTTCTGACACACCAAGTGGCAAGGGGGAGAGTGACGCCTTATTACCACTGGATGGGAGCAGAATTCCAAGCTCCCTACAAGGTCTCCACTGATACTGCAGAAAGAGGAGGCTCATTCCTCCCCAGCAGGGTAAAAGTCACAGCTCCTCACTCTGTGTCCTCTGACAAACCCTGTCAGAGGGATTGGGGAACCTCCTTACAGATTGACAGGAGTGGAAATCTGGGCTCCTCACTTGACCTTTGCTGGCTTGGTGGGGTTAGAGACAGATTTTCTGTGATGTTTGGTATAGTAAAGAGGTGTTTATCTAAAAGTTTTCTGTCTTACCAGGCTGCTGCCTTTCCTGGAACTTTGGCTCAAGAGGCTTTTCTTGGGGCTTGTTTTATCGGTGCTCATTGGCATTTCTGAGTATGCTGCATCTCCAACATCTCATTTGAGACTTAGGAGGCCAAATAGATCCAGGAAACTCCTACCATCTGTCTCATTCCTTTGATCCTGAGGGTGATAGCCAGTCTTCCTTCTCTCCACCTTTCAGTGACTTATGTTTGTTTTATATATAGTGTTCATGGTTTTAGCTATACTTAGTAAGAGGTATAGGGAAAAGTGTATTTTTCACTCCATCTTTCTGGGCTGAGAAATCAAGAACCAGAAATGTTTATTATTGCCCTAGAAACCTAGGAGAAGAAGGGTTGTGACTTTGTGTCCTTGGGTATGTCGGGGATGGGAAGAAGCTGTCCCTAGTGGTAGCAGGGATCCAACAATATAGTGGCAGCCTGGACTAAAGAAGAGCTGGCTGGGAAGCAACCTGTGGTGCATGACAGCTGATGGATGGATGTCAGAAACAGTGGTGTCTGATGATCCATTTGAAGCCATCTCCTCCTCTGTATTCCTATTACTCCATTTCCCCTATATCTTCAGTAAGCACCTATTGTATGTAGCAGCTTAGTATTAAAGAATGAAGGAGATGAAAGAGAAGGTTATGCAATTGTATTTTGGGCCAAGGAAAGTGGGAGAGGTGGCAAGGCCAGTGATGAAGAGCCTTCCAGAGTGATAGAGGCCTGAGCAAGGAACAAATTGGTGAAGAAAGATTAGGACGTTGGCATGTGGAGACACTGTGGAAGCCTGTATGTTCTCAGAGCTCAGTAGAGAGGAGGTAAAAGCAGGGAGCAATAGCTGAGTCATTATGAGAAAGAGGGTTTCATGGTGGAGGAAGTGACACCTTGGCTGGATTCTCTTGAAGCTTGCTGAACTGTTGCTTGAGTGGAGAGAAGCACCTCTGCTTTTGCGTATGGAGGGAAGCTCTTTGCATGGATTTTGAAGGCAGCCTGTGCCGTTCGGACTGCTGAGTGCCCTCCCACAGGCTCCTAATGCCTTGCTGCTTTTCCAGGTGGGGTTTGAAGTGGAGTCAGCTCACAGGCCTGCCATTCCTCTCTCATAGTACTCTTCATTCCAGTGATATCTTGGCCTGCTTCATGAACCCTGAGCCCACAGTTCCTAAAGCACCAAACCCAGTGAAGCAGAGACACTCCTGGCATGGGTCTGTGAGTTGCTTCTCAGGGCCCAGGCCAGCAACAATGATTCAGCACACAGGCCAACCTATGCAAGCTTTATGCGTGCATTTTAGGGCAATGGGAAACATGGTGAGCGAGATTTGTGGTAAACCTTTAACTACATTCAACTTCTTCTAAGATTTATCTGCTTTAGAATATGTAGAGATGGAGAAATGACCAGGGACTGCACAATGCTGTGCTTATTATATTGCTATAGAGCAAAGGATGCTGCTGGCTCTCCATAGCCTGGGGTGAACTTGGCCCATGTAATGGGGCAGCAGGGAGTCAGGCAGGTGAGTTCTTCCTCTTGTGTCTCCTTTTCCAGTAAATGCCAATACGCTCCCCAGATCACGTTTGCCTAACATCTAGGTCTTAAACTAAGCTGTCCTCCCCCTCCCCAGGGTGAGTTGATCTCCCTGCCACGTACCTCCTGAGCACCTGTTGGCTGAGTCTCCATCCCCATCTGTGAAAACGCTTTGTGATGTGCTATTTCATATCACAGAATGGAAACTGTGTTTTGATTCACCAGGACTCAAACACTCTTTCTGTCGAATCTATAAAGTGACCTGGAGGGCCATATTTTAGAGGACTGTCCCTGCAGCTGGTGAGGAAGCCCTGGTGAGGGGCAGCATAGGAAGCTGTTCTGGCTGGCTGGTTCTAGGCAGAGGCGATGTGTTGGAGGCAGGAGGAGTGAGGATGCAGAGGAGGGGAGGACCCAAGACGTGGAAATGAGCAGTAGCCTGGTACAACTTGGAGGCTGATAAGACTTGAGGAAGGAGGTTTAGGAAGGGGCTTGGATTTGCTAACACAGAGACAGCCAAAGGTATGATGTTGGGAGAAAGGTTGAGGAGTTCGGATTTGGATGTGCTGAATTTGAAAGGTCTGTAGGGTGTCCAGGCAGAGTGGACCTGAGCTCAAAAACGTCTGGCTGGAGACTGAGCTGGAGAGAGATGTGGAAGCTCCAGGCATGTGTGGTCCCCAGGAAGGATGTGCAGAGCACGGGCTGTCATCTGTTTTTAATCCACACCCTGACACTTAAAATGACTGTTGTGTTTTACTTTCTCTAGTTTGTATCATGAACCCAACAACAATGACAGTAGCTGTTACGGACTAATTGTGCCCTCTCCCCAATCCATATGTTGAAGTCCTAAAACCAGGACCTCAAAATGTGGCTGCATTTGGAGATCGGGCCCTTAAAGAGGTAATGAAGTGCATAATGAGGCCACAAGGTGGGCTCTAATCCAGTAGGACTGGTGTCCTTAAAGGAAATAGATATTAGGACACGTGCACACACACAGGAAAGACCAAGTGAGGACACAGGGAGGAGATGGCCATCCACAAGCCAAGGAGAGGAGCCTCTAAAGAAACCAACACTGCTGATACCTTGATCTTGGACTTCCAGCCTTCAGAACTGTAGAAAATAAATTTTTGGCATTTAAGCTGCCCAGTCTGTGATACTTTGTGATGGCGCCCATAGCAGACTAGTACAGTAGCTAACACGGAATGCTTGCTATGTGTCAAATACTGTCTTAAGCACTTTAAATATTTTAACACAATTAATGTTCATAGCAACCCTGTTTGTAGAAGGTAGTACAGTCCATGGTATGGGAGCTATATCAGCTCCTTCATTTCCCCAGGGTTTGGAGTCTCTTCCACTTTCCAGCTTGTCCTCCTGTCCTTCACTCTCCTTGGGACCATGTCCATCAGATTCTCACGGGTCTCTCCCTCTCTCCTCAGGTGCCAGGCTCAGCAACCTGCCCTCATCACCTGCCAGTTCCCGACTCTATCTGTAACTAGCTCATTACCTGGCTGGGTTGGTCTTCTGAATATTTGCTATTACTTGGCATGATGCTTTTGCAAAATAAAAAGAATCAATAATAATAACTGCTAGGGTCTACTGAACATGTGCTCTTCAATATCTATTTATTCTCTTACAACTACCTTAACAAATAGGGACACATTATTATTCTCCTTTTAACTTTGCTTTCTAGAGAAGGAGGCTGGGGCTCAGGGAGATGAGGTTAGTTTTCCCAGGTCTCACAGGAACAGGATTGAAGGAAGGAAGCCATGTTTTCCAAGAGAAAAAAACTTACTTAAAGGCTTTCTGTGAAAGACACAATTCCCACCCTCTTTCAGTTGGCAGTCTGAAGTCCTAGGAAAGAGAGGAAAAGAATAGAAATATGAATATGAGTGTGTGTGTATTTTGCTTCCCTTACAAAAGTTTTCACATTTATATTAATAAGGGCAAGGTATGCCTGTTTTGTTTTCTGCCATATCTTTAGTGTCTATATTAGGTGCCTGCTACTGTGGAGCTCTAAAAAGTTGTTAGAGAAAGAACAGAAGCAAGGAAAGAAGAAGGCAGGAAGGAAAGAAGGAAGGAAGGGAGGGAGGGAGGGATGGAAGAAGGAAGGTAGGAAGGAAGGAAAGAAGGAAGGAAGAAAAGGAAAGAGGAAGGAAGAAAGGAAGAAAGAAAGGAAAGATGGAAGGAAAGAAGGAAGGAAGGAAGGGGAAGGAGAAAGGGTGCAGGGAAAGGAAAAACAAGGGATTGCTTTTCTCTCATGAGGGGCTTGAGCTTGTTGCTTCCAAAGCTACAAAGCTTTGGTCTTTACCCATAAAAAAAATTGTGAAGTTATGTTTCCCTACAGTTTAAACAAGATTCTCATGCTCCACTGGCCACACGAGTACCCTCAGGGGGAGTAGACACAGGTGGAGGGAGCTCCTTGTGACCAGCAGAGAAAACAGGATGGGGCACTGCGTCACTGAGTACCTGTGTGTGGGAAGGCCATTGCCAACCATAGCTCTATAAAGGCTCCCTGGCCAGGGGACCTAGGGTAGGCAGTGGCTTCTACTCCTTCCTCCCGGGAAGGGCCAGGAAAATGGCCCTGGTCCTGGGGATTGTCAGCCTGCTGGGCTCTGTCTGCTTGGTGTCCGCCAATATCTTTGGTAAGTTCTGAGGCTATGGAGCCAGGGGACTGGGAAGGGAGCTCCAGTGTCAGCCAGGCTCTGCCCTGGGCCTTCAAACAGGTGTGATCTAATTAAATTTTCCCCAATGCCCACATATCAGTGATTTACTTTCCTTTTCAGATAAACAGGCAGATTTAGAGAGAGGCGAGCTGGATTACTGGAGGTCACAGAGCTAGTGATTGGTGGAGCCCAGATGGAAATGGGTTTGATCTTCCTATTCAAGTCTAGGTCCCCCTCCACCATTTTGGCAAACTTTTGGCATTGACCTTGGGTTTTTATCCCCTTAGCTATTCCAAAGTCTATGTCATCCATGAGAGATATTTCAGAAGTAGCCAGCAGGTAGTAGGAAAAGAAATCTACCTGTGGAATGAAATAGCCCTAAGTTCTGTCCTTGGCTTAGCCACTTCCCCGTGTGACTTTGGGCAAAGTGCCAAGCCACTGTTTCTTCATTGAAAAAGTAAACAACAACCTCATGGTGTGCTTATGATTTCTGGGTAAGATCCTATGTGTTATAAGAGTTCTCAATGCAGAAGAAGACATGTACGTTATTAATTAATTTGTATTCCAATGTGTATCTGGAAGGTGCTATATCTGCAGGGCATGGCTTGATAGATTCAAGAAGAGCTTCCTTGTGGTGCTCGAACCTACTCCAAATAGCCTCATAGGAGCAGGGGCAGGGAATGTGGAGTCCCTGTGTTGATTTTGGAATCCTTCACTTGCCAGCTACGTGACTTTGAGCAGATGACTTTCGGTGCCTGAGACTTGGTGCCTCATGTGTGACAAGGATATATTGCCTGTCACCTCCCAGGGGAATGTTGTGCATTAAATCAGCTAATGTCATACTTGGAAAAAAGTGTGCCTAGCTGCCAGATTATAAAATAGGCTGTCACAAATAATGATGATGACCCTGGAAAAGCATCTGTGCTTATGAGAGCCCATCTCTGTCCTGGTAGCCCAGTCCATGCTCTTCTCTGATGAAACACTTTTCTTTTCCTAGAGTACCAGGTGGATGCCCAGCCCCTTCGTCCCTGTGAGCTGCAGAGGGAAAGGGCCTTTCTGAAGCGGTCAGACTACGTGCCCCAGTGCGCAGAGGATGGCAGTTTCCAGTAAGGCTTATATCAGCAGCAAACTCTCAAGGTCCAAGATGCCATAAAGAGCATCTGGTGCCTTCCCCTCTCTTCCTGCACTCTGCCCTGCAACTCCTTTGTGCACATGAGGCTTGGCTACTGCCATTTGGAGGTGCCCGCCTTTCAGGTCCCCAAGCTGATCAATACCGGCCAAGCTGACCAAGTGAACCCAATCCATGCTTCATCCTCCCACTGCTCTCCCTTCTCTTCCTGCCATCACTTTTTCTGTGATGACTTGAATAAACCTCATGTGTGAGGGTGGGGCAGAGTTGCGGAGGGTGTCAAATGATCTGTGTTTTGGCACCTCTCCCTCCTCCAAGTATCCTCTTGAGAAGCTGAGGTGGTGGAAGCAGAGGCTGCCTTGACTTCTCAGTCCATCGCTGCCTTTGACCCTGTCCAGGACAGCTTTCTAGGCTGCCTCTGGGCTTCTGGGTCACTGTCTCCTCATTGAGCTGCTCTCTGGAAGGGGTTACTCCAGCTGCCCTAATGCAGTTGTGGGGCCTGAGACCCTCTCTGTGGAGAGTGTGGTAATAATCTAGACAATTCTTCCTTGTGGAATAGACAGGAATCATTTGCAATGTGCATGCAATTGAAATTTCCCCATGCTATTCCAGTCATGTTGAATAGGGGAACTCCATCTATATGATGGTGTTCTGGGACACATCTGCAAAACATCCCTCCTTGCCGCTATCTTCTATACACTCTTAATATGCCTAACCTCCCACGAGCACGCAGGGACATTGCTAGAGCAGTCCTTGCCTAAATAGCTGGGAATTCTGGAGCAGCAAGGAAGGCATTAAGGAGAAAGTATCACTTTCACCAGCCTTATATATGTTCCCATTCCCAATTCTCTTGTTCTAGCCTCTTGCAGTTTCAAACCTGGTCTGTCCTCAGGAGGCTTTGCATATGCTGTTCCCTTTACCTGGTACATCTTTTACCTTCTTACATCCCCGACCATCCTGCAGGTCTCAGTTCAGTCATCATTTCTTTCCAGAAATGATGTCAACTCTATGGCCTGGCCTGACCCATCCCATGTGCTTCCCAATATACCATGCTGGCCCCTGACCCCACTAACGTCCCACCCCCAGAGCCCCCAATCCTATCGACACAATGTGGGCACTGCCTTTACCCTCTACAGCCTCATAATGACTGAGGACACTTAGTGGATGTGGCTGAAGCCCTGCACTCCAGGGTGAGTCACTTGCTTTGGGGCTGGCAGGCTGGACAAGTGGTGAATGAATGGCTGGGGCAGGAGGCAGAGCAGGTGTTAGCCAGGCAGGAAAAGTGGAGCCTTTCTTTTCCCAGGTCAGCCACCCCTCTTGCCTCCACTCTCTCCCTAATTTAAATGAACCAAAACCCGGAAGAATGGAAACAAAGAAGAAAAGTAGGCTGGGTGGGAGCCTGCATGTGGCTTTGGGTGCCCGTTGCAGAGTCACCTGGTCTGTCTCTCCTCCTCAGGACTGTCCAGTGCCAGAATGACGGCCGCTCCTGCTGGTGTGTGGGTGCCGATGGCGGCGAAGTGCTGGGCAGCAGGCAGCCAGGACGGCCTGTGGCTTGTAAGTGGGGATGGGGGACGTCCGTTGGAGACAGGAGGGACCTTGCTAGGGCAACTCACGTCCAGGAATGAGCACTGGGTTTGGGTAGGTGACTGAGTGAGTCCTCCCTCTGGGCTGCTGGCTTCTCCTCTGTGGAGAAGAATCATCCCTGCAAGTCAAGGAAGGCCCTCTGTGTTGCAGGGCCCCTGTGAAAATCCAGTAATTTGTTAAGCAAATATCCACCCAGTTCCTCCCATGTGCCAGGCACTGTGCCTGGTGCTGAGAAGACAGTGGTGAACAGACATCATCGTTCCCTGAAGTCAGAAAATGACCATAAAAATACGAAGTGCCTTCTCACCTGTGGTGTGAGGTGTCTCTAAAAATTTAAGACTTGGGTCAAAGCTATCCAGTTAAGATCATTATTATAGTGAGTCAGCAAAAAAACACAGTCCCCATTTAAAGCATGTCGTAACCCTAAAACAACGGTTAATTTAAGCCAACCACCTTAAAATGAGGAAACTGAGCCTAAAACGAAAACTCTCCTTTGATGGATTAAAAGCTCTGTTTGGGGCATTAGTTTTACACATCCCGTGTGGTTGTGTGGGGGCAGGCCGGTCTCATACTCTCCTGCTGTGTGAACTTGGCTGAGTCAGGCATCCTCACTGAGCTATGGCTCCTTATTTGTGACATGAATATAGCATCTGCCTTGTACGATGTTGTGGGGATTTAGAACACACGTAAACACTAGGCATGTAGTAGGTGTTCAGTAGGGGGTGATCACTGCTAATGTCTTAGTCCATTTGTGTTGCTATAAAGGAATGCCCGAGGCTAGATCATTCACAAAGGAAAGAGGTGTCTTTGGCTCACAGTTCTGCAGGCTGTGCAGGAAGCATGGCGCTAGCTTCTGCTGCTGGCGAGGACCTCAGGCTGCTTCCACTCATGGTAGAAGGGGAAGAGGAACCATCTGTGCAAAGATCATGTGATGAGAGAAAGCTCGAGAGACAGAGGGTGGAGGTGCCAGGCTCTTTTTAATAATCAGCTCTTATGGACACTGATAGAGCCGGAACTCACTCACCCTGAGGGATGGCATTCATCTCTTCATGAGGGATCCACCTCCAGGACTCAAACACCTCCAACACTGGGGATCAGATGCCAACATGAGATTTGGAGGGGACACATGCTGAAACTGTGGCAGCTAAGGTCACTAACCCTCATGCAGAGTGGTGAAGCAGCTTCCCCAAGGCTACACAGCGAGCCTGGGGAGAAAACCGGACTTGGAAAAGCTCCGTTAATACCAGGCCTGCACTCCGATCCCATCTCCCCTCCACCGTACTGGTGCTCTGGGGTACATGACTGATTGACGTCGCATCAGCAAGGTCTGCCTGACCCAGCCCACAGGACACTAGCTAGGCCTGTGCTGTGGTTGCCATCAATCACTGAGTGTCCTTGGGCAGGTCATTACCCTCTCAGCTGTGTCCCTCTGGGGAGGGAGCATGAGTTTTCTTGGGCTCCGCCCCCTGGAAATTTCCCCACAGTCCCATCTAACACTGCTGCTTGTACCCACAGGTTTGTCATTTTGTCAGCTGCAGAAACAGCAGATCTTGCTGAGTGGCTATATCAACAGCACAGCCACCTCCTACCTCCCTCAGTGTCAGGACTCAGGGGACTACACGCCTGTCCAGTGTGACGTGCGGCAGGTGCAATGCTGGTGTGTGGACGCAGAGGGCATGGAGGTGTACGGGACCCGCCAGCTGGGGAGGCCAAGGCGATGTGAGTTTCACACCTACACCCCCGGAGCAGGGGAGGAGCTGCAGCTTTCCTCACTGTGAGCCAAAACATTTAGGGTTTCCTTCCAAAATGGGCAGAGAACCAGGCCCTCAGTAGGGAAGCTTCAAAGGGAAGGTTTTATTATTCTCATATTTCCATATGGTAGACAAGTCATATTTGCTGGCTGATCATTAGAAACATAAGCAGGATTTCAATAAATGTTGTGAGTCTCCTATTGCAGACTTTGTGGGTGTCTGTCACGTATATAGTTATAAGCACAGCCATTTGCTGCACACGGATGTTTTGGTCACCAGTGGACCACATACATGACAGTGGTCACATAAGATTATAATAGAACCGAACAATTCCTATTGCCTGGTGATGTAATGATAACCTTGACCCTGAGTAGACCTAGACTAACGTGTGTTTATCTATTACTTTTAAACAAAAAGTTTTAAAGTAAAACAAAAATTTAAAAATAGGGAAAAGTTTACAGAATAAGGACATAAAGAAAGAAAATATTTTTGTACAGCTGTACCATGTGTTCATGTTTCAAGCTAAGTGTTATCATAAAAGAATCAAAAGTTTTAAAAAAGGAAAGATTTATAAAGTAAAACTGAAGTAAGTCTGCAGGAGTGGACAGGAATGTCCTAGGTGTTGGCATTCACCCACTGACTCGCCCAGAGCAACTTCTAGTCCTGCAAGCTCCATTCATGGTAAGTACCCCATGCAGGTGCCATGCAGGTGTACTATTCTTTATCTTTTTTTTTTTGAGACGGAGTTTCACTCTGTCACCAGGCTGGAGTGCAGTGGTGCGATCTCGGCTTACTGCAACCTCTGCCTACTGGGTTCAAGCGTTTCTCCTGCCTCTGCCCCCAGTGAATTTTTTTGTATTTTTAGTAGAGACTGAGTTTCACCATGTTGGCCAGAATGGTCTTGATCTCTCGATCTCACGATCCACCTGCCTCGGCCTCCCAAAGTGCTGGGATTACAGGCGTGAGCCACTGCGCCCGGCCTGTTATCTTTTATACTATATTTTTACTGTACCATTTCTATGCTCAGGTATGTTTAGATACACAAATACTCACCATTGTCTTACAATTGCCTATAGTATTCATTACAATAACACACTCTACAGGTTTGTAGCCTATAAGCAACAGGCTAGATCGTACAGCCCAGGTGTGCCGTGGGCAAACCATCTAGGTTTGCATAAGTGCACTCTATGATGCTCGCATAAAAATGAAACCGCCAAACAATGGTTTCTCAGAGCTCATCCCCATTGCTAAGGGACACATGAGCGTATATGCTGCTCGACTGCAGAAACATGTGTCTGCTCATACATAAGAATGTAATTTTTCTTCATGAAAACGTTTAGGTCCAAGGAGCTGTGAAATAAGAAATCGTCGTCTTCTCCACGGGGTGGGGGACAAGTCACCACCCCAGTGTTCTGCAGAGGGAGAGTTTATGCCTGTCCAGTGCAAATTTGTCAACACCACAGACATGATGATTTTTGATCTGGTCCACAACTACAACAGGTAAGGGGAGCTGACCTCGGGCTGTGCCTGTCACTGGCCCGTCACCTGCCAAAGCACACACTCCCCTTGAGCTGGGGGCTTCCATGTGTCATACGTGCAGTGTGGTAAAGAGTTAAGAGCTGCCTTATTCTCATGAGCTGTGCTGGGCGTCTGAAGTGCCACGGCGTTTTTATCAAGGCAAACTGGCAATCGATATTTAATGAAAAATATATGTGCCCTCTGGCCAATGAAATGTAAAACATCAGAATGTGAAGACATGGACTAGGGTGCCTACTGCATCGTTTCTCATTGTAGCAGGAAACGGAACAAAGTGATCATCCAAAGGTGGTTGGCTGAATCAGTGTGAATCTGCCATAAATATTTATGCAGCCATTAAAAAGACTGCATTAGAGCTGCTAGAACATTTGACCTGGCAAGGATGCCACAGTATATTAGATAATACAATACAAGATACAAAGCACAGATAATATAATGTAATATGCTTTAATTTTTAAAGAACAGATGAGCAAAAACATCCTTTACACATGCTTATATGACTATATTATTATGCAGATCTCTGATAGGACTATGTGAGCACAGAGGGTAAGAGGGAGGCGCATGCAGTGCGTGGTTATCCTGGGCTGCTTGGGGGCCAGGGCTGCTCTGCAGAAGAAGGAGTAGGCAGAAAGCAGGTCTGCAGAAAAGGAGAAAAGGCAGCACTTCTGAAAGCACGGATATCATCATGTTTGTGAACTTTCGTAAACTGTGTGTATATGTGCATTTACAAATAACTTTTAAAATGTTAGTAGTGAATATAAACAGAGAGATGCATTATAGATCTTGACCCAAATAGCCAGGCAGCTTCTGGTTATCCAAGGTGGCCCCTTGTTTATTGTAAAAGGGTTCACACGGACTTCAGATGTAATTGAACCATTTGGAGTTTAAAAGAAATATGAATACTAGTCTGCAAATGCTGATATGATTTCTCTTGGAGAACTTGAGCCTCTGTGTGGCTGGCTTCCAAAACAACCAGTTTCTTTCTGTGTGTGAGGAAGGAAATTCTCATGGGCTGTGCCAGGAGGAATCTCAGATTAGCAGCCTGCATGCAGAACTGTCCCATAGACAGACTTTGTTTGAACTGCATCATATTTTTAAAACTGGAAACTTCTATTAGGTTATACCCCATGACATTTCCAGTTTTGCAGGTTAAAAAATAGTCGAACATGAGCAGTTTTATATGTTCAACCTAAAACACACAATTCTGAATTCCTGATTATAAAGAACAAGGGTAGGAGGCTGCACGCATGCATTCACCGGTGGCGTCAAGACACTGGCTTCGCTGCTCTTTTTAGACCACGGACACACCCTTCTGTGCTCCAGGTCCCTCACTGCTCTGGTGCCACACCCCTGACTACCCCATCCTGCCTGGTCCTGTAGCATTTGCCTTTGTGACCTGCCTTCTGCCTCTGCCACTGCTTAGCACAGTGACCTGGCCACTTATTCTCGCAGAACCTCAGTGTTCCCATCCGTTAAATGGAGGACAATGCCCTGCTCATTACTTGATAGTGAAGATTTGATGAGGCCTCATCTATGAAACCATGGGCGTGAATTTACAAAACTGTAAATTACTATACTTCTGCAGGGCATTCTTCTGCATCAGCCAGCTTCAGCAAACATAGCTTATATTTTTTTCCCTCTGGGCCTGGCCTGCCTGCAAGCATGTATAAATTTCAAACAGCCAATTGTATTGAATGCTCTTTGCTGCAAACCAATGTGTTCTCAGTTCAGGATCACCTGAGTGCTTGCTATATACAGGGAATTTTATATCCTTTAACCCACCTGAATACTTATAGAAATAATTAGATAATTACACTCATTACTATATAAATGATTACTGAAACATTAAGGAACATAGGGTGAGTTAAGGAACTCATCCTAGTAAACATAGTAGGTGCTAGAACTCTCTGGCTCCTTTTAGTATCCCACATAAACGTAGCTCATCACTGTTCCCCTACAGTGCATGGCACAGAGCCTTGCACGCAGCAGGTCTGCCGTCAGTGCTCAAGGAATTGGTGAATGCATCCCAGACCTTGGCGGGTGCCACGTTGAGGCTGAGGCACAATTCATAGCTATTTCCACAAGAGGGCAGTCTAGTTAAATGCAAAAGTTCAGAACTAGGCATCCTTTGTTTAAAATTTACTCCTGAAATGGGATCCTTTTCATTTTGTGAGCAAGCATGTCTCGGAGCAAATTCTGGTATTGAAAGGTCATGGGAAGGGTTGGGTGGTTGGTTACTGGAAGCGCAGCTGATTTTCTGATACTTATGTGGACCTGGGCAGTTTCAGGCCCCAGGACTCCTCTGGGCACAGTGGAAGGAGCCTCGGAGGCCATAGAGAGGGCCTAAGCTTAGTGACTCGGGTTTCCAGGTAACATATGAGACTGCCAGTGACGTTTGAATTTCAGAGAGAAAAGAGTAATTTTTTTTTCAGTGTAAGTATGTTTCAATATTGCACCAAGCATTTTAAGCCTGGGGTGGGGGAAGGGTATATCATAATCACTATGGGATGTGGATTTTTGAAAGAATGGAATGGGGTGTGAGGGAAGAGCAGAGTGGGTGTAGGTGCGGGGAGGCAATCCTCCGAGTTGGGAGGCTACTGCACTAGTCCAGGCAAGAGACAATGTTGACATGGAGCAGGTGTCACAGAGGACAGCAGACACGTGATGGGGTGAGACTAGAAGAGATTGACCAGATGGAATCCATAGAACTTGGTGAAGGAATCCACATGGAGGTGAGGGTGGGAGAGAGTCAAGAATGACTCCTAGGTCTGGTTTCCGAATGGATGCTTGAGGACAAATTTAAAAAGGAAAAGCCACAAGCTTTGTTTTGGGATGTTGAATCTAAGGGGATTTCTTTGGAAAAATTCAAATGGAGAAGTGACGGAAGGCAGTTACTTCCCTGGGGTCACCAGAAGGCTGGAATCCTGTGGGTGGCTCGTTTGCTGACCTGTTGCTGTGAGGTATTTATGTCCTGGGTAATGGTGTGCACTTGAATCTGGCCATGGTGTTTGCCCATTTGAAGTAGGTCCTTTTGCCCTTCAAGAAGGCCACTACTTACTATATCTGTTTGGCTGGAAAATTTTAAAGAACCATGTTGTAATGGGGAGCAAGCTTCACTGGTCCTCCTGACTCATACCCCATCTTTTATATTGCCCTAGCCCAACCATTAACTGTGGACACACATTGTGGCCAGGCAGATTATAAGGTCTTAAGAGCCTTCAAGCAGGGTTAATGCCATTAGCAAAGCCTTAATGATCTGAGTTAATTGGCTTCTTTATTAACCTTTGTCCTTAATGACTAAACACACTCAAACTTCTTAGCAACCAGTCTAACCTCAAATGCCTTAGCCATCTATGCTACCCAGATTGCCCAGTGGGAAGAAGGATCAGATGCATCTTAATATATAGTAAAGGAGTATTGTAATCAGAACATGGAAGGTACTGTATGGAGAAATCCTCATAGGCGAACCACAAGATCATCCTCACTACAGACACCTGCTGTGGTTGGCTATGCATCAGGTGCACTGCTAGGCGATGACCCCCTCTTTTTTTTTTTTTTTTTTTTTTGAGACAGAGTCTTACTTTGTCATCCAGGCTGGATTGCAGTGGTGCCATCTCGGCTCACTACAACCTCTGCCTCCCAAGCTCAAGCGATTCTCCTGCCTCAGCCTCCTGAGTAGCTGAGATTACAGGTATGCGCCACCCTGCCTGACTAATTTTGTGTTTTCAGTAGAGACAGGGTTTCACTGTGTTGGCCAGGCTGGTCTTGAACTCCTGACCTCAAGTGATCCACCTACCTCAGCCTCCCAAAGTGCTGGGATTACAGGCGTGAGCCACCAAGCCTGGTACAGCGCCCCCTTTTTTAAGGAGCACCGTCCCTAGTGCAGGAGATAATCAAATACATGGCTCATTTGTTAGTGTTTAGATTTCTGAAAGGGCTGCCTGTGGGAGATGTTGGAGAATCTGACTGAACCTGAGGCAGGAATCGTACTTGCAAATGAACAAGACCAAATGCCCAGTGGAGACCAGAATTTCGCATTCCTCTGAGCTTGGTTGTAATTTCTCTGTCTTGAGGTTGGCTGTAATCTGAGCATAAAGTCAGAAATGCCACCCCTTTCCCCTCCACTAGCATTTGCTTTCTTGAGCATTCTTCTATGGCCACCCTGAGATTTTGCTTTTTATTCAACGAAGGCAAACATCATTTTCCACTGGATTGTGGACACACAGGAAATTAGGAAGATTCAGAGCTTGAACTCACTGGTGATTGCAGGGCAGGGCCCCTGAAGAACTGGGCTCTATTGGAGTCGTAGTCCAAAATATATATTATTTTTAAATTTTTAAGTATCGTGCAGATTTTATCTTCCTTTTTCTCTTCTGATGTGCCCAAAACAGGATAAAAGTGGAAATTAGAGGGAACTGTGAGGAAGGCAAAATAAAAGTAGAAAATCAGAATAAGCCAAGGCAAAGATTGGTCCACATCACCCATTCTACAAAGTCATAACAAACGTGGGGGGCTGTGTATTTGTCTCTGAGCTCCCTGTAACCACAGAAAATGAAAAAAATAGTCTCAGTTATTTGGTGTCCGCCAATAAAAATAAGACATTTCTCAGGGATTGCAATGTTTTCTTCTATTGAGGATGGAGGGAACTTCATTCCTCCGGTCCTTATGAAGGGGAGAACACTGTATGCCACAGGGGACACAGGACTTGACAGTCCTGCTGCTGAAGGACCAGTGGTTTCCAAAGGCTGGTGCCTGTAAAAAATGTCTTCAGGTACCATATTTAGGAGGCTGCGAATCTTGGGCCCTGGCCTTCTCTACCAGACTTGTACCTCCCTTGGTGACTTCCAATTTCTCAGTTTCCCTTGCTGCCCACACCTGTGACCTTGTCTCCCACCTTGAAGTTGGAGGCATGTAAATGACCCTTCTAGATATGTTCTTCTCTCCTCTGTTGTCTCCTGGTCAAATCGCCATTTGTGGCTTTAGAATCCCACTCAAACTCACCTCTTTTGGGAGCATTCTTTGGCCCAGCTGGCTCAAGGCTAGGAATGGAGCCAGACTGTCCAGCTTTCACTGGGGCTTTGGGTTCAGTCTCAGTAGTTTGACTTCTTTTGGGTGATACGGGGCAGGAGATCTAATAAGGAGGAGGCTGAAAGCATGACAGAGCCCTTGTTTCCTGATGACAGAAAATCACTCATGACAGTAGCAGAAGCAACAGCTAAACAATCTTCATGGTGCTAATTATTATTTTGGAGGAGGAGCCAAAAGTTCATAGATGGTGATATTGTTTCAGAAATTAGCCACAGACATCAAATCGTATCAAATGGAATGGTGGGCACATGGGAAACTGGGAAGATTCAGAGCCTGAAATCACTAGTGATTGCAGGACAGGGCCCCCAAAGGACTGTGCTCTATTGGAGTGGTGGTCTTACCCTTTGGCTACCTGGTGTTGTCAAAGTGCATTGGAAATGAACTTGGGATTCTGGCCCCATGGTCTTGGCTGGATGATCTGGACACAATCACATCACCACTCAGAATCCCAGTTTTCTCATTTGCAAAATGGAGATTTTTAAAGGCTTGTTGTGAGAATTAAATGAGACAAAATATAGAGAGTGCTTCGTCTGATTGTTCATACATATCACCTGGGATTATTTTATGAATAGTAATTAATAGCAACAATCATATCAGCTCTTCTCACTACACACAGAATTGGCAAGAAGGGATTAAAAATGGCAGCACAGGGTGTCTGTCCTAGAGGTCATATGGGAACAGCCCTAGAGAGTCCAGATGGCAGTAGCTGGCCTTAGGGTGGTCTTACTGGGAGGGTGAGAGGGCCCTCTCAGGAGCTGAAGCCAGGGTGATCTCCAATATGCACGGAGCAGGAATATCAAGAGTGAAGTCCATGCAGAAAGCACTGGTAGGCCAGGTACTGGGCAGTTGAGACCAGAAACCTCCAGAGAGGGGATCTGAACATAAAGAGGTTGGATGAAGCTGGCTCAAAGACCTTGGAGGTCATGTCTACCATGAGCCAGGACGTTGAAGTGGATTTAATTGACCAAGCATAGAACTAGATGATTTAAACTTGTGCCTCATGCTGGAACGTGTTTCAGAACCTACCTCAGACCAGCACTTATGTCATCAACATCTATGAGACGCCAGGAAGAGCAAAGTGCTGGGCATATGGAGCAGTGTCAGACAGAGTCACTTGCCTTGCAGGGTAGGGCATAGGACAGAAGCCAGGTGCAGCCAAAAACACAATGAATAACACCAGTGGCAGAGACAGACAGTGTGTGGTGGGTAAGACCAGGGTTTGAACCCCAGCTCCTACCACTAGTTCAAGACAGTGGCCCATACGCCTCACCTTCTTAATCTCTAAAAGGGGGATCAAAATATACCACCTTCATTTTAGAACTGTTAGATGGAGTAAATGAATCAATGTGTATTAAAACATTTTGCAAGGGATGGGTGCAGTGGCTCACACCTGTAAATCCCAGCACTTTGGGAGGTTGAGGCGGGCAGATCATGTGAGGTTGGGAGTTCGAGGCCAGCCTAACCAACACGGAGAAACCCTGTCTCTAATAAACATACAAAATTAGCTGAGCATGGTGGTACATGCCTGTAATTCCAGCTACTTGGGAGGCTGCGGCAGGAGAATCACTTGAATCCGGGAGGCAGAGGTTGTGGTGAGCTGAGATCGGGCCATTGCACTCTAGCCTGGGCGACAAGAGCAAAACTCCATCTCAAAACAAAAAACAGAAAAACAAAAAATCATTTTGCAGATAGTCTTCTCTAAAGTAGTGTTCAATAAATGAAAGTTATTATTATACTATTATTAGCATTTTTAAAATTGAATTATCCTAGGCTCTGATGAATGAACGTTTATTATATACTCCCTACCTCCCTATCAGTGGCAACTAAGCAAAGTGAGGTTTTAATTTTTGTTATGCCACACACTTACTGTAACACTGTTTAACATACATACACAGAATAATAAATTGACAGCATGAAAAAAACTTATCCGTCATCCCATAGTGCATTTATAGCTTTTGTTTTGCATATTCATTTCCATTCAAATTAACTAATAGTTATTAACTTGAATGGAAACTCAAAGCCAGGCTCTGAGCAATTACTACACCATACATTGCCTTCTAAACTAGTTCAGTTATACAGCTGTAATTGCAATACATGTGTCTGGCATTTTATAGTCTAACGTTTTTACATAATGTTATATACACTCCCTTTTGGCTAGAGTTTATAAGCATTGTCCTCGATCATAGCACTTTATTATATTTAGGGGATTTACTATAATTTACTTCTTAATTTTCTATTATTGGACATTAAGGTTGTTTTCAGTATTTTGCTAGAATACGTTGCACAGCAATTGACCTATCAATGTCCAGAGCTGCCTTTTCTAGTAATTTATTGTTTGGAGATAGATTTCCAGACATGGGTAGAAACACATAGTGCTTGGACCTCATATAATAGTTATATAGGCATGAAAACAAATCTCTAAATGTTATAAAAGATGAATGGTTCCTCTCTGGCTGCTAAATCATTGCACAGGGGCAGAACTCCTCAATATGGCTTTTCATGCTTTACCTTTCTATTACTTCAAAGACAGGGAACCCAGCTGATGAGCTCCTTAGGACAATTGCCAGGCCAGACATGATTAGGAAATCGCTTTCCTCAATTTACAGAAAGAGATGGACAGCCCTTGTTAGTGATGCTGTACTGATTTGTGTTTTTTTCGGCCATGGGACTGGATAAATTTCCTTCTTAAGGATTTCCTGTGGTGGGAGCTGGCTTCTTTTCAAGCTCTTGAAAAGTTGTAAAGGGGCCTGGAGTCATTTGATCTCCCAAAATGAGATCATCTCCAATGTGCCATATGTTTTTAAAGCAGATTCGGCCTTTAGTCTTGAGAGTTGTATTCCAGGAAAGGAACCAGTTAATGGGATCTTCCTTGACTGTTTTCACCTGGCCCGATGAGACAAAGGCATGGGCATAAATTAGTCAAAGGCTGTAAGTGAGGAAAATGGCTAATTAGCAGATAGCAGGTATGCACAACTTTATTTTACAAGGTCCAGCCGGGTTCCAGCCAGGTTAAACTAATCTGTAAAGAAAATGCATTTACTGCAGGAAGCATGAAGCAACTGTCACGAGATAAGAAAGTAGACATGCCTTTTCACTAGGTGTGGGCTTGGCCATGTTTATTTCTACAGGAAGAGCTTGTGATAACTTGCCTTTATGAAATGGTGACCATAAATCTCATTCTCTCCAAGGTTTCCAGATGCATTTGTGACCTTCAGTTCCTTCCAGAGCAGGTTCCCTGAGGTATCTGGGTATTGCCACTGTGCTGACAGCCAAGGGCGGGAACTGGCCGAGACAGGTGAGTGACACCCCTTAGGCCATCTGAAGGGAGGGAGTGTGATTCCCCAGGTGTGAGAGCCTGCATAGCATTGCTTGTAAAGCACAGCTAGAGGGACAGGCTGCTGTGGACATTGAGGAGGACACAGCCTTAGCAAACTGTCGTCTGCAGTGTGGTGAATGAGGCTGCTGGCCCACACAGTGCCTTTGTGCACACTAGAAAGAAGTGCCCCACTCTGGGCAGATGCAGCTCTAAAACTGGCGAGTGAAACAGGATGGATTTAATCTCTCATTCTGTAGGCACTGCTCCTTTGTTCTGTGAACAACCTGCACAACCTCCCACAGCAGGCCTGATTTTGGAAACCGTTAAAGTGTTGTTGAGACTGATCGCCTAATGATGCTGGTGAAGGCTCTCTCTCAATATCTGTTTGCACAGCAAGGTCAGGGCTTCTTTTCCGAATGAGACCATCCCCGAAAGTCTTGCTGTCTTTGTTCAGGTTTGGAGTTGTTACTGGATGAAATTTATGACACCATTTTCGCTGGCCTGGACCTTGCTTCCACCTTCACCGAAACCACCCTGTACCGGATACTGCAGAGACGGTTCCTCGCGGTTCACTCCGTCATCTCTGGCAGATTCCGATGTAAGTAATAAGCTGCCAACAATGTGCGTGTTTCCATTAGGGGGCGCCCTTTGGGTTTCAGGGTCGCTACAGTCTGCGTGGCTGTTCCGCCGAAGTGAGGGCAGAGGTGAAAAGAATCTAAGAGCAGGCAGCAGTGCATGCTGGGAAGACACCAAGCGTTGTTGACACTGTCTTCTCCTTTACTGCGTGGATTTCTTCTAGGCCCCACAAAATGTGAAGTGGAGCGGTTTACAGCAACCAGCTTTGGTCACCCCTATGTTCCAAGCTGCCACCGAAATGGAGACTATCAGGCAGTGCAGTGCCAGACGGAAGGGCCCTGCTGGTGTGTGGACGCCCAGGGGAAGGAAATCCATGGAACCCGGCAGCAAGGGGAGCCGCCATCTTGTGGTGGGTTTCGTCTGGGGACTTCCTCTTGTGGCCTCCTCGGATCATGTCACTTTAGCTGTTCTCCAGACCAACCTCTCTGGACCCCATTAATTCAACGGCCTTCTGGTGTGCCCCACTGGCCCTTTAAGCTCAACCTGACTGAAAACCAGGTTATCATCATTCACTTCCCACATGTTTCTCATCTTCTGTCAGACCTCGTTGCTTTTTCAGGGAGCTCAGGGAATATTAGGAGGCTCACAGGTGAAGAAAAATAAATGTGCCGTGAGACAGGAGCATGCACGTAGCTACAGGAGCATGGTGGGGCGGGCATTCCATCTTGCAGCAGATAATGGGAGGGAGGCATTTAGGAAGGCTGCATGGAAGAGGCTACACTTGATCAGAATCTTCTAAGAAGATGTTTCCTGAAGGAGGGGAGTAAAGAAAGGTGTTCTCTATATAGAGAACAGGAGAAGTAAAATTAGAAGGACAGAATAACAGGCATTGAAATGCTAATGATCATCTAATCTGCAAGAAGGATAGAGAAAAAAAAATGCTGGAGTATGAACAGCGTGGTGCTCCGGACTCTGGAGAAAGGCAGGGGTTAGACAATGAGGTCTTTTTTATCCTAACAAAGGCTTGGGATCTTCATCTGGGAGGTCAGGTGACGACAGTGAAAGGTTTTAAGTTGGACGGTATCATCGTGGGTTTTGCATGTAAGACAAATAAATTCTGGAGGAGAGACTCAAAGGAGCAGTCATCCAGAGGCAATGGGGCTAATTAAAAGGTCATTGCCATGTTCCAAACAGAGATGATGAGGTCTGTATTAGTTTTCTAGGGCTATGGTAATAAATCACGGCAAAGTGGGCATCTGAGAGCAACTGAAATGTATTGTCTCTGTTCTGGAGGCTGGAAACTGGAAATCAGGGTGTCAGCGGGGCCGTGCTCCCTCTGAAAGCTCTAGGGGAGGATCCTTTCTTGCCTCTTCCTAGGTTTTGGTGGCTGTCAGCAATCTGTGCTTTCTTTGGTTTGGGGCAGCATGACTGCAGTCTTTGCCTCCATTACCACATGGCCGTCTTCCCTCTGTGTTTGTCTGTGCATCTTCTCTTCTTATAAGGAGACCAGTCATGTTGGGTTAAGGCCCCACCTGATCCAGTCAGCCATCATCTTAACCAATCCCATCTACAATGACCCTTCTGCTAAATAAGGTCATACTCTGTGGTTCTGGGAAGAGCATGAATTTGAGGGACACTATTCAACCAAGTATGGGAATCAACACTAAAGCAGAAACAGTGGGATACCATGAGAACTCTTATTAGGCATTCCAATGAAGACCCCATTTTCTCTTCCCAGTGAGATTTTGAAGGATGTTATTATGAGGAAGGGAAGAATCAAGAGCACTCCTAGGCTTCCAGCTTGGAGAAGCTGGGTAGATTTTAAAAGATCTGGAATTGTGATACACCAATGCAAGGTTTTTTATAGCTTCGATATATATGTTAACATTTGTTCGATAATTCCTGTTAAATCATTCTGTTTCTCCAACTTAACCTTTTGAATATTCTTGATGGTGTGTGGTCATATTCTATCTGCTAAGTGTGAGAATGTCAAAAAAGAAAATTTGGAGATACTTTCTTGAAGGTATTTGCAATCACATTTCATTTCTACTAAAACCTAGAGAATGTTGTGCCTCCAACTTCCAGGTGGAAAGGAAGAACTATGACTTGCCAAATTCAAGTCCAGAAATGGCTCTGTCAAGTGCATAGATGGATCGTGTATTTTCACTTTTTCTCTCTGGTGTATTGGGTCCTATTTCTGAGGAAAAAAATGCCACATGGAAACAGTAATTGAATTTCCTTGCTTTGGTAACACTAAATAACAAATGACTGGAAAGGGTAAGATCTTAATTTGGAGGAAGACTAAGCAAGGCAGTAAACTTAATTTCTGCCATACCTTCCTGTAATATCCATTAAAAGAGGCCATGGCCTCGTGGAGGGATGTTATGTGCTTTGATGCTGCCAGTCTCTCCCCACTTGCACCACATTTTCCAGTTCTTTCTCTGTTGCCTGGTTACAGAAGGAAATTGGTTGACTTTCTTCTTGGCATTTGTGTGAATCAAGAGGAAAAAAAAAATTTAAAAGTTGGGGGTGGGGCGGGTGGTTAAAAGGTCTTCTAAGAGTTATGATTTTATGGAGAAAAGTGGAGCTTGCTTATTATATCCACCTATGTAACTGAGACAGCCACTTGGTGTTTGACTTTTACATTCTTTTTTCTTAATGTGGCTAGAGTCAGCCTAGGATGTTCAGATAGAATGATTTGATCATGTAAAGAGTTGGCTGAGTTGATCACTGTTAAATTAGTAATTTCTAGGAAAGGTCAAGGAGCCCAGAAGAATGTTCTAAGTGTGTATGCCAGGTGGGCATTATTGTTTTATATTATAGGAAGTATTGTATTTCCTGTGTTATAATATATATTACAATATAGGAAAATAATTCTTATAGGAGCCATTAGCAGCATTTCAGATATGGTTCTTGCCCTCAAAGAGACCATAGCTAGCCTAGACAAGACTACCCCCAAGGAGGAATTAGCCACACTAAAAGCACATAGTGAAGCATTAAAGTCTATTGAGAATTCCAAGGAGAGAATGCTGGAAGACAACATTTCATTAAATACACGTAGGAATGTGTTGGAGTTCTAGTTTCATAGGGCTGCCATAACAAATCACCACAAATCAGGTGGCTTAAAACAACAGAAATTTGTTCTCTCACAGTTCTGGAGGCCAGAAGTCTGAAATCAAGGTGTGGGCAGGGCCATGCTCTCCCTGAAGGTTCTAAGGCAGAATTCTTCATTGCCCCTTCCTAGTTTCCAGTGGTTGCTGGCAATCCCTGGTGTCCTTGGCTTATGGCTGCCTCCCTCCAATCTGTTCCTCCATCCTCACACATTCTTCCCTGTGTGCATCTTTGTGTCTTCACATGACCTTCTTATAAGGATACCAGTCATTGGATTTAGAGCCCACTCTAATCCGGTATCATCTTAACTTGGTGACATCTTCAAAGATCCTATTTCTAAGTCACATTCTGAGGTTCCCGTAAACATGAATGTCATGTCTGTGGGTGAGGGGGACACTATTCACCTGAGTTCACTTGGCAAATGAGGTCAGATTTTCAGAAAGTGGGCCAGTATTTAGGAGACTTGCCTTAGAAGGGATCAACTTCTAGCAAGAGCTGTGGGTGTGGTCATGCCAACCGGCACAGCCACTCCCCCAAAATGGCCCCACAGAGGCAGCTTGGGGGAAAGGAAAAAATAGAAGGACACAGAGAAGAAAGTGGTTTCAAACGCAGGTGTCTTTGATGGGATGTTCTGGCATCTTACTACCTGAAAGATCTGAGGGGCTGTCTCAGGATTGCTTGTGACGTTAAAATCTTTTCTCCTATTTCACTTTGTCTCCTGCAGCTGAAGGTCAATCCTGTGCCTCCAAAAGACAGCAGGCCTTGTCCAGACTCTACTTTGGGACCTCAGGCTACTTCAGCCGGCATGACCTGTTCTCCTCCCGGGAGGAAGGACGGGCCTCTCCGAGAGTAGCCAGATTTGCCACACCCTGCCCACCTACAATCAAGGAGCTCTTTGTGGACTCTGGGCTCCTCCGCCCAATGGTGGAGGGACAGAGCCAACGGTTTTCTGTCTCAGAAAGTCTCCTCAAAGAAGCCATCCGTGCGATTTTTCCCTCCCGAGAGCTGGCTCGTCTCGCCCTTCAGTTTACCACCAACACAAAGAGACTCCAGCAAAACCTTTTTGGAGGGAAATTTTTGGTGAATGTTGGCCATTTTAACTTGTCTGGAGCCCTTGGCACAAGAGGCACATTTAACTTCAGTCAGTTTTTCCAGCAACTTGGTCTTGCAAGCTTCTCGAATGGAGGGAGACTAGAAGATTTGGCCAAGCCACTCTCTGTGGGATTAGATTCAAATTCTTCTACAGAAACTCCTGAAGCCTCTAAGGAGGATGTTGCTATGAATAAGTCAACTGTGGGAAGCTTTGGCTTTGAAATCAACCTACAAGAGAACCAAAATGCCCTCAAATTCCTTGCTTCTCTCCTGGAGCTTCCAGAATTCCTTCTCTTCCTGCAGCATGCTATCTCTGTGCCAGAAGATGTGGCAAGAGATTTAGGTGATGTGATGGAAATAGTGCTCAGCTCCCAGACCTGTGAGCAGACACCTGAAAGGCTATTTGTCCCATCATGCAGGGCAGAAGGAAGCTATGAGGCCATCCAATGCTTCGCAGGAGAGTGCTGGTGTGTGGATTCTTGGGGCAAAGAGCTTCTAGGCTCAAGAGTCAGAGGTGGACAACCGAGGTGCCCCACGGATTGTGAAAAGCAAAGGGCTCGCATGCAAAGCCTCATGGGCAGCCAGCCTGCTGGCTCCAGCTTGTTTGTCCCTGCTTGTACTAGTGAGGGATATTTCCTGCCTGTCCAGTGCTTCAAAGCAGAGTGCTACTGTGTTGATGCTGAAGGTCAGGCCATTCCTGGAACTCAAAGTGTGATGGGGAAGCCCAAGAAATGTAAGTCTGTTGGGTATTCAATCTGTAGATTCCCTAAGTCTCTCTTTAGGCCCTGGCCCAATCCAGTACAGTCATAGAAATCCACTCCTGGCCAATGCCTACACTTCAGTTAAGGACAAAATTGACTGCTTATCTTAAAAATTATCTAGGAATGCCTAGATAATGTTCATCAAACCCAGGAGTAAATAGGGAGATTTGTTTGGCCTGAAAGAACTGCTGCACACATTTCTGCAGTGCTGATCACCAACTGATGTCAGTGGTGCTGATTTAGTCATGGGACAATGCCTTTGTAGATGTTATTTATAAATTTAAGCTTCATAGGATTTCTATGGCTACATAAGGGTTTAGATGGAGTTTAGACAATTAAGTGGTTTTATCTTGGTCTTTCCAGCTTATTAAGTTTCTTAAACTGAAACACCTGCTCATTGTTTCTCCCCAGGCCCCACACCTTGTCAATTACAGGCTGAGCAAGCTTTCCTCCGGATGGTGCAGACCCTGCTCTCTAACTCCGGCATGCTACCCACCCTTGCCGACACCTACATCCCACAGTGCCGAGCTGATGGGTGGTGGAGACAAGTGCAATGCGATGGGCCCCCCGAGCAGGTCTTCGAGTGGTACCAACGATGGGAGGCTCAGAGCAAGGGCCAGGAGCTGACGCCTGCCGAGTTGCTAGTGAAGATCATGAGCTACAGAGAAGCAGCTTCCGGAAACTTCAGTCTCTTCATTCAAAGTCTGTATGAGGCTGGTGAGCAAGGTGTCTTCCCGGTGCTGTCACAATACCCTACTCTGCAAGATGTCCCACTCACAGCACTGGAAGGGAACCAGCCCCGGCCCAGGGAGAACATCCTCCTGGAGCCCTACCTCTTCTGGCAGATCCTAAATGGTCAACTCAGCCGATACCCGGGACCCTACTTGGACTTCAGCTCTCCTCTGGCACACTTTGACCTTCGAAACTGCTGGTGTGTGGATGAGGCTGGCCAAGAGCTGGAAGGAACGCGAACTGAGCCAAGCAAGCTCCCGACATGTGAGCTAACGCATATGAAGTGCTGAATGTGTGTGTGTGTGTGTGTGTAAAATATTTAAAAAAAAAAGGGATGTCTAGTGGGAGGATATTAAGTGTCAAAGCTGGAATGGAGTTTAGAGATGGCTGAGAAAACCAAGGCTCACGGAGGGGAAGGGACTGCCCTGCATCCTCACAGTCAGGTGTTGGCAAGATTGATGCAGTGTATTTTAAAATTTTCATGTAACTGATTACTTCAATCAGTGTCTCAGATTTTTACTGGATGTCTTCTGTGTGTAAAGCATCTTCAGCTTAGAGCTGATGAATGCTGTAAAGGTGGAGATGACCTGGCCCTTATCCTCCTATGGTTAATGTTTAGTAATCTCTCCTATGTTAGGTGCACCTTTTAATTGACCAATGAATATTACAGTGATCCTGCTACTTGCATAGAATGCTGCTACATGCAGGGACCTCAGGAGAGTGCCACCTGAAGTGGCTTTAATTGATTTGGAAGGATTTAACTAAAGGACTGATTGGAGAGCTGCTAACTGAGGTCTATACGTCCAGCTATGTGGCAGGTTGACTTATGGGAAAGTTAGAATATATGAGCCATAAATAGAAGGAAGCTGACACTGAGTTTCAGTTAAAATGCCTTATCTCCCTTAGCCGTGCCAGCAGTTTGAAAGAAGAACCAGACAGGTTGAACACTTATCACCAAATTAGAATCTTTCTAACCAGCCATTGCTAATATAGGTGAGATGATAGCCATTCTATGAAAGCTCTCAATTCATTCTTTGCAATGTTAAACATTGTCAGGACCTTTCTGAATAGTGTTAAAATCCATTAAACTATTTTGATATTAGCCAAATTTTAGGCTTCGGCGACAACTGGAGTTTTAGAATGTCGGGTGAAAGTGCCATGTGAGGAGAACAGTCATACCCTTGGCATTTTGAACAGCTCAGAAATGGCAATGCAAGGACTCTCCATTCAAATGTCAAGTTCTAGCAATGCAGCCCTCAAGGTTAACACCTTGATCTTGGCCTGACTGTTATATAAGAAGTCTTATTTATTTTTGTGGTATTTGTAGAGTCATACTCCATACCAGTACTCTTACATGGGGACATTCCCATCATTTTAAATTATCTAAGATTAAATTTGGTTCTATTTGTATGCAATTTTAGGAGCCTCAGTTGTTGATACCAAAAGTATCTAGTAACTTTATTTTATTTTATTTTATTTTATTTTGAGATGGAGTTTTGCTCTTGCTGCCCAGGCTGGAGTGCAATGGTGCGATTTCTGCTCACTGAAACCACTGCCTCCCAGGTCCAAGCAATTCTCCTGCCTCAGCCTCTCAAGTAACTGGGACTACAGGCACCTGCCACCACATCCAGCTAATTTTTTGTACTTTTAGTAGAGGCAGGGGTTTCACCATGTTGGCCAGGCTGGTCTTGAACTCCTGACCTCAGGTGATCGGCCTGACTTGGCCTCTCAAAGTGCTGGGATTACTTTAGTGACTATCTTACTTTAGTCTGAATGCTGGGTAGAGTGTTAGAACTAGACTTTTTTCATTGAGTAGCAGGAGACTGGGTACAAGATCATCCATTAGGGAGAAAATGTTAGAACTTCCTTCTCTATTCAGTATTTTCTGCCTTCCTTTCACATTTCTATTAATATTTTCGTTTTTGCAATTAAATATTCACAGCTGAAACAGCTAAAAGTCCACATGTAGTATATTATTTTAGTAGTATATGTATATGCCTTATAAAGAAATACCCATTTTGAGGTGGGGGATGCATAGTCAGACTCTTTTGTTAATAAGATATGCCATTGAAAGGGTTTGATCACACTCAAAGCGTGATCTGGCAGCATTAGCATTCACCTTGGGAACTCATTAAAGATTCAGGATCTCAGACCCCACCTATTGAATCAAAACTTGCATTTCTACAGTATTCTCAGGGGAATTGAATGCAGCCAAAAGCTTGAGGAGGACTGGCCTGAGGGACAGAACGATAGTTGCCTTCTACCCTTCTACCGTGGTTCTACCATTTACTGCTCTGCGACCTGAGAGAGGCTAACACTTTTGAGTCTTAGTGTCATCTGTAAAGTCTGACAGAGTTCCAATACATAACTGCTTCAAAGGCTTGTTGGAAGAATTGCAAAAGGTAATAGATGTAAAAGTGATACATAGGAAGTACTTAATAAGTGATAGCTGGATTAATACAATTGATAGCGCATAATGAAGGGACCAATATCTTCGTATATGCATGCTCAGGTGATGACTCAGGCCTCTAGGAGTTTGAGTCTGCATTGCTATCTCTGGCCTGTTTGAAATTTTGCTTTCTTCATTTAATATGCATTTATGAACTTCCTACTGTGTGCACTGTACTGTATGATAGGGAGACTGTCATGTGAAGGCTGGTGTCTGCCCTGAGAAGCTCGGAGACCAGTGGGGAAATCAAAGATGTTATCAGGAATGTAATAAATGGCAATGATGGAATAGAGGTATGTACACAGAAAATGTGGTAGAGAGTGCTCAGAGAAAGGGGCTACTAACTCATTGAAGATTGGGTAAAGATTGGGTTGACCCCAACTACAGGGATGAATCTTAAGAGGTGTTTGTCCACTCAAAGATGTGGCAGGTCCTTTGTGACAGAAGAAATAGCATGCACTGAGTGAATGCTAAGAGTGAGGGGGAGAAAAAGTTATTGATGTAGGAGGGGAGGGGGCGCAGGAGGGAACGAAAGAAGAAGAGGTGGTAATAAGTTGAGGACAGATTGTTACTTTGTTGAGACAGAGTCTTGCTCTGTTGCCTGTGTTGGAGTGCAGTGATACGATCTCGGTTCACTGCAGCCTTGACCTCCCAGGCTCAAGTGATCCTCCCACCTCAGCCTCCCAAGTAGCTAGAACTACAGGCATGTGCCATCACGCCCAGCTAATTTTTGCATTTCTTGTAGAGATGGGGTTTTACCATGTTGCCTAGGCTAGTCTTGAACTCTTGGGCTGAAGTTACCTGTCTGCTTCGGTCTCCCAAAGTGCTAGGATTACAGGTGTGAGTCACTGCACCCAGCTAGGGACAGATTTTACAAGACCTTATGTGCCCAGTTATAGATTTTCACTTTATCCTGGAAGAAATGGAGAGCAAGCAGAGGTTTTTAAATGTGAGGTTTTGCTTCAGAGATTCAAAATCCCTAGGATTAATAGAATAATTTATTTGATAACATCCTTTTGAACAAGAATTCAATATCTTCAAATTCTAGAAGTCAGAGTTTTCTGTTGATCCCATGCTCTCAAAAGAATCCAGTGACACCCCCCACTGTTGAATTCACCATGTGATGATTGAAGTAAATATGGCGAGGGTGGATTTTGCTGAGCGACAAAGCCAAGGACAGCATGTGCCAGATGCTGTGCCAAGCACTTCAATTGCAGCACCTCAAAGGCTCATTACAAAAGCTCATGGAGTAGATGCCCCAATTGTTCTTATTGCACAGATCAGGAGGCTGAAGTTCAGAGAAGTTAAGTTCATTATCCGTGGTTGTACAACTAATCAATGACCCAACAATTGAACCCAAAGGTCTTTGGGTGCCACACTCTTTCCTCTTCACAGGAATAACTCTCTACTAACCTACAGTGCCTCCCTTCAACTTTTGCAATCCATCCTTCCAACCATCCATCCATCCATCCATCCATCCATCATCTGTCCATCCTTCATTAGAGACAGCCAGTCAAGATCATATTCTGAGAGTGAGAATGTACAGATTGAAATTCTGAGTCAGCTGCTTGTTAGCTGGGAGTTCATTTAAGTTATATGACTTCTCCATGCCTCAGTTTCTCATCTGTAACATGAGAATAAGAATATGTTATTGGGCTGCTGCATAGATTAGACTGTCCATGTGTATGTGCTTAGAATGATGTGCAGCACAGGGCACGTGTTAGTTATTACTCATCTCATGCTGTGCGCCCTCCACAAATGGTGACTGAATGAGAGTGTGGAGGCAAAACGAGGAACATTCCAGCTTGTGGAAAGAGCTGCTGCAAAGGAAACAGCTGAGGAAAAAATGCACACGTGCGTGTGTGTGTCTTGTGTCATGTGTATATGTGTGTGGTGTGATGTGTGTGTGTATGTGTAGTGTGTGTTATGGGGTATGTTTATGTGTGTATGGTGTGTGCATTTATGGGTGTGGTATGTGCATATGTTTGTGGTGTGTGTATGTGTGTGGTGTGTGTATGTGTGTGGTGTGTGTGTACTGTGTGTGGTATATATGTGTGTGTGGTGTGTGTGTATGATGTGTGTGTGATGTGTCTGTGTATGTGTATATGTATGTGTGTGTGGTGTTTATGTATGTGTGGTGTGTGTGTATGTGTGTGTGTTGTGTATGTGTGTGGTGTTTGTGTGTGTGTGTTGTGTATACATGTGGTATTTGTGTATGTGCATGTGTGACATTTGTGTAAGTGCATGTGTGGTGTGTGTGGTAGGGGTGTGGTGTGTATGTATGTGGTTTGTGTGTGGTGTGTATACATGTGTATGTGTATATGTATATGTGTGGTGTGTGTTGGTATGCGTGGTATGTGATCTGTGTGTACTGTGTGTGTGGTGTGTATGTGTGTGTGTTGTGTGTGTTGTGTGTGTGTGTTGTGTATGTGTGTGGTGTGTATTTGTGTGGTGTGTATGTTTGTGTATGTGTGTGGTGGGTGTGAATGTGTGTGGTGTGTATGTGATCTGTATGTGTGTACTGTGTGAGTGGTGTGTGTGTGATGTGTATGTGTGTGGTGTGTATATGTGTGGCATGTATGTTTGTGTATGTGTGTGGTGTGTGTGTGATATGTATGTATGTGGTGTGTGAGGGTGGTATGTATATGTGTATGTATGTGTGTGGTTTGTGTGGATGTGTGGTGTGTATGTGATCTGTATGTGTGTGCTGTGTGTGGTGTGTGTGTGATGTATGTGTGTGTGTGGTGTGTATGTGTGTGGTGTATTGTGTGTGGTGTGGTAGGTGGTGTATATATATGGGTGTGTATGTGTGTGGTGTGTGGTGTGTGTGTATGGTGTGGGGGGTGGTGTGTATATATGTGAGTATGTATGTGTATGTGTGTGTGGTGTGTGTGGAGTGTAAGTGTGTGTGTGAGGGCACACATGCCTCATGGGAATCAGAGGGAGCTCCACCTGGTGAGTGATCCCATCTGTGATGCTTTTATTCCCCTAGGTCCTGGATCCTGTGAGGAAGCGAAGCTCCGCGTACTGCAGTTCATTAGGGAAACGGAAGAGATTGTCTCAGCTTCTAACAGTTCTCAGTTCCCTCTTGGGGAGAGTTTCCTGGTGGCCAAGGGAATCCGGCTGAGGAATGAGGACCTGGGCCTTCCTTCGCTCTTCCCGCCCCGGGAGGCTTTCTTGGAGCAGTTTCTGCGTGGGAGTGATTATGCCATTCGCCTGGCGGCTCAGTCTAGTGAGTGCTGTGCCCTTCAGCTTTCTTACTGCATTCCTTTGGAAAAGCAGGAGCTTCACTTTGTCTCTCCTCAGTGATCTTGAGGACTTTGTGGTTTGGCTTCCTGAGGCTGGTGGGTTCCTGGGAAGGAAAAAGCAAAGTGGTTTGGGGCACAGTCGAAGCTGGAATGCTGCACGCATCTCTAAAATGCTCTCTAATTCTCCAGTCAATCTACCCTAGGGCCGGTTGCAGATGGCACCTGCAGCTCCCACAAAGCCAAATATTCTTTTTAAAATGTGAGGGACCCAAGCCCTTGAATGCTTATCTGACCCTCATGGCCTGCTCCAAAGCTTCCCTCCATTTCCAGGGATTCAGGAGTACCTCGCAGCAGAAGGGGAGAGGAGCCCTCATTATTGAGGAACTATGACACATTGATCTCATCTGATCCTGAGAGTAACTCCAAAAGGCGTGAATTACTGCCTGCATGTGACAGAGGCATAAGCTCAGGGAGCCTGCAGTCCTGTGGCCTATAATGACAGCCAAACGATATTCTATTTTTTTTTTTGAGATGGAGTCTTGCTGTGTTGCCCAGCCTGGGGTGCAGTGACACAATCATAGCTCACCACAGCCTCAAACTCCTAGACTCAAGCAGTCCTCCCACCTCAACCACCCGAGTAGCTGGGACTACAGGTGTGCACCACCACGCCCAGCTAATTTTTGCATTTTTAGAAGAGATGGGGGATTTCACCATGTTGGCCAGGCTGGTCTCAAACTCCAGTCTTCAAGTGATCCGCCTGCCTTGGCCTCCCAAAGTTCTGGGATTACAGGTATGAGCCACAGTGCCTGGCCAGCTAAACAATATTCTAGACTTTGGTCAGGCACTTACTGTGCTAAGTAGATTGTCAGATCTTCACATTTAATCTAACATCTCCAGGGGAATGATGGTGTAGTCACTATCCACAATTCTTTGTAAATGGGGAAACTTGCCTGAGTTCACCCAACTGATAACCAGTGGGCCTGGAAAGAAAGCCTGGAGACCTGGTCCTCCAGCTCATTGTCTCAGCTCTCCTGTTCCCCACCGGGCTGATTCAGGTGTGGCTGAGGTCAGTGCCTAGCTCTGCCTCATCCTAGAGCCCTTGTTCTTCCTCCACCACTTCACAGCTGCTCTAGCAGGAGGGCAGGTCCCTTCCAGGTTTTCTCACTGACCCCACATCAACTTGACAAGGACAAATGGTTCATCTGTCTTTGAATCTTCCTTAGGATCTCCTTCCCTTTCAAATGGTCTCAGCTGATTCCCTGTCTAGCTTTCCAGGCATGAGTCACCAAACAGCAAAGCAATCTTCCCCCAACAACATCTGCTCTGAGTCAAAGAGAAGCCCTCCAGCAGGAGGATACCTCCCTGCCTTCCCATCCACTCCAGGCATTCCAGGGTGTCTACCACCAGCGTGGGATTGGGTTTCAGTGATCTCTGGTCTCCTGATATCACGTGACAGTCTCCTGAGTGCCATCTTTGTTTCCTGCTTCTCTCTCCCACCAGACATCTCTTTTGGAGGACGAGGCACTGTGTCTTATTCTTTCTATATCCCTGGTGGGTGGCTGAGTGCCTGACACCTACAAGGAGCTCAGCAGATGGTGGTTAACCATCCTTGTTGCTTCCTTCCTTCCTTCTTTCTCTCTTCCGTCCCCTCCCCTCACCCTATGCCCAGAGACTGCTTTTCTCTGTTCCTCAGAGACTTGGAGACTTCTGCTTTTGAGAAGAACCCTGTTGTTTTACATGTTTGTACAAAGACAGGATTTGGGGTAATCAAAGAGAGAAGTGGGATTGATGCCCCTTCAGTTGTGACCACTTAGGTCAGGGAGGACAATGTCGAGAAAGGGGAGGGAACGTCGCTGGTGCTGTCAGTATTAGTCATTGAATGGCATGATGGCGTTTTCTTCAGAAGTTCAGCCAGAAGTTCCTCTCCAAGTAGCCACATGCTCAGCTTTGCATGTCTGAGCCCATAGAGAAAAGAGGAAGGGACCATACGGGGCCAGGTCTGGTCTTTTCCCTGAGAGTCTGGCGATTGAGGGCCCAGAACAAAATGCTTTGGCCACTGGAACATAGTAGCCATGTCTGAGGGCCTAATGAGGGTGGTGAAGGCCACAGGAATAAATGGACGCAGCTTGGTGCTTGACGCCTATCAGCTCCTTTGATATAAATATCACACTTGCCCTGTTAGGTGAGCGTTAGACCCATTCCACAGATGAGGAAACAGGACCAGAGAGGTTGGGCAACTTGCTCATGATCTTAGTTAGGAGGTGCAGCGCTGGGATGCAGCAGGAGGTCTAGCAGACTCCAGAACTCTGTCCACTATAGGGGCTGGTTGAAAGGTGGGTCCGGCTATCCCCAGATGGACTCTGACTGTGAGTTGGTGGCATCCTACAGCTGCAGGCTCTCCTGTTTGGAGCCAGGAAGGCTGTTTCTTAAAGCTGGGGAGTGGGGAGAACTGTCCCAATGGGCTGCAGGTGACTGCTCACAATGCCACCCCAGATGTAGCCGTTCTCCCTCCAGGATCCTGGTGAGGAACCCCAACCTGCCCCAAATGCCAGCAGGAGCGGAGAAAGAGCTCAGGCGACAGTTCATGGCTACCTGGGAGGAGGGCGGTGGTTGGGGCAAATCAGACTGGGCCTGGTAAGACCCGGACCAGGCTGATGTGTGTCCCACCCACTGCCCACCCTTGCGTCTTCCTCTCCCCCTCATGCATTCATTCACTCTTTTTTCCCAATCGGTTATTTCTTGAGTGCCTATTACGAGCCAGACACTCCACTATGTGCAAAATAAACACAAATCTCTGCACCAAAGAGCTTAAGTGTTAGGGCAGAAGAGACAAATCTAACACAATAAATGAGTACACTAGGTACTGTGTTGGTGGTGGGGAAAGCCATGCGTAAAGCCCGGTCAGACAGGGTCTGCAAGAGCTGAGGACGGGGTGCAGTTTTATTAGTGGGGCGGCCAGTGGTTCAGCATTTTACCTCCCTCATTGAGCCTCTGTGTCCTCACCTGGTGTAAAAGTGCTGACTTCGTAGAGCTGCTGTGAAGATCTGATACAATTTTGTGGATAACAAAGTTTCAAAGCGGGTAAAGAACTAAACTGCAGGAGTTTGGCAGGGTAACCTACGAGAGCAGCTGACGTGGATTGCCCTCTTGTGTTCCAAGGCCAACCCCTCTCCTTTCTGTCTATGAGCCCTTGGTTAAGTCATTTAATCCATCTGTGTCTCAGTTTTCTCATCCGTTAAATAGGATAACATGACATTTCTTCTAGGTTGCTGTGAGGATTAAATCAATTAAGGTATGTATTTAGATAGTGCCTCGCACATGACATGAGTATGGAGCCTGTCTATTATTACTATTACCTCATGTGCCTGAAGACACTTCATTGGCCTAATTATTTCTATATGGAAGTTATCATAGAGGTCTACTATAATATTCTTTCAAGCTTCAGCCTAAGTGTTATTCTTAAAGGACAATCTGTTGAGTGCCTTCCCACTGTGCAAGGAGCCTCTGTAATATTGTGGGTTGAAATGTTTGTCAAATCAATAAATAAGAAGGCCTCCTTATGTTGGAACCAGGACATATGTGGTTGTTCTCAGCATCAGAGCCCACACAGGGCAGGTGGTCATATTCTACTTTTCTCCTTCCCTGACTCCAGCCTTAAGCTTTTATCAGAGTCGCCGCTTTACTCTGGACGACTCTGCTGGAGCATCTGCCCTCCTGCGGTCAGGCCCCTATGTGCCACAGTGCGATGCGTTTGGAAGTTGGGAGCCTGTGCAGTGCTACACCGGGACTGGTAAGGTGGCCAAGTGACAGCCCCTTTTTTTATTTTAGAGGACAGAACCCCACACTGGGAGGCAAGTGAGCTGGACTCTTAGGCTCCTCTTTAGCAGCTGGTGACAAATTCCTTAGCTTCTCTGACCTCCAGTTATCTTGCTTGTGTAACAGGAGCAGGAATCTTCTAGCAGCCTGAAAGACGAGTGGGTGGTTGCTGGGGGCATCAGAGTGATTATGGACAATGTCCACCTGGGGGTGTAGACTGGGGACAGCAGGTGACCAGGCTTGCACTGCTATGAGTGCACAGAAGGAAAGCTGTTTATGGGACACTCTGGGGCAAGTCCCCAGTGTGATTCCTGAATGTCCTCCCCTTGGCCGTTTTCCAGGGCACTGCTGGTGTGTAGATGAGAAAGGAGAGTTCCTCCCTGCCTCGCTGACTGCCCGCTCTCTGCAGATCCCACAGTGTAAGCGAAACTGCAGAGCTCCCCTCCTGACCCGCCTTGGTGGGCATCACAGGTCTAGTCAGCTGAGGTTGCTCAACCGCTGGAGACTCCATAGCCCAGCCCTTCAGCCAGGCTCCGGGTGAAGCCAGACACATTTTCCCAAGCCCCCAGGCCTGCAAGCTCACGCTGACCTTGGCCCATCCTAGTTGATGCTCCCAGCTTTGCAGGTGGAAGGAAACAGCTGAGACTGATGAGGGAGCCCTGGTTCTCCTCCCTGTACACCTGCTGGGCAGTTTCAGCCACTCCTGTGGTTTCAGCAACTGCCTCACATTGGAACCTGCAGCCCCAGGCCCTCTCCTGAGGCTCAGCCTTGTGAAATCCACAGTCCACTTGACATCTCAAAGCTGGCATGTCCCACATGGATCTTTTTCCTCTGTGAAGAGCACCTCTGTGAAGAGCACCTCCATTCACCTAGGCCCATGACCCTGAAACCTGGGGTCAGCCTGGGCTCCCCTCTTCCCCCTTGGCTCCCACGACCAGTCCTTTAAGAACACCTCTGTCTCCCACAGGCCTGACGACCTGTGAGAAATCTCGAACCAGTGGGCTGCTTTCCAGTTGGAAACAGGCTAGATACCAAGGAAACCCATCTCCAAAAGACCTGTTCATCCCAGCCTGCCTAGAGGTAAGGCTCTGGAAGCACAGGATCGGAGCCGGGACTTGCCCCCCGGTCCCCCGGTTGAAGATGATTTTCTTTTTGTCAATACATTGGGCTTAGTTTAAAGCTCACATGGAGTTCTCAGCTTGGGTGTTTGTCTGGGCCTGCTAGAACCTGATTCTATGACCTTGGACCATTTGCTGACCTTTTCTGTATCCCAGTTTGTTTTGTTTAATCATAAGATCAGGCCACATTTTGTCCTACTAATGCTAGAATTGTTTTGAGACTCCAAGGAAATATCTTTCATAAGAACTCTTTGAAAAATAAACAAAACACGCTGTCATGATTTCCTAAAGGTGTCTTGGCCAAGGCCTGCACTTGCTGCTCCTCAGGTTCCCAACACACATGGAGGACACCAGCCTCTGTCCCTCCCCGGTTCCCGGGGTGACTGTAACAATTCATCATTCAGTGAAGTCCTGATGCAGAGCTCTTAGAGGAAGAATTTATGCTCAGAACTTAACCACTTACTTGCCAAGTGAGGGAAGTCTCTGGGCCTCGGTGTTCTTTTTCTAAAATAGGATGGTAGGAACACCATCCCTCACTCTGCTCAGCTTCCAGAGACTTGGTGAGAAGCAGATGAAACAGCAGTGTTGAAGCTCATGAAACTGTACCTTGCTAAGCACAAGCTTCCTTATTGTTATTGTTTGGTACTGTAAACAGGGACCCATGTATGAATACTTTCATAGAGAAATTAGTCAATGTCATTTAGTTTTTTATCTTGGCCGGAAAGCACCTGCTGCAGGAATGCAATTCTTCTTCACCATCCTGGGCACTGACACTCAGGGAGAAGGAGAGATAGAAGCCACCGTGTCCGATGGTGGGACGAGTGACTCCAGAGCAGAGGTGAGAGGTGCTCTGAGGTGCAGTTTGCAAGCCCAGTTCCTGTGGAGGACTGCAGTGCTTGTCAAGATCATTTCTAGAATTAGTGAGGCTGTTCCAGGAGCATGGCGGGGCTTTGGGTCTAGATAGGTTTGGGCCGGGCCTGATCTGCCTCTCACTCACCAGCTGTGAGGCACTGCCCCACCACTTTCCCTTTCTGAGAGAGCCTCAGTTTTCCCCACCTGAAAGTGGGAGAACTGTGGTCCTTGCCTCATGAGGGTGTTGTAGCTGTTAGTTAAATGATGCAGGTAAAGGGCTGAGAACAGGAGAGCATCTCTCCCCACCCTCACGTCTTTCCATCTGGAGAAGCCATCACCAGTTACTTTGGAAGGGACACTTTTGACATCTGCCAGCAGCAGGTTGGCCACTAGAGCATCTTGCCTGCAGCAGTGACTGACGTGACCTCGGCTTTGTCTCAGACAGGAGAGTATGCCAGGCTGCAGGCATCGGAGGCTGGCACCTGGTGTGTGGACCATGCATCAGGAGAAGAGTTGCTGCCTGGCTTGAACAGCAGTGCCCAGTGTGAGTGGCAGCCCCTTCCGGCATCACTTTTCACCTCTCCTGTGGGGCACTGAGCGTGGAGTCCGAAAAGCTGGCTTCATGTACCAGCTCTGCCTCTCCCATAGCTGTGGAGGCGCAGCTGCTGACCTCACTATGCCTCAGTTTTCTCATCTGTGAAATAGGGCAATATTCTCCCACCTCTGCAGGTTCTTGGGAGAAGCAAACGTGTTAGGGAGTAAGCTGTGCTTTATGTCTGAGAAGTGCAAACCAGCACTGGTCACCATCCAAGGGGGCCCTGGGCCTTTGGAGGGCTGGCTGGATGTGCAGCTCTGCAATCTGGTTTCCACAGTGAAGCCATCTTTAACGTGCAGATGTCCGTCCTCTGCCTGAACACCATGATGCTCCCATCACCCTTGGGGCCGTGCTCGAGCTCCCTGGCATGGCTCGAGGGCCCTGCGCCTCTGGCTCCCATGTGTCTTCTTTGGCTTCTCTTTCTTCTCCATCAGTCATGCTTCAGGGTGAAGTTGTGATAAATTCTGGTCAGACTTTTGAAAAAGGAAGATGCTTTCTTCCACCTGGGCCTTCATGCGTTCTGGCGGTGCCACCTGCAATATGTCCGTCTATCCCTCCCTACCCCCACCTGACAAATTCTTGCTCAGACCATACATCTGTCCCTCCAGGAAGCCTCTGCTCACCTCTGTCTTCCTCCATAGGCTCCCACACTGCACTATTATTGCCTTTATTTCACAGAATTTTACCTACTCACGTACTTGTTGAATCTCCTTTAAGACTCTAAGCTGCTTGAGGGCAGGCAGTAGAGAGGAGAGAGTACAGAGCTGAGCCAGGCCTAGTCTTTGCCTTGTTGTCATTTAACCTCCTGGTGGGGAGGCAGCCCCATGCCCCTGGAAGGCCCTGCAGGCAGGTGGGCTGAGGGTGGCCATGGGTGGTGGGGACGGTGATTGGGCATCCAAGCAGGGAGTGGGAGCCGTGTGCCCAGTTCATCTGGCTTGTCTCTGTGTCAGGCCCAAGCCTCTGCAATGTGCTCAAGAATGGAGTCCTCTCCAGGAGAATTGGCCCAGGCTATGTCCCAGCCTGTGAGGCAGAGGACGGGGGCTTTTCCCCAGTGCAGTGCAACCAGGCCCAGGACAGCTGCTGGTGTGTCATGGACAGTGGAGAAGAGGTGCCCGGGACGCGCGTGGCCGGGAGCCAGCCTGCCTGTGAGAGTAAGTCATAAACCCCTGGGGGAACCACAGGGCCTGCATATCTGTTCTTTGATCCAGACAGGGTGAAGTTCTAGAGAAGCTGAGAAGGCGGAGGTGGGAGGGGAGACAGGAAGCGCGGGAGGAACGTAGTTGTGGTTGAGTCCCATCACGTGAAAACTTACGTCTACTTCCTGAAGATGCTCCTGCTGGGAACTGAAGTCAGAAAGAGCCTGGGCGGGGAACCTCTGGAATTGGCACCTCAAGAAGCTTGGGGGCTGTCCCGCTCAGGGGTTTGGGGTCTCATTCTCTGTGTCCTCAGATAGGGAGAAGGACCGTGGTTGCAGGATCTCAGTGTGATGGTTCTGTCCTTACTGGGGCACTTCAGGAACCTGTGGAGGTGTTGACTTGTTTATTTTTATTTCTATTTTTAAAAATTGAGTGAATGTCAAGTATTGAAATATATATCACATGAATATATAGAATATTGAACTATGTTGTTAAATATTAAAACATATTATAAATTTTTAACCTTTCATTTCTCTAACAATCTCAAGTCACAGGACATTACAGTCATTTTTAAATTTATATAAATAGGTGGGTTAGACTATCTGTGAATTTCTTTTCAGGGCAGGACATGGGGACATTACAAAATACTTATTACAAATTGGGGTGGTGGGTCTGGCAAAGTTGCAAAATACTGTGCTAAATGATTCTGAGTCTGCTGCAATTACCTTTCTTTTGATGTTCTTATTCTTTCATTATTTTTATTTTCTAATCTCTAAGCAACATTTTGGAATTGGAGGGAAATTTAATTAGATCTAGTGATACTTCCGGTTGATATTTGTAAAGAGATGGGAGGAGCCTCAGAAGCAGGGGTGGGAGGGAAAAGTCCTCCTGCTCTCTTTGCGGGGGCTGCTTTCCAGTTTTGTCCATACTCCCTCGTGCCCTGACCCTGTACTGTGCCCAAGGCTCTCACCACACATCATTTCCTTCAAGTCGTGTTTTGCTCCACTCCACATGGGCCCCGCATCATCTGCATCTTTGCAACCCTCAGCAGCTGTCACCATGTGGGATTAGGGATACACTGCAGGTGCTCCATGGTTATGTATGAGTGCAGCTGCGGGCCCTGTGCTTCCAAAATAGGGAGAGAAGTGAAGGGTCCACTTTAAGTCAGACACAGTCAGACACAGACCTGGGTCTCAGTGCAGACCACTCCTAGATGATCTGCACCAAGACCCAGGTTACACACTGGTGTGGCTTTCTCCAGGAACAGGTCTGGGGCACACCTCCTTTAGTGCTTAGGAAGACTCTATGTGGCTTGACCATGTAGAAATCCATGATATGGCTCACGTGTACAGAGATTCCCGGTTCAAAGCTGCTTTTCACATCCCTTATCCCATTTTTGCCTTCCAACAATGCAGGGGAATAGATGGAGCTCTCCTATCTCCCCATTTTTCAGATGGAAAAACTGAGGCTCAGAGAGGTTCATGAACATATCCTAAGTCACACAGTTAGCAAATGGAACAGCCAGGATTTAACTTGGAGTCCTGCTGATGAAACTCTGTGCTGTACAGATGTAAGGGCTTTAGAAGAAGACAGGCAGAAGGCTCCAGAAGGTCATTTAGTGACCTTGTTGAATGAAGAAAGAAATAAGATAAATATGTCCAGAGGAAGAGCTTTGGCCTCCTCTACTTGTAGGGGAATAGTTCTTCATTGGCTGAGTTGTTTTCAAGGCTGGGGAGCTAACATTTGTAAGGGCTTCGTTGTGGGTTTGATGGTTGGGTAGGTGCTCACCTGCTCTTCTGACCCCACTGGCTGGTGGGATTGGGCTGGAAGTCTAGGAAGATCCCTGATTCTTGCGGGGCCTGGCAAGCTACTCTTGCCCCATGCAGGTGCAGATGGAACGGACGGTGGTGGGAGCAGTCAGCACTGGCCTCTTCCGATTCCATAGCAGGGCAAGGCAGTTTGGGAAAAGCTCAGGGATTTAATATAGATGGTAATTTGGGACATTGTCCAGGTGACCAGGCTCCTGGTCATGTGATCAGGAACCAAGAAACACCATTCATTTAAACACAGGAGAGTGGATTAGTACTGGGGTCCCGGAGCTGAGAGGTCAGAGGCTGGCCATGCTCAATACACTGCGAAGATGGTGTTAACATGAGATGCCCAAAGCCTCTTCCTGCCGACTCACTGCAGAGCGTGATAGAGAGTCAGGGGGCCGACAGACAGACTTGAATGGCAGCTCCACCACTCACTTACCAGGTGACCCTGGGCTGGTCCCCTCGCCTCTGTGGACCTCCGTGTCTCAATCTGTAAAATAGGAAAGGAGAATAAAGTCTCTGTAAACTGTTGAGCACTGGAATTACTAATACACTAATAAATACATATTATTACTATTTTTGCTGGTATTACTTAGGGGCGGGACTGGCACAGATACCAAGTTGCCTCAGTCTGCATCCAATGTCATATTTGTGGAAAATGCTGCCTCCTCCGCTGGGCATTAGCCTGGTAGCTCGGAGCACAGCACTTCCTGCTGTTGGGCTCTGGATGGGAAGTCAAGCTCTCTATGCTTCCAGAGCCTCACCTGCACAACGTGGCTGGTAACAGTCCTGCCCCACAAAGTTGCCGTGAAGAGGGAGTCAGTGCCTGGGAGGCCCTTGGGCAGCCCCGGCATACAGAAGACAGGCAGTGCTCACAAGCTCTTGGAAGATGGCAGGTGGAAGCGAGCAGGTCTGGCTTTTAGTCCAATTGCTAACACATGTCCCCAGGCGAGCCACTGAGCTCCTTTCAGACTCCATTTTCCTCATCTCTAAAATAGCAATAAGGACTCCCAGTGGTATAATTTTGGAAGGATTGCTTGACATTAAAGATGTAAAGCATCCTCTCTGGGGCTGCACTCACTGGGGTATTCAGTTAATTTTAGTTTCTGTACTTCTTCCTTCTCTCCTTAGCCACTCCTCCCCGGCTGTGGGGGCCAGCTGGGTTGTACCATAGCCAGGGAGTCACTTCATTTCAATGACACAGGGAATAAGGCTATGGGAAAACAGGTCTGCTGGGGAGGGTAGGAACCCTGGCAAGAGAAGCCTCAATATCCTAGGTGATGTTTGTGGCCCCAGGAGGAAAACCTCTTCTTAGCCAAATCAGATCACTCACTGGCCCACCTCCAAAAGGCAAGGGAAGGTTTAAAAAAAAAAAAAAGAGCAGAAAAACACAAGTGCAGATCATTCCTATGGGATAAGAGGGGAAACCTGTATTCACTGAGATGGGAAGGATGCTTACACGCTCATTGACACCCCATATACACACGTGCGTCTAGCACACTGGTAGAGGATGTAGATTCTGGGGCAAAGATAATGGAGTTGGAATCCTGTTTTTTTTGTTTACTGTCTGACCACAGAGGAGGCATTCACCCTCTGTGTGCCCCAGTATTGGCATCTGTATAGGGATAATGGGACCTATCCCATAGGGTTGTGGGGAACATTATATGAAATGTTATTAGTCAAGTTCTTAATGGTGTAGCTGGCACATACTCCACATCCCCTAGTAGTTTAATAAACAAATATTTAAATATTAATAAATGATTAATAAATAATTTCAATAAATATTCCCACTAGGAGGTAGGTGTTATGGCCATCTTCATCACTTTACGGGTGAGGAAACTGTCACAGAGAAGTTAATTACTTGCTCTAGGACCCCTGAACTAGTGAATAATGGGGCCAGGACTCATAGGCTGACTCCATCATAGCTGGATTCTTGCTGTCCCACTTACACTCAGGACTTGGTAAGAGATGACTCAAGAAGCCCACTGTAAATCGCAGTGCAAAATCTTGACCAGGGACCATTCTTATCACAGGAAAAGCCTAGGTTGGGTTCTGGAAATCAAAATAGATCATTCTTCCTCTTTGAAGCCCCTGAATACCCTCATATTCTTTATAGATTGCAGATTTTAAAGCATCTAGTGGTCAAAAGACTGCCTGAGTCTGATAATGAATTAAATCTCTAATTGGTGTGAAATTGTCACACTAAGTCTGTTCGCTCTTTGATTTACTCATTTTCCCATTTACATAACTCGTATTCATTGAGCTGTGTCTGGGGCAGCTGTGTGCCTTCGTCTGGGTGAACAGAGGACAGGTGCCCTCTTTTTCCCTGTGGACTTAACCCAGTGGGGAGACCAGAGTGCCACTGATTAGAGGTTCTAGCAATTGACAAAAGGAAGGTCTACACCTGGTGGTTTGGGAATTCAAAAAAAAAAAGCTAAGCCTGCCTGGGCGAACCATGGAAATGTTAGAAAATGGAACTTGTTGGGTTGATATTTGAGGGTCAAAAAGGAATCTTCCAGACAGGAGCAGGCAGAGGGAAGGCTTGGAGATGTGTTCAGAGAGTAATAGATATTCCTGGAGGCATCGGGGAACTGAGGAGATGAGAGTGAAGACAGGAAGCCAGGTTCAGCCTGCACAAGAGGGAGTTGAGAGCTGATATTTGGCTCTGGAACAATTTATCTGCCAGCAGTGGGGACTGGGTGGGACGTGGGAGCAGAAAGGCAGGAGGTGAGGGCTAAATGGAGACACCTGGCAAAGAGCATTTGCTGGCAGTTCAGGCAAAAGATGAAGGATGTCTAATGACGGAGGTGGTGATAGGAACAAAGAGATCTGAAGCAGGTATGAGCCGTGAACAAGACAGACGAGATGCACCCTGCAGGAAGGCCACCAGGTTGCTGGCGTGGGACGGCTGGGTGGCTGGCAGTGCTGCTCCCTGTGGCTGGGGCACTGAAGCAGGGGCAGGCTTGGCAGTAAGTACTAAGTTCAGGGCTGGATGGTGGGCTTTGAGGTGGAGAGACCAGGTGGTCATTAATTGGCTTTAGAGACAAGAAGAAGCTCAAGGGTGCCTGAGCTGGACATGAAGCTACAAGAGGCATTCGTGCTTAGGTGTCTGTTAAAACTGAGAGTGGTTGGGCTCCTCCAAGTAGAGGGCAGGGCAGAGAGGAAGGGGAGCAAGCCCAGACCCGGGCCTGAGAGTTTGACAGGTCCAGGGAAGGGGAGAGGAGGAGGGCCCAGTGTGAGTGAGAAGGAGATGCCCACAACTGGATGCGTTCAGTCCTCCCGAGGCTGGGCAGGTGTCCACCATGGCTCCCCTTTCCTCCTCCTAGGCCCACGTTGTCTGCTGCCATTCAACGTGTCGGAGGTGGTTGGTGGAACAGTCCTGTGTAAGACCGTCTCGGGCCCCACAGGGGCTGCCATCCAGCAGTGCCAGTTGCTGTGCCGCCAGGGCTCCCGGAGCGTGTTTCCACCGGGGCCACTGATATGTAGCCTGGAGAGCGGACGCTGGGAGTCGCAGCCACCTCAGCCCCGGGCTTGCCAACGTGAGTGGCCTCAGGGCATCTGTCCTGCACCCCGCTCCCCAGCAGAGCTAGGGCTGAGACCAAGATGTGGAGGCGTGGCTGCTCCATTCCCCACCCAAATGTAGCGGGTTCATGGTAAGCCAGGCAGCACCAAGAGGTGAGAGACACTCCCAGGGAGCATTGTCTTCTAGAAGGAGCAGATGGACTTCACAGACCCCTGGAGTTAGGCTTTCTTTGTGCCTTTTCTGGAACCATCAGCTTCTTGAGAGAATTGCCATCCTTCCAACCTTCTTGGGATATTTGGATTCAGGAAAAATACTGGGCAGGCCAGTGCTCTGACAGCTGTATAGGTGGCTGTGCCATGCTCAGAGCTGCTTTGAACCTCTGAGTGACCCTGCCCCAGCAGCATCTCCCCATGACCACCTGGACTTCCAGGGCTAATGCCTGGCTTAGCAGGGGGCCCTGGACTCTGCGCCAGGTCTGGCATCAGTCCTGATTGCTGGAACATGTGCCCTGTGTAAGTTTTGGCTCTCTTTCCCAGTGCCCTGAGCAGAGCTCCTTTAGCCTCATCACACGCTGAACCCACTCTGGGACCTGGCACTTGATCCACCCAGTGCAATGGGAAGGGCATCTGGGAGAGAGACCAAGATCCTCTGACTGTCACAAGGCTCTGGGTGGATGCCAGAGTGTCAGGGAGAGCATCTGTTTCAAAGCACTCGGATATAGAGGGTCCCCATCCAGAAAATTCAAAATGTGATTTGGATAAATAAGTGGCCTGCCACTTTGGCTATGCTGAAATCAAGACCAAGATGGTCACAATTGATCCTACAGCAAAGGACTTTGGGGAAAAGAGGCACAAAGCTTGAGCTCCTGAAGTTGAATGCGGGCTGCTGTGCATGATTGTTCAGGCTGTGTACTGAACAACCTTAGAGAATGCCATTCATTCCCATGATCTGTGGTGTCTATTCTTAACCTGAAAAACCAGATAGCCTGGCCATGTCTATATGCAAGATGGCATGGAAGATTTTCCAAGGAGGATGTCCAGGACCCCAAAATATAAAGCACCCTGGTTTGCAGTATGAGGTGGTACTGAGCTTGCTGTGAGGGTGCTCAGTAATTTCAGAGACAAGCCGTTATGCTGGAAATTTCTTAAACTCAGGATGACAACGCAAAATGGCAGTGCTTCTGTGTTTCAAGCTAAATGAGGAAGGGTTAGTTTTTGCAGAGGAAAACCCAAACAAAGAAAAGAACTCCACAGTCCTGTCGCCTCTGTCTGCTGACGTCTGGTGCTTGCCTGCAGGGCTCCAGCTGTGGCAGACCATCCAGACCCAAGGGCACTTTCAGCTCCAGCTCCCGCCTGGCAAGATGTGCAGTGCCGACTATGCGGGTTTGCTGCAGGCTTTCCAGGTCTTCATATTGGATGAGCTGACTGCCCGTGGCTTCTGCCAGATCCAGGTACGTGCCTGGCCTTTCCCACAGTGAGGGCTTGGACTGAATTCAGGGTTACTGTGTCAGAGAACCTGAGGGCTCACATGAACCTGAGGGTTTGCGTTCAACCCTCGCTATTTTATCAGTGTGCAAACTGATACCCAGAAATCGGAAGTAGTTTGGCCAAGGTTAATTACATAGCAGCAGAGGCAGAATCCATACCCATCTCATCGTTGACCATTCTTTCTACATGAAGATCTCAAACATTTACTGAACACTTAATATGGGCATCCTTTGGTATAAATTAGCTAACGAAATCCTCATAGGGATTTTATCATTATTGCTATCGTGCAGATGAGGAAAATGAAGACCAGAGAGCTAAAAGAATTGTTCCAGAGTCATACAACCAGGAGAAGGTAGGGCCAGGCTGGCTGACTTGATCACAGAGCTGTGACCACCATGTAGTACCTTCACCATCCACAGAGAAAGAGCTGGGGAACTTGGGGCAGGAAGGCTGAAACCTCAGTGTACTCTGTGTACCACAGTGTTAGATGTGTTTCTTAACAAACCTGAGAGGAGGCATTATGGATCCTTCCTGGAAGAAGAATATTCCATGCCATCTGGAAAGGCATCCCACCATATATAAAAGAGTTTTTCAGCTGTGTAATATTCAAGGGCTTTGGTTATTTGAAGTCATAAGTGTTTAGAGAAGGATTCTTTAAAGGTTACTCCATTAAATAAATCATTTTTCTGCTCAAAGTTTGCTAAATCATCAGAGCAACTCAGTTTTGGGACCTCATGTTAAGAATTTTGGAGAACATTAGGGTTGAGTTCATGTAAATTATTTTAAAAAGTAAAAAAAGAATTTTAGAGAACATACTTTTTTTTACAAAACGATACACAGAGGTTACTGATATTAAAACAAACAGAGGCATGAATAGACTTTGTCTTTTTATTCAAGGAAATACACTCACAGTAACAGTGTCAGTGATGCTTATTAATTATTGGGTGCTGTGTTTGTGGTACCAGGCTAGAAGCTCTACATTCCTTACCTCTAATCATCACAGCACTCTGTTTGGTGGGTATCAGTAGCCTTAAATTTACAAGTGAATTAACCAAAGACATCGAGTGAATAAATTGTCCAAGATTTCTCATCCCTTAATAAGTCCAGGTCTGTGTAGCCCGTATTTATTCATTCATTCATTCTTACATTTAGTAAATATTTAAGTGCCTATTATAGGCTAGGCAGGTACTTAGGCACTAAGGATTATTGAAGGTAAATAAAGCCAATACTAGTTAAAGTGGTCAGGACAGATTTTAATCAGAATATATTATTACAATGGGGAAAAGAGTTCAGCATGAACTGAACTCAACTTCAATTTGTGGAGAAGTGACTGGGCATTTTAAAAGGAGAATGAGGGAATAGGGAAGGGGTAAGCAGGGGTTCAGTAGAGTCAGGAAAGTGAAAAATTAACAACAACAACAAAAACAGGAAAGGGAGCTAGTCCATGTGATGTGAAACCCATCTGGGTTTGCTAACTGGTGCTATCGCAGCCTCCCACAGAGGCTAGAGACAAGTGCCCCATCTTCAAGTGTTTGCTGGAACAAATAATGAATGCTCGTGGCAGCCTTGAGTTTTCTAGGCAGGCATTTTAAGAGGGGCTGGGGTCATTCCAGGGGTGTAGCCTTGAACATTTAGAAACAATATTAATGCTTGTTCAAGTCTTTTGAAGCCAAGGCTGAGGTCTAGTAAGAGGGCTCAGAGGAGCCTGGCTAGAGTTTGGTTCACGACAGAGTCTTCAGGATGCAGCAGTGAATGAGATCACCTCTTTGTTCTTTGGGGGAGATGACATTAAGCAAGTACCTGTCAGGTACAGGTAAGAGCTAAGAGGGTAAATAAAGCAGGTCAGGCCTTGGAGAAAGAAGACGGTGAGATGAGAGGGGTTTTAGATAGAATGGTCAGGAAGGGGCCTCCAAGAGGTGCTATTGGGAGGGATAGAAGTGAGGTAAAGCTGAGGACCTATGAGTTCTGGAGGAAAGGGACCCCTGCAGAGGAAATAGAAGGTCAGAGCTTCTGATGGGCACATACATCGTGTGATCCATAAGATTGAAGGGACCATGATGGGTAGGCGCAGCAAAGAGGGAACTGTGAGTTGGGGTGTGCATGTTGAAAATGGCTCAAGGCCTTGTTGGCCGTGGCCAGGATGGTGAGTTTCACTCTGCATGCGATGGGACACCACTGAAGTTGAGAAAGTGACAGGATGATGAGAGTTTTACAGTTTTCTCCAGCCTGGGGCCAGGCAATAGTGCAGAACGTGAGAAACAGCAGGAATCTTGACATATTGGGACCACAGAGCCCACAGGACTGGGTAGTAGGTGATATGTTGTGGGAAGATAGAATTGTTGAGGATGATTAAGGTTTTAGCTGCAGGGAATGGCTGAAAACATGTGTTTCCAACATGGGGAAATTAAACCCCATGCAGAAAGGAGTCAAATGTGCTGGCATCCAGGGGATTGGAGAGCTGAGGACCATGCTGAAGACGGAGATAGGGTCAGGAGGAAGCTGAGCAGGGACCTAGTCCTAAGGGCTTTCTAAACAAGGCATCAGGGTATGACCATGAGACAGAGCTTCTAAGGTCAAGGAGGAGAGGGCCCTATTCTTCAGAAGTAGGAGACAATACATAGACTTCCAAGTCAGGTGGATCTGAGTCCAAACCTTGGCTCCAGCACTCCTACCAGTGTGACCTAGGTCTTTCCCAGGCTTGGCAAGCCTCAGTCAATCATCTGTAAAATGAGGTTAGGAGAACCCACCTTGGAGGGTCAGGTTAACTGAGATAACATACAGACCAAAAGCTTTTTCTCTTTACCCTCTTCTGAGAGCTACAAAGTTCTGGGGTTAGTAGAGTTGTGAATCCTGGCTCTACCACCTACTGGCCATGGGACCTTAGGCAGTTTCTCAGCCTCTCAGAGGCAAATTCTCCATCTGTAATGTGGGGTAATGAGAGTCTCAACTCCGTAGGCTTGTTTTGGAGATTAAGCTAGCTAATATATTTCAAGCACTTCACACAGGGCCTGATGAATAAAACATGTTCAAAAATCGTGCCACAATGCCTTCTGAGAATACTAAGCCCCTGGCACACAGCAGGATCTCATTAAATAACAACTATATGAACACTCACATCCACTTTCTCACCTTCACCGGGGGTGTGGCATTGGGTGTGGCACACAGTAAGGTCTGAGAGCCAGGGCTGTTGGGATGGATGGCATGCTGACATTCAGCTTTTGTATGCATTGGCCACCTGGGGCTGGCTTTCAGGGCACTGTCTGCATTCTGAAGAAGGTAGTTGAGGCCTTTTGTGGTGAAGCCTGAAGGCCAGGGCCACCTCAACTCTGAATTACTCATTGGTGACGGAGTTCACTTTCCTTCTAGAACCCTCTATTCACTCTCTAGGCACCCAAGCTTTTGATAAACTGACTTCCCTTTGGACTTTATATAAACCTTCTTGGAATGTTACCTTTTGCTATCATCTGAATGCATGTGTCCTCCCCGAAATATATATCCAAACCATAATCCCCAACATGGTAGGATTAGGGGACTTTATGTTAGGTCGTGAGGGTGCAGCCCTCTTGAATGGGGTTAGTGTCCTTATAAAAGAATATAAAGACTATATCCTTATAAGGGTATATCCTTTACTATAAAGAGGCCCCAAGAGATCCTTACCGGTTCCACATGTGAGGACACAGTGAGAAGACAGACATTTGTGAAGAGAACCTTCACCAAACATGGCTGCCATGGCATCTTGATCTTGGACTTTACAGCCTCCAGAACTACGAGAAATAAAGTTGTGTTGTTTATAAGACACCCAGTCTGTGGTATTTCACTATGGTCATCCAAAGGAGGCTGTCTTTGTGAAGAAGTAGAGATGAAGCTTGTGTTCAACCCTGGACCAAAGCTTGGCACTGTCCTTAGGGTAACAGGCCTTGTAACAGTCTGTCTTTCTCCCTAACCCTGAGGAGCCCACAGCACATCACTCACAGACATTCAGTGGGTACAACTCAGCTGCACTGAGACCAAGCTACATAACTAAAATTGAGGAGCCAGTGGATACTATAGGGGTTCAGAGGTGTCCTGCTGAATATGTGTGTGGTGAAGACATTCTGAGTTGGCTAAAGTTGTTTCACCAGTGAAATATGGTGACTGGGCTTTTGATGCATGGAGCCCTGCTCTTCCTCCACTTACACCTGTATACACCATGGAACCAGGGCAGGTTATTTAACTTCTCTAAACCTTGTTTTCCTCAGGTGTGAAAAAGGGGGTCACTATTGCTTGACTCCCTGAAGTAGGGTTGGTAGAGGATTGAAGGAAGTTGCATAAGCCAAGTTCTGGTTCCTGGTGTGGACCCAACAACACTAGCTTTCTACTCTGTGTTCTTGAGCTGATAGTATCTGTCTTCTTGTAGGTGAAGACTTTTGGCACCCCGGTTTCCATTCCTGTCTGCGACAACTCCTCTGTGCAGGTGGGATGTCTGACCAGGGAGCGTTTAGGAGTGAATGTTACGTGGAAATCACGGCTTGAGGACATCCCAGTGGCCTCTCTTCCTGAGTTACATGACATTGGTATGTTTTTCTGTTTTAGTACCTAGAAGAAGCTATGCAGCCTCTCTCAGTCTTGGTTTCCTCATCTGCCAGATGGAGCTAGTCTTCTTGTGAAGATTATGGGGAGTGCTAATTATTTAAAAATGTATAATAATCAATAGAGTTCTTGCCAATCCTTTACTAGAGTTAAATAATGTCAACAAAGAGCCTGGTTCTGTCTCGTGAACGTCTTCTAATACTTCTCTTGGTTTTCTGCCTGCAGAGAGGTGAAACAGAATGTGTGAAGGGGACAGCAGGGTGGGCTGGGAAAGTCTTTATTGGTTTTTAACTTATATCTTACCCACTTCCAATTGTAAAACATTTCAGACCACTTTACACCATTTAGAATGGGGCAGTCATGATATGGATAATCAATAGAGGAGAGGGAGAAGAAGAATGGATTTTATGATAGCTACTGTGGGCATGTGCCATGTTCAGCTCTGAGCTTTCTGGTAGGGTAGGAAAGAGTCCGTAGATTTCTGACCAGAGAATGGGAGGCAACTCCATTCTCTCTTCTACCATTTATCCAGTGGCCAAACATCCAGGGGTGGGATTGGCTGGAGTTTGCCCTCTGTTCTAAGAGGAAGAACTTCTGGAAAACGTTGCCAGGAAGGAGACTGCATTCACTAGTTCTGTCATTCACTAGTTATCAAGGTAATAATCCTCTAAATAATAATTCAGAAGAATTATGAATTCTCCTGGAGGCCCAGCATTGTGAATTAGGGATCCCCTTCCATCTTTCTCCAAAGAGAGCCTGGATAACGTGTCTATGTTTGGAGCTGCAAAAGCATAAGATGTTTATTGCTTGTTTCAATGGTGAGGCAGTGAGACTGTGATTGGAGGCCATGGGCTGGCTCTGCAGTAGCCTGTTACAGCCGGAATGTTTGCTGTGTGCTGGGATCTACCCCAGCTCCTGGCACGGTGCTCGCCTGCTTTCTTCCTAGGAACTACTTACTGTTTGACAGATGGAGGCCTCTTGGTGTTTGGCTAAACACTGAGGCAGACGGTCCCATTGCCTCTTCAAGTCCTTGCTTTCTTTTTGAGTGGCCACTTCACACACATTCTTTCCTAGGACCCTCACCAACTGCAAAGAGAGCCATTCCCAAGTCATTTTTCAGATGGGAAGGAACATTGAGGCTCAGAGGTGTTCAGTGCGTCATTGAGGGTTGAGGTAGATGAGTGTCTGGATCTTGCACCTTAGGCTAGTGATTGAAGATGTGATCTCCTATGCCAATGCAGATTGTATTGGTGCCACAGAAATGGCAGGAGCCAGGAGATCTGGGTTGGAGTCCCTACTTGTGCTTCTGACTCCTGGGTGACCTGGAGCCGGTCCGTCCTCTTCTCTGAGCCTCAGTTCCTCCCTCTGTAAAATGAGACATCACATGATGCCTATGTCTCATTTTGGCCAGGACGTTCTAGGCATCTCTGCTCCCTTGATCCTCCTTGGCCCTTGCAGAGAACAGTGGGGGTGACCTCTGCCTTATCCTGTGTCTTACAGAGAGAGCCATGGTGGGCAAGGATCTCCTTGGGCGCTTCACAGACTTGATCCAGAGTGGCTCATTGCAGCTTCATCTGGATTCGAAGTCATTCCCAGCAGACACTGCCATCCGCTTTCTCCAAGGGGAGCACTTTGGCACCTCTCCCAGGACATGGTTTGGGTGCTTGGAAGGATTCTACCAAGTCTGGACAAGTGAGGCCAGTCAGGACCAACTAGGATGCGGTAGGTCCACTCTCTCCCTGGATGTCTCCTGTGGAGCTGTGTGAAGCTTTGGGAAAGGCCGCCTCAGCTCTGGAGAGAGGCCACATTCAGGGCTGAGAATCATCCATTCAGTTAATGAGCAAAAGTTTTCAGTCATCCACTGTGCATGGGCATATAGTCTCCATCTGTTCGGTGGCATGGCGGAAGGAGGGGCCCCATGTTTGCAGTTATTCTTTCTGTTAGTTATGAATAATCTTGGACCCTGAGCCTGGGCTGCCCTGTCATTGTGATGAAGGCTAATGTCCACTTGTGTCCTGAGCACACATTTCCCAGTCTGGTTGTGGCAATATGTTACTCACCACAATTTCCAAATGGCCATTCCTCAGCCCAGGGCTTTAAAACTCAGAGAAAGTGGTTCCTGATGGAGGTTCACTTGGGTTGCTCTTGCCTCTCCTATAAGTAGTTTGGGGGCCATTTTAATGGGAATGTGATGTAGCTTCCTTTAATGGAAATTGTATTAGTTTCCTGTTGCTACTATTGCAAATGACCAAAAATTTTGTGGCAGAAAACAATATAGATGTGGTGTCTTACAATTCTGTAGGTTTCAATTACAACGTGGGTGTCACTGGGCTAAAACTGAGCGGTTGGCAGGGCCTGCACGCTTCCTGGAGGCCCCTGGGGAAGTCTGTTTCCTCGCCTTTTCCACTTTCTAGAGGTTGTCTGCATTTCTCAACTGCACTTCCTTTCCTGCTCATCAAACTAGCATTGTTGCAGCTCTCTGACTCCTCTTCCCTGATCACATCTCCTCTGACTCGATTTCACCTCCAAGGACCTTGGAATTACACACAGCTGCATGGTTCAGGGTACTTCCCTTATTTTGAGGTCAGCCAATTAGCAACCTTAATTCCATTTGCACCAGTAATTTCCCTTTGCCACGTAACCTAACATATTCACAGGTTCAGAGGACTGGGACATGGGTGTCTTTGTGGGGGTCTTTGTCATGTCTACCACTGAAGATTCAAAGGTCTCCTGATGAGAAACCTTCCTCCTGTATGGAGTGAGACAGACATTTTTATGAAGCTAAGGAAAGAAAAGATGTTTCTCAGTTATTGTTATCCATTATTTATATTGGTTGCAACACAAAAGCCAAATGGCCTTTCCTTTTCTGTCATCTATGCCAAATTCTGAACTCCACATTGGATTTAAGATGCAGCTAAATCCTAACACAGAAAACAGCAAGACAACCACTTCCCGCTAGCATTTATGGAGAATTCTACAGTTCAAATGCAGCTGCATAAACATTTAACTCTCACAATAGCCCCTGGTGGCAGGTCTTTTCCTTATTTGACAAAGAAGCTTAGGTTCAGATTAAATGAGATTGGGCATCTGTTGTGCTTGGAGTGGGGCCGACTCACAGGAGGGACTCTAGCTCACCTAATTGATTAATAGAGGGTGAGTAAGCCCAGGTCCTCTGGGACCAGAGACCATGATCTTTCTTTCCATTTCATCAGAGCTGCCTGAACCAAGATGGCAAGAAGGAGAGCAGGAGTGGATGGTTCCACTCCAGGGTGGGCAAAACAGGGTTGCGGAGAGGGAGAGTCACATAGAGAGCACCTGCCCCTGTGTTCACAGACTTTATCATGAAGATCCCTTGGCTTCAATGCCAGTTGCTGAACTAGCAGGGGTGTGCATGTGTGTGGTGTGTGTATGAGTGTGTGAGTGCATGTGCATACATGTATGTGTGTAGTGTGTATATGTGTGTGGTGTGTGTATGTGTGTGATGTACATGTGTGTGTGTGTTTTTGTCTGTATACATGTGTATCATGTGTCTATGTGTGTATGCACATGTGTGTGCATGCATATGTGTATGCTGTGTGTGTGTGTGTGTGTTGGGAGTAGGGGCTGCAGGAGCCTGCTTTCATAACTGTCTCAGGTGATGTACCATGGGATCTGGAAGTAGCCCCAGGAGACTCCTTGGCTTCAGGGGTGCCCTGTGCAGCCAGTGATGGAGGTAAAGGAAAGGCAGAGAATCTGTGTTGACTGTGTCTTCAAGGAAGTTCTGCCCTCTCAGTGTCTTCCTTTCCACTTCCACCCCCTCCCACAGGTAAAATAAAGGGGCTGGCCTAGAAACCTGGTCCCAAGTTTCCTTCTAGGAAGCTCAATTATTAGTTCCTATCAACAAGGAGATGGGAAGGGCTGCACAGTTCAACTTTGCCTGAAGGGGAAGGAGTGGGGTCTGGGAATCAGCAGCTGGATCAGGGCATGGGGCTTCTGAGGGCCCTTGTGGGAGCCACAGGATGGGGCATGGGGAAGAGACTGCGTGGGAGACCTTGCCCAGGACACTCTTGCTCTGGAACAGGGCTCAGCAAACTTTTCCTGTAAGGGCCAGATGGCGATGTTTTGGGCTTTGAGGGGCCACACGGTCTCTGTCTCAGTGACTCAACTCGGCCATTGTAGGGAGAAATGTGGCTGTGCTCCAATAAAACTTTATTTACCAAAACAGAAGGTGAGCTGAATTTGGCTCATGGGCTGCTGCTTGCCAGTCCTGCTCTAGATAAACCTACACTCTGTCTTTCAACTGCTGCAGCCTTTAAGTGACTCATAAAGACTTGTCAACCACACCACACAGCCCCATCCCCTTACTCCAAAGGGTTAGAAAGATCCAGAATGGAAGTCTCAAAAGCAGTACCAAAAGCCTGAATTTTCTTCAGCATCAGTTCTAGTACCTATCCCTTACTGAGTTTCTGATATGTGTGTGGCCTTGCTAGCATTTTTCCGTCCAGAGACTCAGGTGTTATTAATCCCATCTCATGCACAAGGAAATGAGGGGCCTATAGTGCTACACAGCATCAGGAAACTGCTCCATGAAGTCAGGTGGACCCAGGTTCGAGTCCTGGCTCCAACACTTTCTCATTGTGGATCCTGGAGAAAGTCCATTATTCTCACTAGACATCTTCTGAAAAATAGGGATAATAATACCTACTGCATGGGGTAATACCTATTGTTGTTTAGATAGCATGAAATAATCAATGCAGAACACAGCACTTAGCAAACTCTTGGCAAATGGTTTTGTTGTGAAAATTGGCAGTGCTGAGATCTAAATTCAGCTCTGTCTGCCTCCAGGTTCTTTGTTCTGTCCTCTGCATCACAAGTCTCCCTTCTCAACAAGGAGGTTCTTGGTGAAATCACACCCTCTGATTCCTGTATCTATTCTTATTGGTACTTTTCCCTCTAAAACACATCTGGGACACAGCTGTGATATTACAAGGCAGAGCATTGTCCTGTGGCAATAAAGCAGGTTTCTCTGTGTCATCCTGGGGGAGGGCTAATCAGGATGGCCCCCTCGGAGGGCAGTGACTCAGAGGGCCAGTGGGAAAGTCCATCCCTCATGACTCATGTAGGCACAGCAGCCTTGATCCAGGGAACTGGTGACTGCCAGGGAGCAGAGACCTTGTTTGCAGCCCTGATGGGGTCAGTTTTGTTCACCCTCTTGCCTCAAGGCCAGCCATATGGGTTCTCCTTGAAATTACCTGCTGGTAGCCTTCATAGTAGGTTAGTTTATTAAGGAGAATACCTGAGAAATTGTCTGTAGTTTTCATATTCCATTCTGGATGACATTAACTTTCACTCATTCACTATAATTTCTTCTAGTAGAGCTAGTTTCCTCTGGATTTCTTTTTCCTGAGCCAATTATGCCGCCTTCTCTCTTCCCTTCCCTTTCCCCTTCCCTTCCTTCCTTTTTCTCTTCTTTCCTGTCATCCATCCAAACTTACAAAATATTATGTGCCATGTTACACACTCAGGGAAGCAAAACACAAAGTTCCACTCTCAAGGACCTCACAGGCTGGCTAGGGAGAGGTCAGTGAGTATTCAGCTGGGTCATCCTGGGAAGAAGCCTGTTATACCCCAGCCAGGGTGGTCAGAGCAGTTGTGCTGGGGCTACCCCATGTTGGCGGAAGTCTTGAAGGGTGAGGAGGAATCACTGCTCAGACAAGAGCAGACAGAAGGTGGTGCATGTTTGTGCATGTGTATGTGTGTACCCATGCTGAGGGTGCTATAGTGATGAAGAACAATCCAGAAATATAGATCGGTATGAACACAGGGAGTCATGAGGCTGCTGACTTTTTGGAAACAGTGCTCATGATTGGTACAGATAGGGAACAAGGTGTGTGGGGAACGTGACAGGAGGTGGAGCCAGAGGAGATGGACAGGGACAGGCCAGGGGAGGTCTTGGAGCACAGTGAGCGGAGTGGGCTGGAGACGGGACCACGGAAGGATTTTAAGTTGGAGAGTGAGAGGACCGTGTGTTTCCTCACAGATGTTTCTCTTCAGCAGAAATGCATCTGTTGCTGTTGAGGGCTTTGTGGACAAGGGTTGGCAGGACGGGTGGCCTGATCCTAAAGCTTTGTGAAACTCTCAAACTCTAATAGGTATAACTGTCTCTTTTTATTAGGCTGGTGCAAAAGAAATTATGGTTTTTGCAATGTTTTTAAAATTAAAAAAAATTGTTTTAAAAAAATTGCAAAAACCACCGTTACTTTTGCACCTGCCTAATACAAAGGAGGGATCTGAGGCTAAAGGATTTTTTAGTGTTTTGAGGGATTTAACTGGGGGTCAACACCTACTGGTGGCAGTGGACCCAGTGGTCTTGAGAGAGCCCTGTCTTCTGAGAGAAGGTTAACAATAAGGCAGCAGTAAGCTAATAAAACGAGACAATTATACCTATTTCTGACTTAGAAACATGCTCTTTTGGGTGGAAAAGACTTGACGTCAGAAATGGAGAGAACCAGTGGGAGGAAAGAGCGCGTACATTCCCTGAGCACAGACAGGAGCCTGGGACTGTGGGGTTTGCAGCGGAAGTTAAGTCCCAGCTCTCTCATTTCTGCTGGTTGCCCGCACGTCGGCATTTGGAGGCTGGGCAATACAGCCTGGTTGAAATGGTTTTGTTTTCCTTCAGTGATGAATTTAGAGACCACTTGAAAAAAGTAGTCACAGTTCTGGGGTGGAAGTGCTAGAGATAATCATCACCAACTTGACTCATAGAAGTAATGAAACTCCACTCTCTGAGGGAGGATATTAATTGCTCAGCTCGGACCAAAAAACACGGCGTTCAGTTTCCAAGATGTGGCTCAAGTTTCTAATTTACTCAGAAATGCCAAGTACGTACGCAGACCAGAGACAGTATTGCTACATCAACATTGGCTCCATCTCCACACGTCCCACTCACTGCTGCCAACTTCTCTGCTAGAGGGAGGTGGCTGGATTGGTGGAAGGAACAAAGACTTTGATTTGGAGGTGAATGAATGGGGCTCAAATCTCACCTCTGTCACCTCACTGCTTGGCTGACCATGACCTTGAACCTCAGTTTTCTCTAGGCTGATATAAAGATGATAACTTCCTCATAGGGTTGTGAGAAAAACACATTAAAACATCTGCTACTGTGCTTGGCATATTCTATAATTTTACTTTCCCATTGCCCTTTGCTGAAAGGCGTACTAGGAAGTCATGTATGGATATCTGAGGCTCAGCTTTCTCCACTGAAATGGGGATAAAATACATACCTTACATCGGAGTGATGTATTAATGTACATAACAGGGCAATAGAGTAAGTGCTTCCAATAGTGGGCAGGATTTTAGCTTCCACCTTTTACTGGGTAAAAGCTCTTCATCTGGAAGGTATTTGGCAAACTCTCAAGAACACAACACTGAACCAAGAAAAAAAGCAAAACAACCTCCTTCCCCATCCCTTCCTCTGAGCCATCAAGATCAGTAGCCAAGTTCATGTACTTTCCCCAGAGCAGAGCTCCTCAGACCTTAACTTAGAGTTCTTATCAGAACTCTACTGAGAGCGCTAATTCTAGTTGGCTTTCTGATTTCCCAGCCCATATCATGTTAGAGTAGGAAGATGAGAAGGGATGGGGAGTCTTAGAATCAGAGGGACAGAAAGCACTGGGAATGGGTAGATTAATTGGGTACCATAGGGAGGGATTAGGCTAAGGTGACTGAGGCATCTAGATGCAAAATTTAAGGAGGCTCTCAGGGTCACACCTGGCATTTCTGGGTCGATGAAAAGCCCAGCATCAGTGAGGGCCACACTGAATCCTGTGCCCATCTGCCTCACTTCCCTCACTCAAGTCCCAGATTGGAGCAACACTGCTAATGACCGAGCAGCCAGGTGCAGTGGCTCACGCCTGTAATCCCAGCACTTTGGGAAGCTGAGGTGGGCGGATCACCTGAGGTCAGGAGTTCAAGATCAGCCTGGCCAACGTCATGAAACCCCGTCTCTACTAAAAATACAAAAATTAGCCAGACATGGTGGTGCACAGGAGGCTGAGACAGGAGAATCACTTGAACCTGGGAGGCAGATGTTGCAGGGAGCTGAGATGGTGCCATTGCACTCTAGCCTGGGTGACAACAGTGAAACTGTGTCTCAAAAAAAAAAAAAAAAAAAGACCAAGCAACAGGGAGAGAGTCCACAGGAGTCAAGTGGGGTAGGGCTGAATGCTGGGAATGCCTCATAGAGAGAGGATCCTGTTTGGACAGAGTGGGTGTTGAGGTTGGCTATAAGGAAGGACTTCCTCAAGTGTAAAAATGATTATCATTTGTTGAGTGCATATGTGAGTCTGGCATTATGATAGCTACTTTTATATACACTATCAGTACACTCCGATAGGATGGTATTATTAATCCCCATCTTACAGAGGAGAAAGTGGAGCCTCAGAAAGGTCCAAAAGTACAAGGTATGCTGGGCAGTGGGACTTCACCCAATCTGTAAGATACCAAAATGTGCTCTTCCACCCCTCCATTCCACCAGGCCCTTAACTTTGGGAAGCATTCCCATGGCAACCTGTCGATGGGCTCTCATCTTTCAAATTGTTCTCCAACTTCATCTCATGCCATTCATTTTTTGCAGACTAAGCCCTAGCTTAGTAGCAAGCTTTGTTTGCTTTTGTCTTTCCAAACTCATTTCTACCTCAGGGTTTTGGCACTTGTTTCCTTTGCCTGGAATTCCCTTCTCTTAGATAGTTGCCTGGGCTACCCCTCATCATTCAAGGCTGAAGCATCACGTCTTTCAGGGGCCTTTCCTCACCAACATGCCCTCCTCCCCTGCTTTATTTTACCCATATCTGAAATTCCTGTCTGACTCTCTCATCTCCTACAAGCATGTCACTTCCTGGACAGCAGGAAGCTCGCCCGACTTTTTCACAGCTGCTTTCCTGCTTCTTAGAGTCTGACACACAGTAGGTTCTCAACGGACGTTTGTTAAATGAATATCTTGAACTGGTTTGAGGATTTCCTGTACCCTGTATGTTTTGGGATTGTAACTGTGAAGCGTGTGTCTCGATCTTTAATATCATTTCTCTGTTTGTTTTTTCTAGTTCAGTGTCCTGAGGGAAGCTATTCCCAAGATGAGCAATGCATTCCTTGTCCTGTTGGATTCTACCAAGAGCAGGCAGGGAGCTTGGCTTGTGACCCATGTCCTGTGGGCAGAACAACCATTTCTGCTGGAGCTTTCAGCCGGACTCACTGTAAGTTCTGTGGGGTGCCTCTTTCAAAGAGAAGCCCTGCAATGAAATGGACCACGACAGGATTTCCCAATCTGCACTACTGATATTTTGGGACAGATAAATCTTTGTTCAGGGCTGGCCTGTGGCTGGTGGGATATTTAGTAGCATCACTAGCTCTTAGATGCCAGTAGCACCCCTCCCTAAGTTGTGACAGCCAGATGTGTCTCCAGACATTGCCAAATGCCACTTGGGTGCAAGTGGCAGGGAGGGCAAAATTGCTCACATGGGAGAACTATTAGGTACACAACATAATAATCAAAGGGACCGCCATCTTTGAATACTTACCCACTGCCAGGCTATGGGCCAGGAGTTTTACCTGTGTTGCCTCATTCAATACTCCCAATACCTCTTCCAATATTATTTGCCCAACTTTTGAAGATAAGAAAGCTAAGACTCCGAGAAAAGAAACTTAGTCAAAGTCGCTCAGCTAATTGATGATGTAACTGGTCTTTGATCTTGGTTTAATCTGACTCTGAAACTTCTGATTTTTGTAAGTCAACTTTATCAGATTGAAAAATGGAAGATATTTTCCACCTATAGTCATTACCTCAGTGTAGCTTGTCTTCCTTTTTTGCCGCATGAATTTGCTAGGACTGTATGTACGTGTGGCCTTCCCATAGGTCACGTGATTTCACTCGACCTACTTACTTCATAGTACCCAGGGTAGTGTTGGGTTTTTCCGAGCAAGGACACATAACTTGCCTTGTTGTGCATCTCTTTGTGTTAGTCTGAAACTGTGTCAACACGAGGGAAACTGTTGTGCTTACAATCTAAATTATTTCTAGAATTTTTAAAACAAGTAATCAGAAAAGATCAAGACACTTTCTTTGATCAGGGCAGTTTCCTGGTCAGGAAAGCAGTAGTAATAGAACAGTAATTCCAATAAAATGAAAGTAAAAGGAAATTTATAGGCTGGGAGTCTGGCATTCTTCCTGGGGAATAAACCCTTCACTAGGAAAATAGACTGACCTGGACATCTGGGCATCACCCTCAGTTTGTACACAGTGACTCGAGTACTTGTAGTTTGAGAAGACTTGAAGTGCTATCAAAATACCAGAGGAGTACTTTCTTAAAAGAAGATTAATATAGAGTGCTGAGCCTGTTTATGGAGGGGATATGACAAAAATGGCAGGGAAGAGAGAACGCAGGTTGAGGTTTAATCACCGCTCTCCCTTCTTAGTGGCGCTGTGACCTGTGTCAAGCCACCTTCCTCTTCTGAATGCATCAGATGGAACCAATAATACTTCACGCACAGGGTGGTAATAAAGGGTGTCTTAGTTCAGGCTGCTATTGCAAATTATCGTACACTGGGTTACCTAAACAACACATTTATCTCACACAGTTCTACAGGCTGGAAGTCTGAGGTCAGGGTGCCCATATGATTGGGTTCTTGTTGAAGGCTCTTTTCCTGGTTATCTCCTCACATGGCCTTTGCTTATTATATGCACAGAGAAGGAGAGAGAAAAATCTCCTATCCTCCTCTTTCTAATAAGGGAATTAACCACATCATGAGGGCTGTACCATCATGGCCTCATCTAAACCTAATTGCTTTCCAAAGGCCTCACCTCCAAATACCGTCACATTGGGGATTAGAGCTTCAATATGTAAATTTTGTAGGGGAGGGATATAAACAATCTGTAGCAAAGTGGAATAAAAATGTTTAACATAAACATTTATTCTCATAAGCATTTATTCTCCACCCATTTTGGGGGTGAGCATTGATTGCATTTTCACGTAGTAGTAGAGGGCTGTGTTGAATCATTGCCATTCTCCCAGACGTCTTCCCTGAGTAATGAAATAGATTTTAGTGAATGGTTCTCTATGATCAAGGTTGGAGTCTGTGCTAAGGATCTGTTCATACCTAAGAAACTTCTCTCTGACTCGTTAACTCCAATGTTCTGCCCGTTGAATTATCTGGTCTGTGTTCTTAGATGGAATTGTACCGAAGAGAAACAGAGGGCACAGGGCAGGAGGGTCTGCCAAGTTTTAAATGCTGCCAGGAGATTACAATATTTCCTTCATTTCCTTTTGGTGTTAGGATGGCTTTTAGAATCCCAACTCCTCTGTATAGTTCAGGTCTATATTATTGATCTTACTTATACTTTTCTCCTACATTTTGTAACTTAGCTGGGCCACGGGACCATGTTTGAGGTTCTGCTTTCTACTTATTTGTTTGTTTATTGATGTATTAATTCGTGTGTATCATGCATGGCATGTAAAGTGTCCAGTTAAAAAAATAGCCTTTGTAACCTCCCACAAAAAAAGCTGTTATTAGTCAATGGTGAATCACATAACCAATAGTCTGGAAATACAGAAACTCAGTTGCTATGAAATCTCTGGTCATAAAAGATTATGTTTCACCTACTTCCCAGACCTGGAGAACCAAATGAAGGTATTCCCTTTTAATATCATTCATCCAAAATGTGTTGAGTCCCTACTTTGTGCCAAATATGTACTAGGTATGTATTAAATAAAACAAGTAACGATAAAGTCCCTGTCCTGAAGGAGTTTAGAGTCTAACAGGGCAAAGAAATTTGTAAGTATATCCATGTGATGTAATGAAGAGTATAATGGAGGTACAGGTTAGATACCGTTACAGCAGCTTGTGAGAGGTCTTGAAGGACAAGGGGAGATTAGCTAGGGGGCCTGGTGGAGACAGGCCTTCTAGGAAAAAGAAATATCTTGAACATGGATATAGAGAGGGGTATTCATCCATAGATTCAACCAATATTTATTGATTTAGAGAAGAAGCTTGTTTTGTGGGTCAGACACAGAGTGAGGAATTTGGATACGATAATGAGCAAACCGCACCTGGTCTCTGCCTTTCAGAACATCTATCTAGTGGGCGGCTGGCAGTCATCAGTCGTTCATTCACATGAATAAATGGGAATTGTAACAGCATGCCCTGCTATGAAGGAGAGATGTAGGTCCCCGGGATAGTGCATAACATTTGGGTCTGACTGAGCTGGGACATCTAGAGATGTCTTAGTCCATTTGGGCTGCTATAACAAAATACCATAAACTGGGTGGCCTATAAATAGCAGGAATTTATTTCTCACAGTTCTGGAGGCTGGGAAGTCCAAGATCAAGGTGCCAACAGATTTGGTGTCTGATAATGGTATCAAAGATGGCACCTTCTCATTGCGCGCTCGCATGGTGGGGGCCTTATACAGGGTACATATCTCATTCAGGAGCTCTCCACTCTCATGATCTAGTCACCTCCCAAAGGCACCACCTACTAATACCATCACACTGGGCACTAGGTTTCCACACGTGAATTTTGGCAGTGGCACCCAAACGTTCAGACCATAGCAGGAAAGCTTTCCTGAGACAATGGGAATTGGGATGAAAACAGGTGAGTGATGGAGAGTTTGTGCAGCAAAGATTGGGAGAGCTGTGGGCCAGAAGAGGGCCCAGATGAGCCAAGCCTGTGTTGGAGCGAATGGCATCAGAGAGGTTGGTGTGTTCAGGGCATGGAATGAAGCAGGTGGTGTGGGAAGCATGGGGTGTGTGTGCAGAACTTAAGAGTGGGTGGCAGCCAGATCACAGGGGCCTTATTGATCAGAGCAGTGGGGACAGTGAATAGTTTTAAGCTAGAATATCTGAGTTAGATATTGTGACTTTGACACCTTGTCAATGACCCAGAGCCTAGGAGTAGGAGTGGGGGGTGGATTCCAGAGGCCTATCATTGATGGCTGTGTCAATCTATTGGTTCTAGGTGTCACTGACTGTCAGAGGAACGAAGCAGGCCTGCAATGTGACCAGAACGGCCAGTACCGAGCCAGCCAAAGGGACAAGGGCAGTGGGAAGGCCTTCTGTGTGGACAGCGAGGGGCGGAGGCTGCCGTGGGAAACAGAGGTCCCACTTGAGGACTCACAGTGTCTGAGTAGGTGCTGGAAGTGAAATCAGTCACGGTTCCTGGGGAGCGGGGAGCGGTCTCAAGGGCTTTATAGAAACGGAGAGAAGCCGGAGGTACATTTATCTCCAACTTTTATTTTCATCTGTGTAGAAATTGGAAGAACTGTTGCGTGAACAAATACCCATCACCTAGATCCAAAAATTGTTAACATTTCAGTCTCTTTTATTTGAATCATTTGGTATGTAAATTCCAGACATCAGGAACCCTTACTTCTAAGTACTTCAGCATGCACAAGAGGTGAAATTTTATATTAAAACATCTGTGGAGGCCTCCATTCTTCTAGTCAGCTTGCCTTCACTAATCTAGCCAGCACTTCTTCCTCAGTAGGACACTGTAGAGCAGCAGTCCCCAACCTTTTTGGTATCAAGGATGAAGGATCAGTTTCCTTTAAGACAATTTTCCCATAGACCAGGGGTGGTGGGGTGGGGATGGTTTCAGGATGATTCAAACACATGACATCTATTGTGCCTTTTATTTCTATTATTATTGCATTGTAATATATAATGAAATAATTATGCAACTCACTATAATATAGAATCAGTGAGAGCCATGAGCTTTTTTCCCTACAACTAAATGGTCCCATCTGGGTCAGGAGACAGTGACAGATGATCAGGCATGAGAGTCTCAAAGGAGCACACAACCTGGATCCCTCGCATGCACAGTTCACAATAGGGTTTGTGCTCCTGTGAGAATCTAATGCTGCCACTGATCTGGCAGGAGGCGGAGCTCAGGTGGTAATGTTCACTCTCCTCATGCTCACCTCCTGCTGTGTGGCCCATTTCTTAACAGGCCATGGACTGGTGCTGGTCTATGGCTCAGGGGTTGGAAACTCCTGTTATAGAAGACTTGTGTGCCAGGCCTTGTTCTGTATCTTTTTTTTTTAAATTATGCTTTAAGTTCTGGTGTACATGTGCAGATCTTGCAGGACTGTTACATAGGCATATGCAAGCCATGATGGTTTGCTGCCTCATCCCCCCTTCACCTACATTAGGTATTTCTCCTAATGTTATTCCTCCCCAACCTCCCCATCCCCTGCTATCGCTCCCCTAGCCCCCACACTCCCCAACAGACGTGTATGATGTTCCCCTCCCTGTGTCCATGTGTTCTCATTGTTCAACACCCACATATGAGTGAGAACGTGCGGTGTTTGGTTTTCTGTTCTTGTGTCAGTTTGCTGAGAATAATGGTTTCCAGATTCATCCATGTCCCTCCAAAGGACGTGACCTCATCCTTTTTTTATGTCTGCATAGTATTCCATGGTGTATATGTGCCACATTTTCTTTATCCAGTCTATCCTTGATGGGCATTTGGGTTGGTTCCAAGTCTTTGCTGTTGTAAACAGTGATGCAATGGACATATGTATGCATGTGTCTTTATAATAGAATGATTTATAATCCTTTGGGTATATACCAAGTAAAGGGATTGCTGGGTCAAATGGTATTTCTGGTTCTAGATCCATATCTTTATCTCTGGGTGATCTAGACCAAGTTGCTCAATTCTTCTGATCCTCAGTCTCCCAGTGGCTTTCAGTCTATTTCCTGAGAATCAACATCAACCTATAATGTCAACAAATATGTATTGAGCTCTACCCTGTGCCACATACAGTTTCTCAGTGAGATACCGGGTGGAAAAGTCCCAGGTGAACCATCAGATATTCTACAGTACATGGTGTGATGGAAACCAGAGGAGCAGAAGGGAACAGTATGTCCTGTGGGATCAGAAGTAGTTTAATCCCAGTGGTGCCTTTACTGGCTGTGTAGTCTTAGGCAAGTCACTCACCTGCAGCAGTTTCTTCATCCATAACATGGAGGCATCAGTTTCAACCCTTGTAAGGGTGTTGAGTGCCTTAGCAATGGAATACCTACCAGCGGTAATAAATGTCTCAGAATAAGAAGACTCAGAAACAGTATTTGCCTTGTTTCCCTATCTGTTAAACTTGGAGGGAGGCTAAAACAGTCTGCAAGATCCCTTAATCCTGACATCTTCTCAGTCTTTACGACTCTGTTCCACCCTTCCCTGGAACCACCTGCCTCTGCTTGAGGTCTTGTGGTTGACCTTTGCACACTTAACAAGCCCAAGCAAGCTAGTCTCTTAGTATTTCTGCATAAGGAAAGGGTGTAACATACATGGGCTTACTGTGTGCCAGACGTTTTATGTGTTTATCACATTTGCATCCAGGGTAGTCCTAAAAGGTAAATATTATTGCCAGTATTTTAGCTGAGGAAACTGAGGCAAATAATGTCTAAGCACTTCTCTTGGTTCCATAGTTTGGATAGAATATGCCTAGAATTTGAATCGGTATATGTTGAACTACCCAGCCTTTGTATTCTTCATTCCACCAATCTGTTTCCACTTAGATTTACCTGCTTCCTCAATAAACACATCCTCACATACACACACATATGCACACATAGCCTACCTGTCCTCCAGAGAAGCTGGTACGGCTCATGGCATAAAACATCAGTGAAAATCCAAGTGAAAAATTTTCATTTTATAATTCTCAGGGCAATCATTTCCCTTCTCTAGTGAAGAGCTAACAAATCCTAAGGAGTGTATGTGTACATGCGTGTGTGTGTGTGTCCATGTATTCTTGAATAAATAGGAAATCCAATGAAAATCTTATTTTTTACCCAATATCCCTCCTCTTGGGTAGAAGTAACAGGGAAAGTACAGCTGGAAAGTGCTTTGAGAGATCAGTTAGGCAGATACTTCACAAACAAGAGACTGTGTCCTTACAGCGGGAGCAACTTGCCCAGTGGCACAAGTGATCACTGCCCGTCCTGGGATTATTGTCTAAGTGCTCTGAGCTCTCTTTGCATCTTTGTCAATGGCTCGGGCTTGAAGATTGTCTAATGAAGTTTGTAGGGCATTTCATGGTGTATTCTGCCCAGTGTTCAGGGTAGAAAGAATGGTTTAATCTGTGTCACCAGAAGTACTCAGGAGTCACAGCTCAGCTTGACAACTTTGATGATGCCCTCCCTGAGGCGCTGGCTTCTGAATAGCCTCCAGATAGAGCTTCAGCATCTTTGGCTTCTTATGCAAAGCTCTGAGCTTATGTTTCCCTTTCTGGATATGCCTGGGGATTTCTATGTTAATAAGCTGGGCCCTCACAGGCATGTCAACCGTCTTTTCTCAGAATTGCCTTTGAGAGGAACTTTCTCTGGGAGTAGAATTCTCTCTCTCTCTCTCTCTCTCTCTCTCTCTCTCTCTCTCTCTCTGTCTCTCTCTCTCTCTATATATATATATATGTACATTTGCAGATCACACAGGTTTGTTACATAGGTATACACGTGCCATGGTGGTTTGCTGCATTCCACGCCAGTTAGAATGGCGATCATTAAAAAATCAGGAGTAAAATTTTTAAGGCTTTTGTCCTTGAGGCTAGGTCCTTAAGCAAGGGACTTATACCTCCCCGAACAGGTACATACCTGAGAGGAATTTGCTCCTTCTCCAGCCCTCTTGCCGCCTCCTTTGTTCAGGCCTCTGCTGTTGCTTACGTGGTACTGCCATACTTGCCTCACTCATCTTCTTGCTCCAGTCCAATAGTTTTTCTATGACGCTTCTAGTGCAGCTATTTAAAGGGGGATTCTGCTTATGCAAAGCCCCTTAAAACTCTGCAGTGGTTCTGCATTGCTCTGGGGATAAAGCACCATTTGCAGTATCCCAGCCTCCCCTCTGGGCTCTAACCTAATTAGATCATATGTTCCTTTGGGGCTAGAATTGTGTCTTATTTCTTGTTCTGTTCCAGGATCACAGGTACTCATTGACAGAACGAATGAATTGCTCCAGTTGTCTGGGATTCTTTGAAACTGTTTCCTAAAGGTCTTCAGGGAAGGGGATTCTTCTACCACCTCCATTCCTGTGGTCAATTTTACAAGCCCTGAGACTTAGGCAAGGTGTTCTACAGGGGTCAGAGGGACTTATCCTAACCCTAACTGAGTGATTACCACATGCCGTATACCATTCTATGCTATATTATTTAATCCTCACTACCAGGAAACTGAAACTCTCAGAGGTTGCAAGGTGTCCAAGGACACAGAGCTGTTGGTGGCATCAGGAGTTGAGCTGAGGGCTCACTCCAGAGTCGGTGCCTCTCCCCGACTGCCTGCTGCCCCTCTATGAAACCTCTCCTGCTGTAGCTTCCTGGCACTCCCTTTGATCTTCTATTTCCTTTGTTTACTTGCAGAGTTAGTAGAAATATTTCCACCTTGCTCACTGGAAATATTTCCAGTTCATCTTCCCTTTAACTTTAGATTCATTTTCCTAATTCTGATCTTTGTCGACCTATGCTGAAGACTTCATATTCCACATCAAGTGCCGTCATAATGTTATCTCTTGGTTTCCTGGTGTCGTGATGATGTTGTTAGTCGTTCATTTGCCTGTCCTTCTTTCCCTGATATCCTCCCTCCCTCTCTCCATCCATTCAATATGCAGGAAAGTAGTCTCTCTGTTACAATCCTGGCTAGTGATCAGAATATTGTCTTTGCCTTGGAAGGAGACAGGCACCTAAGTATCCGCAATATACTATGCAAAAAATATGATGAAATATTAATATATGCTGTGCTTTAATGATAACCTTTTATGCTTTCCTTAAGACATTTATACATAGCTGCTAAGTATAAATTGGATACATGGGAAATTATACCAACAGAATGTATAAATCTGCAAACTGACTCTGTTGGCATAATTCATCAGCAAATTGGTTCATGGATTGTTTCTGTTCTGCTTGGGCGTGAGATTCTTCACAGAATGCTGAAATGTGAAGATCTCTATCACCAAGGTGTCCCTTTTCTGAAAACCAGCAGATTCTCTAACTGAAGTGCTAAATTTACTGTATTTTTGGCAGAATTTAATTAGAAACTGAAAGATCTTTCAAATTTTATTTAGTCTCCTAGAGGGTTTTGAGCATCTGGTCTGTACCAATCAAGACTTAGAGACACTGTGGTGAATATAACATGGCATTTGCTGGACTGGAGCTTACAGTCTCTACAAATGAGCTACTAAGGAATATAAAATTTAAAAGAGAGGGAAGGAGATGAGAGAAAGGGCTGAATGTGGGCAGAGAACATGAAATTGACAACTTTAGCAATTAATGTGGATAGGCCAGTTTGTCAAATCAGAATTATTTTCTCTATCAGCACTTTAGAAGGCTTAGGGCATATCATGTATTTTATATAAATGCTAACTCCTCTCAACCCCATCCCAAAAGGAATAAACATTTTTTTCTGCACTTATCATGAAAGCTGAGAAAAGATCGCTTTGGATGGCCTTGAATTTATTGACTTGATGAAAACCAATCTAGATATAAGTCTTTTTTATAAAGCATGGATGTACATAATTAGTGCTTGTATATATGTTTATAATTATGTTTCCCAGAAAAGCGATAGTCATGTGCCTTTGGGCTTGTACATAACTCTTTCTTTTTGACAGTTACCTGTAAGGCCGCAAGATATTGACACTCTTGGGAATCTCTGGCTTGGAAGATAAATCTCATTCCTTGAGTGTTACCCTTCATGTTTTCTATTTTGCTTGGTAAAGAATGAGCTCCAACCCTCATAGCCTTGAAAAATTATATTTCTTCCTCCTCACTTGTCTAGGTTTATGAGTTTGTGGCTATGTTATTCCTATCAAATGGAACTCAAGTATGTCGAAGGTAGTAGCTAGGAAAACAGATGCTAATAAATCACTTAAACAATCTTAAAAATGCCTGAGCCACGTGACAGATCTTCAGATTTACATAAATACATATTCACATGTCTTTTAAAAAATAACTTACCTCATTTCAGAAAGAATTCACATTGTTTTATAGAAAGAAAATGCCAGTAAAATAATTATATGGTGTAATTAGCACTCAGGGATAGGGACAGAGAAATGTAAGTTTAGATAGAAAATCAATGTTAATGAGAAGAAATGAGTTGTAAGGACTAACATATTAAGTTTCCGCCTCACTTCATGACAATGAGGTAGAAGCAGGGAGAGCTGGTAAGTTGTAACTCTCAGTATTAGATATGGGGCAGGATATTGGAGCTACCTTACCAAGGAATTGCTTTCCCTGGGACATTTGTGTTACCAAGAGCTACGAATGGGTAGTGACTTCTTGACCTAACAGCCTTTAGAGCTTCTCTGAAGATGCCCTATATTCTTCTGAGTCAGATTTACTAACTCTGCATTATTTTTAGTGATGCAGAAATTTGAGAAGGCTCCAGAATCAAAGGTGGTCTTCGACGCCAATGCTCCTGTGGCTGTCAGATCCAAAGTTCCTGATTCTGAGTTCCCCGTGATGCAGTGTTTGACAGGTGAGGACAGGCGGGAAGATGTGCCTTCAGAGAAGGTGTGGAAGTAAGTTCTGCTGAGAGTTGTCAAGACAAACCAAATCAAACCATTCAAACTATCATTTAAAAGCACACTTTATCAAAAACACTGTAAGTGAATTGATTTCCAGAATGTATATTCAATTCATAATTTCATCGCAGAGTTGATGGTGAATCTACTGTTGTATCCACATGGCATATATTAAGGAGTAGAAATGAACAAAATTAGTTTGGCATGGAGCTTTGTGTCCAGGTCAAGATATATATCTCCCTATTTTAATAGCGGGGCCAGAGAGGTGGTAATAAAAGCTGCTATTTATTGAGCATGTGTGTTTACAAGGATTAACTCACAATCCCGAAGCCACCCATAAAGTAGCCATGGTTATCCTGAGTTACAGAAGAGAAAAATAAAGCTTTAGGAGTTTAAGTGACTTGCTCAGTGACACAGAGTCAGCAAGTCCAGGGCTTAAGTTCAAATCCAAAGGAACACGTCAAAGCCTGCAATCTTTTTTTGTTTTAAATGATTTCATCTTTGGGGTGCACTAAAATCTCAGACCTCACCATTATACAATTCATCCATATAACTCAAAACCACTTTTACCCTAAAAGTTATTAAAATAAAAAATACCAAAAAATAATCTTATCTTTGATTTTAGATTTAGCGGGTACACATGCAGGTTTGTTATATGGGTATATGGTATGCTGCTGAAGTTTGGGGTATGATTGAGTCCATCACCCAGGTAGGGAATATAGTCCCAGTAGTCAGTTTTACAACCCTGTCCTCCTCCCTACATTCCCACCCCCGGGAGTCCCCAGTGTCTTTTGTTGCCATTTTAACTACTGCATTATGCCTCCCTCAGTAACCTCATGTGATTTAGTTATTAAGTAATTAACCTTCTGAGTGTGAATCTGTTTTGGATTTCAGCTTTGGTTATGGTGAGCACACTATTGTTTGTTTCATAAACACAGTGCAAGGCATGAAGTACAAGCTAGAGAAAATGTCTGTAGAATGAGAGATATTAATAGGAATGGAGGAATAGAACCAAGTAGTCAAGAGTCGATGTGTGGAACCAGCATGAGGACCGCAGACTTGAAGGACAGCTTTGGCAGTTATATGTCTCAACAAGGCCCATCATATACCTGCTCATCTGTGTAAATGCTGTGACACAGCTTAAGTTAGAAGGGCAAACTAGTGAGATGGGAAGCAAAAGAGGGTGCAGAATTTTAGGGAGTGAGGCAAGCATGGATAACATGTGCATCTGTTTGTGTCCAGAGATGGTTTAGCCAACTGGACCACTGAGTTCAGTGTCTAAAATATGCTGAGAGGAAACAGACAACAGTTTGAGAAAGAGAGCCACATCAGGGAGGTCTAGCAAGAGGCCATCGTATCACACAAACGAGAGTAGAGCAATCCAAGGCAAGCAGTGCGTGCAGCTTGAGTAGAGGTCCAGGCATTCAGCCCTGCGTTAGTCTGCTCAGGCGGCTGGAACAAAATACCCCAGACTGAGGGGCTTAAACAACGAAATGGCTTTTCTCATAATTCTGGAGGCTGGAAGTCCTGGATCAAGGTATTGGCAGGACTGGTTTCTTCCGAGGCCCCTCTCCCGGGCTTGTAGGTGACTCACTTCTCCCTGTGACTTTGCTTGGTCTTCCCTATGTATGTGTCCGTAGCCTAATCTTTATTTCTCATAAGGACACCTGTCCTATTGGCATATAACTGCATTTGGAGTTGGGGTCTTGAAAGAGGTAATTTAGCGTATAATGACCTCATATACCCTTGACCTCAAGACCCTAACTCCAAATGCGCTCACATTCTGAGGTGCGGGGGTGGACTACATGATATGAATTTTGAGTGTGAAACATAATTCAGCCCATAGTGAAAAATCAGGACAGTCTTACAGTTGGTCAAAGGGCCATTTAAGGGGTAGGAAAATAAAGCCACTTAGTCAGTGAAGACGTAGATGTCATTGTCGGTGAGGCAAGGGGAGACTGGTAAGAAAACCAAGTCATCTAGAGAACCGAACGGCCTGATGGGGAGTAGGAGGGAAATGTGCGTTAGTGGGAGCATGAGGGGAAGCCATGATTGGGGCCATGGTAGGAGCCCTGGTTCTAGGTCAGCACTTAAACAACCAGATTCTATGGTGCTCATCCTTCCAACTCTGATCCAGAACTTCAATTGTTTTCTTGACTGAATTTGTTCCTGAGCCTGAAGCATGGATCTGCTTGCAGTGAGGATTAGGTTAGTTCAGTTAGGAAACGGGAGAACTTTAGAGCCATTTCCCAGCAGACCAATAAGAATTATTCTCTTTGGAGCTGGGTGCAATGGCTCACGTGCGTAATCCCAGCACTTTGGGAGGCCGAGGCAGGTGGCGAAACCCCATCTCTACGAAAATATAAAAATAAAAATAATACAAAAATTAGCCAGGTGTGCTGCTGTGTGCCTGTAATCCCAGCTCCTTGAGAGGCTAAGATGAGAAGATGGCTTGAGCCCAGGAGGCAGAGGTTGCAGTGAGCCAAGATCATGCTGATGCACTCTAGCCTGAGCAACAGAGCCAGACCCTGTCTCCAAAAAATATTTTTAAAAAGAATTACTTTGTGTGTGTAGGGGGGGCAGGGGGCTGGGGGGTTCTGAATGAGCCAGGCAGTTTGTGGGTAAAATGACATCATTGACCTCTCAGTGCCTCGTTCATGAAGACATTACAGCCATACAATGGTGAGATGAAAATCAGGAGACGATGAAAACAGCCGGAAGACCACCTTTGCACCCAAGATGTCACCTCATTATGCAGTTGAGATGTCCTGTTAGAGAAAAGGAAGACATCTCCATCCCAGATACGAGAGGCTTTTCCTTGTCCTTCATCTGGGCAAATACAGTGTGGGGGGCGGGCTCAGGGATTGGATTGCAAAGGTATTCAAGTTACTGCTTTGCCCCCATCAGCCACAGGCTGTGGCAAGTCTTAGTCTTAGTGTTCCCATCTCTAAATTTACCTCTTACTTAATGCAAGAATCAGTATTAATAATATATGTGAAAGTGCTTTGTAATGATAAATATGTAAGTGTAAGGTTTTTCTCCTTAATTTACATTTTCTACCAAAACCTCCTATTCCTGATAAATCATTAATTGCCATCATTATTCATGGATATTACACAGTTGAATGCTTCATGCCTATCATCCAGTGTCCACAAAAAGCAGCTGTGGTCCCTGCCCTCCTTAAACACGTGGCCTCCTGTCATCTGGAGAGAGCACTCACTGTGAGAAGTGGGGATTCTATTCTGTCATTCAATTCCCTACAGGACTGCTGTCTGCTCCTGATGGAAATGGCACATAGCCTTGAACAAAGTTGTGATCTCAGCGGATATCTAGGCTTGGATCCTCATAGGATAGAAGCAATTAAAATAAAAAAGTATAATTTAGGCAGATACAGCTTAGTAACTATGTAAGTTCTGAAGTCTTACTACTTAGATTTAAATCCTAGCTCTGCCACTTGATAGCTTTGTGACCTTGGTAAGTAAGTACCTAAACTGAGCTGTGCTTCAGCTCTTTATCTGTAAGATGGGACATCTGTGATTCAGTAACACAAAAAACACTTCATACTGCCTGAGGTTCGTGGTATGTACTTAATAAATGTGTGCTTAAATGTGTGCTTGTGGGTGTATATTGGGGGTGTGTGTATCTGGGTGTATATTTGTGTGTATGTGTATTGGAGATGGGTACATTTGAATGCATGTTTGTCTGTATTTGTGTGCATGTGTTTGAGTGTATTTGTGTGTGTGTATTTGTGTATACATGTATGTATGTGAGTGTATATATGCTTGTGTGTGTGTATTTGTGTGTGTGGGTGTTTTTTTGGAGGTATGTGTTCATTTGGGCGTATATTTGTGTGTGTGTTTGGAACTGTGGGTACGTGTGTGTGTGCTTGTGTGTATTTGTGTATTTTTGTGTGTTGAGGGGTTTGTGTGTATATTTGGGTGTATATTTGTGTGTTTCTGTGTGTGTGGTTGGTGCTGTGTGTGTATTTAGGTGTACATTTGTTCGTGCTTGGAGGTGTGTGTGCATGTGTGTGTGTATGTATTTGGAGGGGAGTGTGTGTATTTGTGCACCCATGTATTTGTGTGTGTGTGTGTGTGTGTGTATGTGGGCATGTGGGGCAGGGGCAGGGGCAGAGGATGTGTCTGCTTTGTCCTCAGCATCCTCCCCAGTACAGCCAGGCGAGTGACCGTCCCGTGGTGCTTGCAGATTGTGCAGAGGACGTGACCTGCAGCTTCCTCACGGTGTCCGTGACAGAGCCAGAGGTTTCCTGTGATTTCTATGCTTGGACAAGTGACAGTGTCGCCTGCATGACTTCTGAGCAGGTGAGGTGGGGCAGCCGCATGGTGGTTCTGCCCCGCATCCACTCTGGGCCACACATGCTCTGAGGAATGGGGCGGCAGCCTGGCCAGGTGATGGAATGAGGTTGTCAAGAGCTGATCCTCTGTTGTCTCCATTTCTTCAAAGCAATGAGACTTTGGGGACTTGAAGCTGTGATAGGCCAGGGATAGACCCAAGATGAAGCTGGAATAAAGGGTGTCTGCCTGAGCCATGTAGATTCCTGACGAGTCAGTCAGGTGAGAACCACCTGCCCTCTCAGGCAGCATGGGCCAGATGTGAGAGGGCCCTAAATACCACTGTCCCTCAGGGTCCCAGACCCCAGCATGCCTACCCATTGTAGAAATATAACATAACTGTGGTTGGCCAGGCATGGTGGCTTACATCTGTAATCCCAGCACTTTGGGAGACAGAGGCAGGTGAATCACTTGAGGTCAGGAGTTTGAGACCAGCCTGGCCAACATGGAGAAACCCTGTCTCTACTAAAAACACACACAAAAAATTAGCTGGGTATTGTGGTTAATGCTTGTAATCCTAGCTACTGGGGAGGCTATGGCAGGAGAATCGCTTGAATTTGGGAGGTGGAGGTTACAGTGAGCCAAGATTGCGCCACTGCACTCCAGCTTGGGCTGCAGAGCGAAGACTCCATCTCAAAACAAAAAACAAACAAACCATAATTGTTGTTTAAAAAAAAAGTTAAATATTAGAACGACATAACAGTGCTGTTCTGTGAGTCAAAGTTTGTAGAGTATTGTCAATTTCATGTGGTACCATCAAATTAGGATAATTAGCACCTGTCCTCCTCAGTGAAAAGCAGGAATCTCCTGTATCCTAATTTTCTAATTCATAAACCCATGCAGATCCCCTTTTTACTCCTGGTTTCTTATGGATTCTTCCAGAAAATTTCTGTGTATTTATAATGGTGTTTTTATTTGATTGCGTGCCATTTTTATAATTGATGTTCTTTTCTACCTTGATTTTCTCATGATGTTCATCTTTATATAGAATCTTGAAAATCAAGCTTCTTGTTCTCATTGGAGCATATGAATCTATTTCATGGATGTGCATAATTTAGTTGGCATTCCCTCAGTGGAGGTCATGGAGCTGTGTAGCAGCTTTGCAATGTCACCCACTCTGGTGCATTTCATTTCCCTTTACCTACGGGCTTGCATGTGAGAGTATCTTCATAAGTGACATTGCAGAAGGGTGTGGAGGGTGGACCCTGAATTTCAAGGCTCTTGAGCTGGGTTCTGTAGCTGCTGCAAGATATAGGGAAGAGGCAGGGAAGGGTCTTGGGTTCAAATCCCAGCTCTGCTACTTGCTTGTTGTTATTTAGTGTTTTGGAGCCTCAGAGTTCCCATATGTTATAGGTCTAATAATGGCACCCACATCACTGGATTGTTGTGAGGATTGAATAAGGTCCTACGTGAAAAGGCTCACTGAAGAGTTCAGTCGCAAAATGAAGGCTCGCTGGCCATTGTTACAATGACCATTGTTGCTGCTAATATTATCATTCCCCCATCAGGTCTGCGGGAGATTCCATCTCAACCATTATTAAGGCTTCTCTCCAGGGCTCTGGGCTCTTGGTCCTAAGGTGTTGGGGTGGGGTGGTGATGGGAGGGCCTTGGTCCTTGGTCATCAGTGGTTAGCCACACTACCCAATGCCAGGGCCCGAAGTCCTCCTCAGCTCCTCTGCTTCTAGCCAGGCTTGGCGTGTGAAGAGGGCTCTACCAGCGCTGGAGCCATAGCATGTTGGGTTTAGCCCGCTCAGGTCCATCTGACATCTTGTCCCCTGCCCCACCTGGCATGGCCACAGAAGGGCAAGGTCTCTTGCTACACACGACCTCATCTCGAGTTCGTCTCAGATCTGCAGGAATCTCTTCTTTCTTTTTGCTCTCCAAGGCCCTTCCTCCTCTTTCTGCAAAGCAAGAAGAGCTGTTGCCTTCAAACAGCCTTGCTATAGCCCCCGTCCTCTAAAAATTCCCACAGGAAACTCAAAATGTGGTAACCTTGATGGGGGAGGTAAAATACTGGGAACAAAATACGCAGGTTTATCCTACCTCATCCACAAAGCAAGACTGCTGAAAATAAGTCAGGAAGAGAGATCAGAGAGGGCAGAGAATGGCAAGAGCTCTGGGAGTCTGACCTCACTCACCATCTCCAAGCTTAAGAACCTTCTTCATAATCCTCCCTGGATAGAAACTAGGGGTCTATAAGGTCTTTTATAGCCAGCTCCTGCCTCTCTATCCTCTGTCATCCTCCTCCCTCGTAACTGAAGTCCAAAAATTACTGAACCTAGTTCTGAAAACACTCATGAAATTCTGGATCTCTGTGTCTCCTGTTTCCTCTGCTTAAACTCAACCCTCCCTTGTTTCTATCTGGCAAACTCTTATTCAAACATCAGAACCTCACCTAGATTCACTTTTTCTGGGAAACTTTTCTAGGTTCTCTTTCTCAGTAGAAGCAATTGCTCCTTCCTCTCTAATTACCTCTTCTCTAATTATATATATCTTTGAAGTTAACACTCTGGGCTGCAAGTTATTGCTTAAATGTCTATCTCCTGCAATAGACCAGGAGAAACTAACTTACCTTTGTAGCCCCCATGCCTAACCATGGTTAGGGTTGGATGAATGTTAGTTGGGTTGAATTATTAAACATTGCAGGATGATAATGGAGCATCTTTCTATCTCCAGAAACAAGGTGCACTGGGGAACTCGAAGGCCACCAGCTTTGGAAGTCTTCGCTGCCAGGTGAAAGTGAGGAGCCGTGGTCAAGATTCTCCAGCAGTGTATTTGAAAAAGGGTAGGTTGGTTGAGCTGGCTGGCTTAGGGCTGCAGTGGCTTCACACGGTCATGTTTGGAGCTGGTTTCCAGCAGGTGCATGTGGGGAAGGGCCAGACTATCCCCCTCCCCACTCTACACCCTCAGCCTGGCTTCTCCAAGCTCCATCCTTCGGCAGACTCAGCACAGCACACTCCTTAAGCAGGCACTGATCTCCCCTGTGACTGCAAAGGGATTTCCTCATCATTCTCCTTTGTGCCATCAGATTTGATCTCATTGCAATCTGGCAGGGATTGGGAGCCTCATTCTGCAGGCAGAGCTGAGTTGCAAAGTGGATGCAAAGCCACTAAGTGAAGGATCTTGGCAGAACCCGCCTAGTTCAGCCTATGCTGTCAGGAAGGCCCATGCGGACCACAAGGCAGGGCAAGCCGCTTGCAGGGGCCTGGGCGCTGGGCTCCCTGCAGCCGCTCCTCCTAGGCTTCCTGATTCATGGAACTTCTCCTTCTTCTCACTTTAATCTCTACTCTCCCAGGACGTTTTCCTCCCAGTAAACCCAGGCCATGTAAGGTGTAGAACCTGAGGCAGTAAATTGGTGTCAGGTCAAGATCCAGCGTTTTTTTTTTTTTTTTTTTTTTTTTTATACAGAGTTTAACGCTTGTTGCCCCGGGGGGAGTGCAATGGCGCAATCTCAGCTTACCACAACCTCTGCCTCCCAGGTTCAAGCTATTCTCCTGCCTCAGCCTCCCAAGTAGCTGGGATTACAGGCATGTGCCAGCACGCCTGGCTAATTTTGTACTTTTAGTAGAGACAGGGTTTCTCCATTTTGATCAGGCTAGTCTCAAGCTCCTGACCTCAGGTAATCTGCCCGCCTCGGCCTCCCAAAGTGCTGAGATTACAGGCATGAGCCACCACGCCCGGCTGAGATCCAGTCTTTCTAATCAGCTCTTAGCGGGTCCCTGTGCTGCTGGTCTGGGGACCACACTTGGAGTAGCAAGCTACGTAGTATTGAATAGTTTACAGCTTCCTTTCTCATTCATCTTTTCATTTCACACTCATGGAAACTTTTGGAGAAAGGCACAAAGGGGATACCAATCCCTATGGACACATGCTGAAGTGCTCTAAGCTGCTGCTGGCACGTGGGAGAGGCAGGAGCTCTTTCCCTGGAATCCTGGGGCCTGCACTCTTCTGCCCTGCCCTGCTCACCTCCTGCTTCCCCTCCAGCAGGGTAGAGAGGAAACGTGCCAGCAAGGCAGGCTATGCGCTCTGAGCCATGGCCAGGCTCTGCCCTGTGCCCTGTGGCTCCTTCACATCTGTTAAGGGCTTCAGAGTGAGGGAGGACGGTGGGGCCCACCTGCCTGTGTGTGGCTCCTTCATAGCTGTTAAGGGCTTTGGAGCGAGGGAGGATGGTGGGGCCCGCTCGCCTGCATGGATCCCCTGCTCTATCACATAGGAGCTGCATGGTCTTAGGCCTGTTCCTTGACATCCTAGGCTTCAGTTTCTCCTTTGTGAAACAGGAGTCAGAGTGACCAAGGTCATCAGCAGGTTGGAATGAGGTGACATGTGTGAAGCTGTTAGGACAGGGCTGGGTTCACAGGGAAAGCCGAGCAAGTATAGAACATTTCTGTATTCATCTTCATTCCTGCTAAAAAGTTTCCTGAGGGCCCGAGGCCATGGCTGTGCACCAGATGACAGCCAAAGGGGGCTCGATCTGGGACATGGGGGTTGGGAGAAGGGGAGTGCAGGTTCACTTTCTGAGGTCCGTAACTCAGGGAAAGTTGCTTGGGGCTTCCAGCAGCTTCAGAATTGTGCCAGGAAAAGCAGCAAGTGAAGATGCCACAGCCCAGGCCTAAAGAGGCCCTAACCTTGGTAGCAATTGCCAGGGCACGGCAGGGACAAGTGTTTGTGTTTTTTTCCCTCTGGTCCTTCTTTCACCTAATGCCTCCATCCCCACTTCACAGAGAGTTTGCCTGGGAGCTTGGAGTCTGGCAGAGCTCGGATCTCTCTATGATCAGGGTCACTAGGATTTCTGCTGCAATCTTTATTCCAATTATTTTTACTGTCTTTTCTTTTCTCTTCTTTTCTGTTCTTTTCTCTTCTTTTCTTGAGACAGAGTCTCACTGTGTTGCCCAGGATGGAGTGCAGTGGTACGATCTCAGCTCACTGTAACCTCTGGCTGAGACTACAGGCAGGTGCCACCATGCCCCAGCTAATTTTTATATTTTTGGTAAAGACTGGGTTTCGCCATGTTGGCCAGGATGGTCTCAATCTCCTGACCTTGTGATCCACTTGCCTCGGCATCCCAACAGGTGTGAGCCACTGCACCCAGTTTTCTTTTTAAATAACAAAACATAGGGATTGTTTTCTAAAAATCAAAATCAAAATAGAACAGTAACCCCTACCAAAATTGTCCTTTAAAATAATAACATACCGTTTTATGACATTTTTAAAACTACAATTGTATTTCTGTTTAAGTGTTTGCTACTTTTTTTTTCAGCATCACACAGAAATTCCTAGTGTTTGTTTTTATTTTTCCTCCTTGTCTCTTGAAAGTTTATACTTCGGGGGAAAATTACAAAGGAAATTGGGAAAATTCCTTGTTGCCAAACTAAATCAAGGGCAGAACCATGTTTTGCTTTCTTTGGTTTGTTTTGCTTTTTGGCCTACAGCTAAAGATGCACTAGGCAGCCATTCTAGCCTTGGGTGGAGTGGAGGAGGAGGAGGAGGAGGAGGAGGAGAAGGAATAAGCTAGGTCTGGCTTTCGACTCCCACCTCCCTCTTCCTGGCTTTGTCTCTGATCAGAAGCAACTTTTTTATTTCACTTGAAATTCAGTTTCTCTTCTGTAAAATGGGATTATGTTGCAACCAAGGAGGAAAGGACACCGTTTCTGAGTCACCCACACATGTCTGCAGCTCCCAGTAGGTAGTTAGTTAATCATGTCCATTCCCATCCCTGACCTTCAGTAACCTGGAAGGTGAAACTAAAGAAAGGGTCAGAGTCTCAGAGCTTGATCTGTTACCCAGTACCATCTGCTGCCTACAACCACTTAATATCTGTGGCGTTCAACTTGGGGGACGAGCTGTGGGATCTTTCAGAATCAAAGGATGTCAATGCCCAACAATTGTTTAGAGATTGTCTAGCCCAACCCCTCATCTCACAGATGAGGTCTAGGAAAAGGAACCATTTTACTACGTGAGACATCAAAATGGAACCACCCCTGAGTCTGAAAGGCCTTCCTGGCCTGCTTCATTTTCTAGGCCTCTCCCATTGCATGGGGCAGCTCAGCACTGGCACCACTGTAAATAGTTATGAGAACTCACGCTGCGATAAGCACTTTTGTAGGCACAGCGGATGCATTGGTGAGCAAAACAGAATCACTGATTGATAGAGGAATTGACCCAGCAATAAGATCAATTCAGAGGGTGGTAAGTGCTTGGATGAAAACAAAACAGGACGGGGAGGTAAAGATGGGTACGAGCTGCTTCAGGTGGTCTGGGAAGGAATCACGAGGAGGGGACATTGGAACTGAGATCTAAAGGATGAAAAGCAGCCGCCATGCCAAGGTCTCAGGGTAGGGGGTCCTCTCTGCCACCTGCCCTATGTGGAAGATACAAAGGTGAGCTGAGATGTGTCTTGGACTCCCGAATAGCACCGTCCAGTGGAATCTGTGGCAGTGATGGAAATTGTCTACAAATCTGTGATGTTCGTTAGTCACTCGTGACTACTGAGCATTTGGAAGGTGCCTATCGCAACATTAACTTTGATTAACAATGATTTTTAAATAGTCACATAAGGCTATGATTACGGTATCAAACATTGGAGAATCACATGCTGGTAGGGGAGGCCGACTCTCTCAAGTAGCTTAAATACAGGGAAAGGGACAGTGGAGGCTTTAGTACAGGCACAAATGGAACGTATGAGAGATCAAGGGCGAGAGAGATTAATTCTAACTGTACAAATGCAGAGATGGATCCTTCTAATTCAGCTGGACTTTGGTGAAGAATGGATTTGCCTGGCATGGTTGAAGGCATTCCAGGAAGAAGGGGCTGAGTGAGCCAATGCTTGGAGGGAGAAGATGCTGGCTTTTTGGAGATGTGTAAAACATCTGCTAAGCATAAGCTAAGTGGCAGGCTTGTTGTTCAGCCCTTTTATATACATGGTGTTTTTTGTTTGTTTGGTTGGTTTTTTTTTTTTGATGTGGATTCTCACCCTGTTGTCCACACTAGAGTGCTGCGGCAGGATCTCGGCTCGCTGCAACCTCTGTCTTCCAGGTTCAAGCGATTTTCCTGCCTCCACCTTCTGAGTAGCTGGGACTACAGGCACATGTCACCATGCTTGGCTAATTTTTGTATTGTTAGTAGAGACAAGATTTCACCATGTTGGCCAGGCTGGTCTTGAACTCCTGACCTCAAGTGATCCACCCACCTCTGCCTCCTAAAGTGCTGGGATTACAGGTGTGAGCCACTGCACCAGGCCCCAGTCTGTTTTTTTTGTCTATTCAATGTCCATGAATATTACTTATTATCATCCTCATTGTACAGATGGGAGGCTTGGGAGGCGGATAATCCAAGGAATTAGGAACTTGCTTGGCAGGGTGCCCTCAGATCTGTCTGATCTGAAATTTACACTCTTGGGTCTCACACTGAAAACCTCCCTATAACCCCCAGGTGTGTGAGTCAGATAAGACATGGTGATCTGCAAGGCTGACAGAAGGTCAGAGTGGTGAAGGGTGCAGGCCCTGGTGTCCTGTCCACCACCCACCAGCTGTGTAAACCTGAGCAAGACAGTTCGCATGTTCAGACTTTTCCTTAAATGGAAAAAGGGCCTAAGAATGGGCAAACATTTAGGCTATATTGCTCTCTCTATCTATCCCTAGAAAATCTCATGTTTGCAAAATGATGCTCTAAAATTAACAGGGCTGATTTGAAAACTAGAGTTAGGGACAGGAAACAAACCATGCTGCTTTTAGGTAGATAAATGGAAAAAAACGATAACAATTCTACTTAAAAATGCTAGAACAGTTTTTAAAAAGGTGTGTTGAATTTATACTAAAGAAATGCTTCAGCTGGGTGCAATGGCTCATCCCTGTAATCCCAGCACTTTGGAAGGCCAAAGAGGGCAGATCATGAGGTCAGGAATTCAAGACCAGCCTGACCAATATAGTGAAACCCTGTCTCTACTAAAAATACAAAAATTAGCCCATGGTGGCAGGCACTGTAATCCCAGTTACTCAGGAGGCTGAGGCAGGAGAATTGCTTGAACCCGGGAGGCGGAGGTTGCAGTAAACCAAGATCACACCACTGTACTCCAACCTGGGTGACAGAGTGAGACTCCATCTCAAAAAAAGAAAAAAGAAATGCTTCTGTAAATGTAAAAGGACAAGTTAGCTTGATGGGGAGGGCATAAGGAAGGGTTGAAGCTGCTGAGTTCTGGAGACAAGGGCTAGTTGCACAAAGGGAGGGGAAAACTCTGCAATTGTCACTTTGAAGACGGAGCCCCTGAGTGGGGCCAGTCCCAGGCCAGAGGAATAATGTGGGATCATAGGTGTTGTGTACAGTGCTGAGTTCTTGCAGTTTGCTGCATTCAGCTACATCTGTCTACACAGCGTTCCTTTGATGATGTTTGGTGGCACAGGCAATGACATGCTGAAAAAACTAGGTAGAGCAAGCAATGTGACTTCAGCATTACAGTGGCCAAGCTTCCCTACCATGTGTTCAAACTAATTGGTGTGACAGAAACACATGGGATAGCAGAGCAGGGCAGTGGAAGTTAAATGAAACCATGCAGGTAGAGCATGTGGCACAGTGTCTGTGGATACACTTACAGCTCAAAACATTTTTGCTGATAATAATAAACATAATAATATATGGCCATTTTCTACACGTACCCTTTGGACCCTTGAAGACATGATGGGCATTTATCCCAATATCCCAGGTTTGGGGCCATGGCCTTGGCTGGCCCACCCTCCTCATGCATGGGCACATCCAGAAGCTCTGTGGCACAGAGAACATCTCATCTTGGCCCACACACTGCCTTGAGCACAGTTGCAGCTAAGTCAACAAACTGTCCTATGAGATCAGTAAGCTCTGTCCAACTCTGCCGCATTTTGAGGTCTTTTAAAACTTTGTTCTGTGTTTCCCTCAGGCCAAGGATCCACCACAGCACTGCAGAAAAGCTTTGAACCTACTGGTTTCCAAAACATGCTTTCCGGATTGTACAACCCTGTTGTGTTCTCAGGAGCCAGTCTGACCGATGCTCACCTCTTCTGCCTTCTTGCATGTGACCGTGATCTGTGTTGTGATGGCTTCATCCTCACACAGGTCCAAGGAGGTAATGCTGGCGGTGAGGGCCAGGGCCTAACAAGGGATGGGGAACACTTAAGGATGTAGAAGCAAGACACACAACATGGAGCTGCATGGGGAGTCCAGTGAGAGTGCCTACGCCCAAATAGAGGGCGATAGTCAAGTACGTAATACACACACGATACTCGCGTTCATATTCCACACGTTGCGCACTGTGCTGGCCCCTTCACGCTGTAATACTGGTATATTCCTCACTGCTGTCTTTAGGGGACATATTGCAAGCTCCATTTTACACACTGAGAAACCAAGGCTCGGATAATTTAAATCATTGGCTCATAGTCAGACACATTCCAAAGTGATAGAGCCAGGATTTGATCCAAGGTGTGTCTTCCACAGCACCTTACTGTCACCTGTGAAGCCTGGACTGGACATATTTGGTCGAAACATGTGTTAGCTCGTTGCTGTTTCCCATCACTCATTCAACAATTGAGTGCCTACTGCATACCAGGTCTTGTAATCAATATTCCTATCATTTTCAATAGTATCTCAGCAGTGGGGTTGCGTGCCTGTTTATGGAAATAAACTCATGGACTCAGCAGTGTAGCCTAGTGGTTGGGAAGGGACTTCGGTTTTATGGACCTGGATTCTAGTCCCTGCTGTCACTTTCTGGCTGTGTTGGACAAGCAATCTTGGACAAGTTGCTTAAATAAAGTTGCACTTCCATTGTTTATAAAATAGAGATAATGATACTCCCTACTGGACTAATTGTTATAAAGATGATGAGTGTAAAATACTGCATATAGATTTGGCTCCTGGTGTACCATTGATTGTCTAACAGGAACTTAACTGTTTTTTGTGAAAATCAACCGTTTCTCATTAGCAGCATCAAACTGTAACTGTTTTATGTGAAATACAATCCTATTTCTCCTTAACAGCATCAAACAGTGACGTTTTATACGAAAACCAACCCTATTTCTCCTTAGCAGCATCACCCTGTAAGCAACTATGTGACTGGTCACATTAAATTTATGAAAAATTCTGATTAGAAAAAATTAAAATAATCTGATGTATTTTGTTACGTTCTCACCTAAGTCAACAGGAGACTCTAATCGATCGCCGTATATGTGCAATTGAATTGCTGGGCATTAGGAACAGATAAAAAAGGCTTGGGGTCTGGTGGGGGAGGCAGTGTGCACTGTGAAAGGGAAATGACCTTTACTCACATATTCATCCCTGCTGGCATTCAGCAAACACGTTTGGAGCACTACTTCGTGTCAGGCTCGAGACCTAGGCAGTGTGTGATGCAAGTGCCCAATGAGGTAGAGACGTAGAAGCCTTGGAGTGTGAAGGAAGGGGTTATCAAGAGGATGGTCAGGGAAGGCTTCCCGGAAGAAAAGAGACTTGGGCCAGGCTTTGTGGGGTGAGCAGTATTTAGATGACAGGATAGGGGAATTTGGTTCAGAGTGGGTTTCCTTGTGAGCTGAGCTAGAGACAGAGAGACCCCAGGTTTTCTGAAGACTATTAACTGAGACATGGAGCTGATCAAGAAGCAGGTATGTTTTGGTTTTACCTCCAGGGCTGTCACTGCCTCCAGCATCTACATGACATCTCCACCAGGCTCAGGGTAGAGGGTGTCTCCTTCTGAGAAGGACTAGCCTTGCCTCCTGTGTACAAGAGCCTCTGGTCTTACCTTGGCAGGGCCATGCCTGACACGATTTGGATATTTGTCCCTCCTTATCTCAGGTTGAAATATGATCCCCACTGTTGGAGGTGAGGCCTAGCGGGAGGTGTTAGGTAATGGGTGTGGATCTCTCATGAATTGTTTAGTGCTGTCCCTGTGACAGTAGGTGAGTTTTTCTTGCAAGATCCTTAAAAGTGCAGGGAAGAAGAGATGGTATCCTGGGCTAGGGCCATAGCAGTGGAGAAGGGGAAAAGAAGACAGATTCAAAGCATCCTTAGGAGGAAAATTCAACAGGACTTTGAATATGGGGGTTGAGGAAGGGGGGTCAATGATTATTATTGGGTAACTAGCTTGTTTACCTGTTGTGTGGCAAAGAATGAAAGCGATCAGATGTCCAATTTGGCAATGGGAGAGGGAGATTTAGGAAGGTCATGAGTCCATGTGGGGTGTCGTAAGTTTGAAGTGACTTTGAGACATCCACAAAATGTCAGCTGAGTTTTTGGAGACAAAGATCCAGAGCTCAGAAGGGAAGTGTGGGTGGGAGATATAAATGTGTGAACTACAGTTTTGAGACAATATCAAAGTTATGAGTATGGATGGGATTTTCTAGGAGGAGGGTGCAGAATGAGGAAATAAAGGGGGATGGAGCCCATCTTGATGAGCAGCTGAGTAACAGGTAGAGAATCTGCAGAGATGGAGAAGGAGCAGCCAGAGAGGGAAGAGGCGACGAGGATAGTGGATCCTCATGAAAGCCAGGGTGAGAGAGGATTGCGTGGTGAGGAAGTTGTCAAAAGTCTTGAGTGCTGCTGAGAGTTCAGACAAGGTGATTCCTGAAAAATGCTGAGTTTGGCTCACAGTGGTCAAGGGTGGCTAAATTGAGAATGTTTTTTTGGAGTGACGGGGAGGGAACACAGATTAGAATGAGCTGATTTCTAAAATTCCTTCTAGATTTAATGCTCTGTGATTATGTGATGTGAATTCCTGTCAGTGTTTAGATAGGAAAAATATGTTAAACACACACACACACATGATAGGAAAAATATGCTATACACACACACACACACACACACACACACACCCCTATATTTGTCTTGATGTATATCTATATTTAGAAACACCATAACTCAAATCCAGGATTCCTATTTAAACTAAATGTATTTTCTGAGGATACTACAATTTCCCCAGATGCACGATTACTCACCAGACCATGTGATTTTTCAAGCTGGAAAGGTTGATTTCATTTTCCTTAGGATCATATATGGAAGAATGTTTTTGTTCCGTGGAGCGGTAAGCCCACAAGATCTTTTTTTCCATGATATTTCTGGCTAGCAGCTTGCTTGCTTTTCCCTCCAAGTTTAACCTGTGATCTGTGAATTATGCTGAACTAAACACCCACCTCGCAATGCTGAAAGTCAAGCCTTCTTTGAGAAATACCTAAAGTATCGGGCAGATGTTTTCCCCAGTCTTGTCCAGTGGGCACATCTGGAGTTTTACTGATGAAGCTTTGGCTGGACCTGCTGATGACCAGGAACAGAATCTCTCTACATCCTTTACCACAGCCTGGAAAGTCATTTAACTCTGGTGGATTCCCCTCCTTTCCTTTCTCCTCTCCCAGCAAGTCTCCAGCCTCCTCCAACCTCCACCCCTCCATAGCTTTGTTTCCACTGAGAGTTATTAGTAAAAATTCATGGGGCTTCTGAACTACATTTTAGTGGAGGCTGCTTGGAAGTGGGGCTCTGAGGGCCTTGAGTGGCCTCACAGTCATGGGAGTGTAACTGAAGCTAAGCTGGCAGTATGTGACCAGCAAAGTGACTTCTAGCCTCTCCACGGCCTGCACCTCTCAGGCACAGCCTTCTCGAGGACATTTGGCACTAGTTAAAGAAGAAAGCTGCATGGGTCTCTCTACTGAGGTCTGAGAGCAAAAGGAAAAATGCACCCTGCCCCTTGTTAATTCCATCATTCTGTTTCCTGGCTTTTGAACGAGCCAGACCGCAGTGATCAGCCTTCCTCAAACTCTCCCGGGCTCTGAGTATGCCCCTTGCTGGTGCTGCCCTCACGCTCTGCAGCTGGCCCTCAAGCCTGCACCTTGCTGAGGCTCTTGCTGCCTGCTGGCCATTCTACCATTTCTCAGCTCCTAGAAAAATCATTCTGCCTTTTTGTGCCTCCGTTTCCCGTCTGTAAAACAAGGTGGTCTAACTAGGTCAACATTTCTCCATGGTGCTCTTTGCAAATGCTTATGCCCAAATGCATGCCGCCCCATACACATGACCTACCAAGTCAGAAACTCTGTGGCTGATACCTAGAAATGAGCATTTTCAATACACTCCTTGCATTTCTGATGTCATCAGTCTAAGCATCCTTGTTCAAAAACCACCACATTAGATGACCTCAAAGGCCATTTTTTAAAAACTTCAGAGATGCTACTGCTGCCAGTTTTATAACGACTGCAGTTTTACAGTGGCCAGCAGACGGGAAAAGGACACAATGTGAAATTCTTAAGCCAGACATCCATGAGTCACCTACTCTGGGGAAATTTTGGAGATAGAATCGTTTAGAACTAGATCAGGATTGGACATAAATTAGGAAATTAGAATGAGGAATGGAGTAGGAGTTGTGGGATAATATATTGCCCCCCCTTTTTTTTCCAGGAGAGTCTGAGAAACTCCACTACCTAAAAGGGTTATTTATCCAAATGGCATAGATATAAATTATAAATCTAAATATACCCAAGCAGCTTACTTAACTTATATGAGACTCAGTTTCCTCTTCAGTAAAATGGAGATTGTAATGTCTATAAGAATTAATGGAATTAATATGCTTAAAGAACTTATTATAGTGGCTGGCACATGGCAGATATAAAAAACATGTGAGTTACTTGAATGTATCCAACTAAAATCACTATCAAATTCCATTAGCATGGGAGTAGGTCTTCCTGATGCTAAACAAAGTTATAATTTTAGGTTAGCTTTCTAAAATTCAGAGTCACAAGACATATTCAAGACAAGAGAGTCCAGTGTCATCACCCCTAGTTATGGATTTCTCTCCACACATCCTAGGCATGTGGACACACAATCTCTGCTTAGATGCGTCCAAAGACGAGGCGCTTACTTCCTAATAGGGAAGTTTGTGTCATTGGTGCATAGGTCTTAGTTTTTAATAGCTTCTTACTCCATCTTAAAAAAAAAATAGTTTCTTACTTTGAATCTAAATACGCCTTTATGAGACCTTTCAAGATTGATCTTGTGTGTGTGTGTGCATGCACGCACGTGCGCACGCACGTGTGAGAAAGTGGGAATGAGTGAGCGAGAGAGAGAGAGAGAAAGAGAGAGAGAGAGAATGAACTTAAATGAGGCAGATGGGGAGGAGAAACAAGAGGAAAATGAAGCAGCAGTAGCTCAGAAAAGTCACCCTGTTCAGCAGGCCTAGACCATGGTGACTGAGAACTCTGGCAGTGACGCACCCAGGATGTTGGAGCTGCTGTGAATGCTGTGGATGCCATAAAGAAGGAGTCTCATGGGGAGGGAAAGGATCAGCAGACTTGAAGGTGGCCCTCCCCTTTAAAATTTGGCAATAAGAGAACTGCAGGGCACTCAGGCAGGACTGTCTCAATTTAAAACCAGACTCTTGAGTTCTAGTGCCCACGTCTTCTCTTGAGACGCTGTCACCTAGCTTCACCTGCAAATGCTCTCGGCACAGAGAAGAGTCTCTAAAGGGCCCCCTCCCTCACACTGACCTCTCCTCCCTCTTGTGACCCTCAGGTGCCATCATCTGTGGGTTGCTGAGCTCACCCAGTGTCCTGCTTTGCAATGTCGAAGACTGGATGGATGCCTCTGAAGCCGGGGCTAATGCTACGTGTCCTGGTGTGACGTATGACCAGGAGACCCGCCAGGTGACATTGCGTGTTGGAGGCCAGGAGTTCATCAAGAGTAAGTCTTTGCCATTTGTCCATATTCCTTCAAAATTGCTCTTCCCACCAGCAAGGCCCTCTGCTACTTTCTTATGAGCTCTCCCTGTGGCCTGTGGAACTTACACCTCTGAAAAGAAAACTTTACCAATCACGCTGCGTGGAAACAACCCTAGCATCTCAGCAGAACTCCATGGGAAGCATCCATTTAGCTACTCCGACTGCAGGTGGACTGGGGGATGGCCAAGTGGGGCAAGTCTGCTGCTCTCAAGAATCTTGGGGTCAGCTGGCAATTGGTGGACCTCATCTAGTCTTGGTTGGCACATCTGGGCCCTGCTCTATGAGTTTCTCATCCTCCTCTGGAGGAACATACTCATCTCTAGGTGGCAGAAGCAGGAACAAGGAGAAACAAGCAAGGCCTGTGTTGATGGAGCTCAGATCTATCACGTTGCCATTTCTGCCTCATCCTATTGGATAAAGCAAATCCCATGGCCAAACAAGAGACAAAGGGCAGGAAATACACTGTGCTCCTTTAATGGGGGGGACTGCAAAGTCATGTGCAAATTGTATGACTACAGAGAAAACTGGAAAACTGGAGCCCGAAATGCAATCTGTCCCCCAAACTAATGCCCATCCAGGGACAATTCCCCCTCTGTGAGTTAAGGAATTCCAGATTGTACCACCTGTGCTACACACTCTAATGGTGGGTGCAAGGGACTGCGGGCTCCATTACATGGGCTCAACTCATAGAAATAACCATTGGGCTTTCTCCTTCTCCTTTCTTTCTTTTGGAAGCTCTTCTGATCTTTCTTTTCTGTGAACATGTAAGCATTACGGTGAGGCTGCATCTCTGCGATCATCTATCCCAGCCTCTCAGTTTCCAGAGATGGGCAGTCAGTGCTTGAGGCCCCCCAGCCAGTGGCATCTTCTCTCCACCTTCACAGCCCTGCACTACCTCTCCCAGCAGACCCCCATCAGGAAAAAGTGGATGCCCACTGTATGCTGGGCTAGGGACTGGTCAGCCATATACTACTGACGTGATCAGGAAGGACAGACCAGCACCACCAACACCACCATCACTGGGAGCTGGTTAGAAATGCAGAGTTTCAGGCCACATCCAGCCCCCAGAATGGGCCCCAGGAATCTGTGTTCTAACAAGTGGTCCAGATAATGCTTATGGACACTGAGGGCTTGAAATTTTCCTTCCATCTTTGAGAGTGTGAGTGATGATGAAGATGGGGCCAGCTGCTCCCTTCCCTCTTCCTGCTCTAGAGTGGGGTTGAGGGGAAGCCCTGCTCCTCATTATCTATTTATCTGCCAGCACCTGAACTGGAAAAGCACCACCAGGCTTCCACTCTGCCTTCTGAGTTGAGAGCAGTGAAAGCATGTGCAGGTCCTGACCAGATAGGGTGAGCACCTGATGTGAGTGGGTCAAAGGGGTTCTTCTGTGGGAACCTTTGGGTGCTTATGTTGCTGCAGGAAGTGATCTCCCAAAGATTGGCAGAAGCTTTCTCCAGGAAGCTTCTAGGGAAGCTTCTGAGACCCACATCTTTATATCCTGCATTTCTCAGGGTTCCAATGGCAGAGCATTCAATGTCACCTCCTCCAAAAGCCCTCCCTGACTACCCACAGGGCTTATTGCTTCCTCGACTGCAGAGCTTCATGGGTGTTCTGCCTGTTCCTTTGTGAGGCAGTGGAGTCAGCAGCGTGCCACCATTACCCATTTGCCTGTCTGTGGCAAGTGTGTCTGTGACGTTAAATCCTAGCTTTAGACACCAGTTGTGTGATCTGGAGTAGGTCAATGAATGTTTTCAGGCCTAATTGTCTGTCTATATAAAGAGAGTAATACCAGTACCCATCTCACAGGGTTGTGAGGATGAAAGGAGAGGATATAACAAAAAATAAGGATAATAGAAATGACTTATGTAGCACATCCTCTGAGGCAGCCCTGCTCTGAGGCCTTGACCGGTACTCACAAGTCCTCAACACAGTGCTTCAAGGAAGGCACTCTTATTATCAATGTCCCTGTTTGCCTGCTGAAGACACTCTGCTGTTAGGTGACTTCCCTAGGTCTTAGAGCTTGTAAATAAGAGTGCTGGGATCTGAAACCAGGCATTCTGGCTCTCACACTACTTTCTTAACCACTCCCCTTGCAGATGAAGAAATTAGCAGAGTTCCTGATCCGTGGTATTGATATTAGATGATATTATCATTATTTTCAAATTTGTCATTGTTTTCTGTCATGTTTTAAGAACCGAACTGTATTTCATTAATTTCTGGATTCATACCATTGAGCATAAAAAATGGTATATATATATATATATATATATATATATATATATATATATCTGTAGAATGCATGGTTACCAAATTCTGAAAAAAATATTGCAGAATTTGGTGGAATTCCATGAAGCATAAATAATTTCTTTTGGGGTAAATGCAATCAAATCATGTATTTAAATGATGGCGAGTAAACGCATGACATTCATTCCTCCAAGAGGTAGCACAGGGTGAACGCAGGCATTTCAAGAAAGACATATGACATATTCATGGCAGTAAATCCAGAGTGAATTGCTCAACCCAGAGCGTGTGCTTGGTATGTGCCCAAGAAATGAGGTCTGTGCCCTTGTCTGGCCTCCCGGGGAAGAAGTGATTACCAAAGGGCTTTTGTAATGTTTGTTTTTTTTTCAGTGCCTTATATGTGTGTGTGTGTATTCTGGGGTGAGGGTGCGGCTTTAAGCAGTGTGTGCTATGACGGGGATTTCAGGCAGCCTTGATATTCCAAATTGGAGGTTGCGCTATTCAAAGACTGGTTAGGAGGCTCTCTCCAATTGAAGGCAACAGGACACAGAACTTTCCTCCTCAAAATAAGAGGTTAGCCTTTTAGTGTGATTAACCCCTGGGGGTGAGAGGGAGGGGGTGCAGTACTTTAAATTCTTACTACAGTGTGAAGAGCTGATAGATACCCTTTTCTATCAACAGATATTGAAGGAGGAAAAGAGGAAGAGGATTCTGGGTATAGGAACAGTTGCAAGGGAGGGCATGGAATGATTTGAAAGAATGCGGGGAGGTGCCAGGGACAATAGACAAACTCCATTCCCACAAAACTTGGTTGAGAACTGGCCTCTTCCTCCCAGTATAACAATGGGGTAGATGGTTGTGAAGACAGACTCTGAATCAGGCCCCGGAATTTGAATTCCAGTGTGAATGAGTCCTCACCGTGTGGCCCTTCTAGGCTTTGGTCTTCCCAATTATACAATGAGGATAATGATGGCCTCTGACTCTCCAGGTAGTTGGGAGGATGAAGGAAGAATATGTGTGGAACAGCAGAGTGGTGCTGAGCAGGGCAGGCTCGTGGTGAACACTGAAGATGGGGCACAAGGGGTGGGAGGGAAAATGCCTGGAATTGAGCCTGGCTGTTTCCGCTAGCTCTGTGGCCTTATTCAGGACACTTGACCATCTTCAGCCTCAAGGCCTCCACCGTGCAATGGGGGCACTTGTTCACAGATTGCTAAGTGAAATGCTGGCATGCGCTACAGCCCTCAAAGAATGCCTTGTTCTCTGGTCCCTGGTTCCCTGACAGCACATCCAACAGGGGCACCCATGGGACTTCTGGGTGCAGACATCTGTTTTCATTGATCAGTTCACTGGTACTGTCAGGCTCTGGTTCAACAGATGACCTGGGTAATGGAGAGTAGCATTTATTTATAAAGCAAAATGAATTGATTGCCAGGTGTAGCAAGTTATAACCCAACAGAACACAAATTCAAGTAGTAAATATATCAGTATGTGCACTGCATTATACAAAGTACTTTCACGTACAATTCAATCGATCCTTTGGGCACTCTGGTGAGGCAGTTGGTTATATCTGGAGTGCAAAGATGGGGAGAGTGGCTTCTGTTATCAAGGAGCTCACAGGGTAGATTGGGTGAGAGATGCAGAAATTATTAAATACAGCAGGCCTCTTGTTTGCCCATCTTAGTGCACTGGCAAGGATTGTAGAGACATGAATGTCCCCTTAGCATATCCCTTCCTGTTTGGTAAAAGCCTTCTTCAGGTCACTTGCCCCACAGAAGTTAGGACTGACTTCTAATACCAGCCCCCAACAAACAAATACACCCCCAAACAACCAATCACACAAAACATTTGGAGGCCATTTTTATCTAATTTGAAGATGCAGCACCTTCAGCTGTGAGGCTTCACTTTCCTGCCATCAGCAATGAGTGATGGCTGAGAATATGAGATTTTGCTTCACCTTGGTGCCTGGGTTGATGTGTGTTCTCCAGAGAGAAATCCACACAGGATCTGGATCTCCCAAATTTCCAATGAGCATCTCTAAGTGTATTCGACTATTTGCTGTTGGCTGGGTCAACCTTCTTATTTCTCAGAAAAACATCTTAGAAAGCTCCAGGACTGCATATGACTAGTTTTTGAGAAATCTTGAAGTGCAAATGAATGGAAAACAGGCAGAATAAATGTCCCCTAATGCCACACAGACGTAAAATTTGATAGAAAAAAAAAAAGCAAAGCCTTGGCAGAAATACTACTGGGTTCATCCTGAATTCAAATGGCTTAATGTTGAGTGGTTGTGAGGCTTTGCCTGATGCCTGATGTTCAATTTGTAGGGGGCTGTTTTATGTCAGTGATTGTCATTATCTTGGGGTGCCAGGACCTCAGTGGAGAAACTTACAATACACCTGTGGTACTCATTGCAACCAGATGCATCCAGACTGGATGGCTGATGAATGCCTAGAAATAGGATGGACCATTTAAAGAGGGCCCTATCAGTTATTAGTTACTGCTGTCACAGGCTGTGTTGCCATGTGCTTAGTGCTGTGCTTTGTGTCTCAGTTTATAGTTTGGATTCTCCCAGAATCAACCATGAGACAAAGATTCAGGAGTGTCATTTAAATAGGAAAGACAAGGAATATGAACAGAATCTCAGAGGAAGTAACACAGAGAAGAGACGACAGCCAAGAAAGGGTGGACTCGTAAGCCAGTTGTAATTCCCTGAATCAGTGCAAAACACACTTCAGAATGACCCCACAAGCTGAGCCAAGGAACAGGATGTGCACCCAGCAGTGCTGCAGAGGACTTGGCTGACAATTGCAGGGAGAGCAGCAGCTCCCGGCCCGTCCATCCTGCCACTGTGCCAAGGGCAGCTGCGGCTTTCTGCAGCTCCCTCAGAGCCCTGGGCATAGACCAGCAGTTCATGTTGCATACGTAATTTCCACTCATCCTCTAAGATCTGGAGAGAAATGGCATTTTCTCCATTTACTGAGGAAAAGAGTAAGGCATAGGTACTCAGGGGAATGTCCTCAAGGTTATTCAACTCACCAGTAGCACAACTCAGGTTTCCTTTACACCACGATCGTTTATTCAGATCTGCTTCATGCTGGGAAGTGGGATGTAGAGATCCTGATATCTGCCTCCTGTTAAGGAAGCTCACTGTCTAGGACAGGGGTGAGGGAAACGCATGACCTCCTGGGGCGAGTGCCGTTGTATTGGTCCAGCTGACCAGGCCTCGGTTCCCCTGGACCTGGGCACCATCTGCTGGAAAGGAAGGACCCTGGGAGACTCCATCCTTGTAGACCTACAGCAACCATTCTGAACCTCCTAACCCACACTGGAGGCCCAGGAGTGTCAGCTGATTCTCTGTAATAGTCATCTTTAATGGCTGGAGGTCTTTCCCCTCACAGCTCACTAGTGGATTGAATGAAAGCAGGTTTCCAAATTCTGCCACACATCCAAGCAGTTATTAGCAAACAGGCCCAGAAACTGTCATGACCTGTCACCTGTTCAGTGGGCCCAGTGAAGCCCCAGCTTGCTATCCTTGGCACTTTGTTGGAAAGGTTTATTTAAGACAGAACCAATACTATTTTCACAGCTGAACTCAACTCACCTTCTCGTCAAAATCAGATGAACAAGAGTCCTTCAGATCTGTGACTGATCACAGACCCATTTTGAATCAAGCCACGGCTCTAGGGCTGTTGGGCTCAGAAATCTGTCACAATCTCTTCCTGCCAGCATAGAAGTGACACTGCAATACATTTAGCCAAGCCATGTGTTTTGAATGCTATGAATCTGACCAATAAATAGGTGCCTCTTTCCAGCATTCATTATGCTAATTAACGAAGCCCGGTGGTGGTGGTGGTGGTGGTGGTAGTGGTGGTGGTGGTGGTATTAACTGGGTATGAAGAGTTGATGTATCTGTGACTCCTTCCTGGAGGGTGGGGCTCCTGGACAGCAGCTTTTCCCTGCCACAAGACCACTCCTAGAGTGTGCTTTTCCATTAGGATCCTGCCCAGTTTAATTTGAGGGCGTGGATTAAAATTGATTGCCACAGACGCAGTACATGATCTCCACAGAAGGTTTTTGAATAAAGACCACACGACACTCAGCAACGCTGGAGAATCAGGCTCTGTGCTCAAACCCCAAGTTCTCGGTGTGTTTGTGCTCCTGCAGTCTTGATCACAGGGGCAGTGACCCAGAATCAGAGGCTGGAGGCCGGTGTATGTAGCAGGGATATTCTAACTCACTTATTGTGGAAGAAATGAACTGTTATCATTTATCAGGGAAGAGGAGGAACGATGCTTGCTTGGGTTCTGTGTACCTTCTTACGATCATCAATATTCTATTAGGGAAATGTTGGGGAATGGAGTCAAGAGTCAAAAGTCTGTTTAGGAAAACTAATTTGGGGCTAACCTTTTTATGGGTGGGAGGACGACGTTCTGTGTTTATTCGGTGGGCTCTGAGTATCATTCATTGTTTTGTTTTCCCTCCTTTATCCTTGCATTTACTTATTCACTGAATGCCAGTTCTGTGCCAAGAATTGTGCTGGGGGAATGGGAGATATAAAGAGGGTACTTACAGTGTATCCAAGAAGCTGGAGAATAACCACCAGGCATGAGGGGAGAGAAAGATCTCTGAGTACTGCAAACTCAAAGGAGGGGGGCGTGTGACCAGCTGGAGAGCTCAGGGAAGCCTTTCAGAAGGCAGTGATGCAGAACCTGATTCTTAAGGAATGAGTAGAGGTCAATCAAGTGAAAGAGAACACGGTTCTAGGCAGAGAGAAAAATACGTGCAATCATGCAGAGGCCTGACAGCAAACATTTGGTGTGACTGGGGAGGTGGGCACTTTGGAGACAGAGTAGGCCATCAGGCTGCTCAGCTGTCATGAGCCAGATTGCAAGGAGCTGAATTCTGACATTCCTGTAGCTACTGCAGGACCAAAGGTAGGTTTGCCTTTCAGGATGAATACCTGGGGGCTGTGTGGCTGAGAGATGGGAGGGGGCCAAGGTCAAGGCTGGGGTGGGGATCAGCTAAAGCCTAATGAAGTTAGGAGATGTGGCAAGTCCTGAGCTGAGAGAGGGTTAAGAGGAGAGGAAAGAGTAAAGAACAGTTTAGGAACTAGTCTGAATGGATGTGGAGACCGACGGAGAGGGAGGAGTCAAGGATGATCTGAGAAGAAGGTGGTGCTATTAACTGATCTAGAAAGCAAGAGGGAGTGATTTTGGATGTAGAGTTGGGAATGGGCAACATTCTTTTTACCCCAGTATTCTCTGTGTATTCCTATGGAGACTTGGCAATCATATGAATTATGAAGACCACCAAGGGGTTATAACTTTCCTTGTGGTGATTGACAAGGGTACTTCCCAGGACGCAGTAATCTCTGTAGATGCTGGTCAGGTAACTTTCTGGACCTACCAAGGTGCTCTACATGCATGTGCTGAGTTTAGTTGAATTCCATTGGATTAAATTGTGTTGAAACAGGCAAATACCAAGGATGATCTTAAGACAGCATATTTCCCAGGCGGGCAGACCCAGGGCTCTGTTGCATTGAGATGGACAGAGTATATAAGAGGGTCTGCTTCCTATCACAGTTCAGTACATTCTGGGCCAAAGAAACAGTCTTAAACTGATGTGCACCTGCAGGAAGCACCCTTTGTCTCTGGGTGATAAAAGGGGCACCTATCATTTTTGACATTATGTAAAGCAGGACACATATACCAGCAAAAGTAAGAGTCCTAGACAAAGTGAAAGTCTCACTGCCAGCTCACCCCAGGTCAGTCACTGAGGCTGCTCAGAGGTCAGGACCTTCCTCTTGGCATTTCCTAAGGATTACTGCTCCTAGGAAGGGGCAGGCATGGGGATGTGACCGAATTTGTATTTGTATTGAGGGACTATAAGCGAAAAGCCCCAAATTATTTCATAGTAAACTACACACACACACACACACACACACACACATTGTTTTTCCACAGGTTATTGGGGTAAGGCGGTGTTTGGTTACATGAGTAAGTTCTTTAGTGGTGATTTGTGAGATTTGGGTGCACCCGTCACCTGAGCAGTGTCCACTGCACCCTATTTATAGTCTTTTATCCCTTGCTCCCTCCCACCGTTTCCTCCAAGTCTCCAAAGTCCATTGTATTATTCTTATGCCTTTGCATGCTCATAGTTTGGCTCCCACATATCAATGAGAACATATGATGTTTGGTTTTTCATCCTGAGTTATTTCACTTAGAATAATAGTCTCCAAACTCATCCAGGTCACTGCGAGTGTATTTCATGGTAAACTATTTAATGTGGTCGTTGGCTTCAGCCTTAGACTTGAGACCAATGTAATATGCTAGAGGTAAATATTGTTTCTTTAACTTTTACAGGTTAAATAAGAATGGTAATGCATGACCTAAAGTATTATAAAAAGCTTATTCACTTTGCATCTGTATTATGTATTACCTATATGAATATATAGGTTATATCTATAGCTATATCTCTCTATATATGCCTACATATAGTCTATCTATCTATCTATCTATCTATCTATCTATCTATCTATGTATGTATCTATCTGTCTATCTATCTATCTATCTTTCTTTCTTTCTTTCTTTCTTTCTTTCTTTCTTTCTTTCTTTCTTAAAAGAATCAGTATATCAATAGATTTGGGTATAAAAAGACTTAAAAAAACAAATTATCTGATTTCCCTTGTGACAAGTCTAAAGCCCCATAGCCTGACCTTTGAAATAATCAAATGATGCTATCACGAGGAGAGAGTGAAAACGGAACACAGATTGAGCAGGTGCCCAGCCACTGGTTCCGTGTTGTTGCAGTAGGAGTATATGGTGAAGTCTCCTCTGCAGTGTGGAGGACAAGTGCAGGAATTGCAGAGATCCAAGTCCACGTCTCTCAGATGGCGTAGATGTTCACTTGCCCCAATTTTTAAAATAAATTTTACCTTCTAAAGAAGGGTGTGACAGAATTTTGAGTGGCTCCTTTACAGAAACATCCCAACATTGCACAGTCTGAGGAGTTCTAGCACCATTGTTTATGCCCATTTCAGAAGTAAAATCCAATGGAAGTGCAACGCAGTATTTTTGGCTCACTTCCATGTCCTAGAACATGGTCAGCCCTGGGGTTACTTGTCACTTTGATAGCCAAGTTTTCCGGAGAGTTCAGTCCAGATATCTTTAAACACAACCACCTTTAACATTTTTGCCATGTCAGATGGACAGAATTCTGAAGTACAGTCATGCACCTCAAAAAGACATTTTGACCAATGAAAGACCACCTATGTAATGCTCGTCCCATTAGACTATAATAGAGAATAAGACTATAAGATTAATCTATAAGATTGTAATGGATGATAATAGAAACCTAATACATAGCACTTGATACTGGCATTTCATATTAAGTAGGGGAAATGATTGCTATTCAGTAATGATATTAGGACATTTTGTTTTTTATATGAAAAAATATATGTAAATAAAAGTATATAGACCATCTGTACTTATGTAAGTGCACCCTATGATCACACAACAACAAAATTGCATTTCTCAGAACGTATTCTGGTTGTTAAGAGATTCATGGCTGTATATTATCCTCTCCCTAGTGTGGTGGTGAGGAAGGAGTATGGGATTTGAAGCCAAACAGACAAGGCTTAAATTCTTGCATTAACCTTTCTTGACTTTGATTCCTTTATCTGGAAATCGGAGACCTTACTTTATAGCATGCCTGTGAGTTTTAAATTAGGTACTAGATGGGGATTTTCATGCAAGCTTGTCCAATCCACCAGTTTTTGTTGTTCTGTTCTGTTTTGTTTTAGGTTTTTAGTAGTCTGACACCATGGTTTTTAGTTTCTGTCTTTAGTGATAAGCAAAAAAGAGTGATGACGAAGGGGCTTTACTGGCCAAATTGGAAACAGAAACTAAGAATCCGTGACTGTATTCTGTCTCTTAGACACCCCTGCTAGTGTTGGATAAATGGTAATAACTATTTATCAATAACTAGCTCTTCATTAGGACAAATATCTAATGCATGTGGGGCTTAGAACCTAGATGATGGGCTGATAGATGCAGCAAACCACCATGGCACATGTATACCTATGTAACAAACCTGCACGTTTTGCACTTGTATCCTGCAACTTAAAGTAAAATAAAATTAAAAAATATAAAAAAAAAAGCAACCTCCTAATGATAATTTAAAACAAAGTTTGATCGTATCTTGACATCTCAAGCTATCAGCCAGCTCTTTCCTTTAGCATGGTGCTTCTTTGCCTCCAGACTGCTATCTGGGCTCTTTCCTCCACCTTCCATATCACAGTGATATTGAAAGGAACTAAAGCCTGAACGAAGGCAAAAGAGGCAGCACTGACTTTCAAGAGATGGTGTGGCAAGTCTAGTCTCATCCAGAATGGCATCCAGGGGAGAACAGTTTGCCAGGAGGGAAAATCCGATAATATTAGTAATCAATTGAGCCATGGCAGCTGCCAAGTGGCTGCCTATCAAATGTTGAGGACTGTGGAAGATAGTTTACGTACAATATTCCCATTCTCGAAATTGCTGTCCACATTTACCAATGAGGCAAGAGTCTCTGAGGAGTTAAGTGATGTGGAAAACTCATAGTCCTCAAGCATCCCAGGAGTTTTGCTTTCTTCAAGCCAATATCCAGTTCCTTAACTGACTCTCCTGAGTCATAAGTTCACAACCCCTCATGAAAGTAGTCCCTTTGGTGACCTGAGCATGACACCTGATATCTCACCAACTTTGGTTTTGGACCAGGGAGCTGGAATAGAGCTGCAAGAAGCTCTGGGTTATACCTTGGGTAGGAAACAGAGTTTTCAGGCCTAGGAAGATCCTGCATCAAGGGAAATGGGGCTATTGCGGTAATGGCGGGTACGCAGTGATAGCACACTCAAACTCATAAAAATAAACATGTTCCTTTGCAGGTGTGACACCCCTAGAAGGAACTCAAGGCACCTTTACCAGTTTTCAGCAGGTTTATCTCTGGAAAGGTAAGCTTCACAGTGGAAGAGGGGGGTTAGCAGGACACTGACTATATGAGATTGTCTGGCGCCATCTCTCATTCACAGGGCACTTCATTTCCGTAGATAAATAGGTAGAGAGTCACTTTCCAAATGCATACTTTCTGTGGAACAGAAGGGCTCCAGCTCATCAGATAAGATACCAAAGTCTAAAAGAAAAATGACTACTGTGGAAACCCAAGAAAGGATAGAGGGAGGAAGCACTAGATTCCCGTGAGATAAAGTTTGCTGACCGCAAGACACCCTTGTTCCTGGGAGGGGAGTTTGGAGCACAGGAGGCATTTCTCCAAAGGAACTCAGCCCCGTGTGCCTTTCTCCCTGAGGCTGAGGGACTGGGGGCAGGACCCCAGGCAGATAGTGCCCTGCATTCCTACTCAGAGATAATGCTACTTGTTTGCGTGGGACAGAATGGGGAGAAGTGGGGAGTCCGACAACATGTGTGCTTGGCACTTCTCTTCTGCTTCTTTGTCCCCCTTGAGTTTTCTGAATGTTGACCAAGTGACTACACAGACCCAGGGAAAATGAATGGCATTTAGGAGGGAGATGAACTCTTGAAGGGTTCTAGCCTCAGGAGGGAGCAGATGGAGCAGTGGCCCATCACAGGTCATGGCCATATGTGCTGGGTGAGAGGCATGAGGAAAGGCCCCTGACCCCATATTACCCCCATCCTGTCCCCCTAATCTTTCCTCACGGATCTTCAGTTTCCTGAGAGAGGATTGGTGACTTGTGCTGATAAACTGAAAGAGCAGGAAGGCATAGACTTGGAGTGACAGGATGTGAATCCTGGTGCCATCAATCCTCACTTGTGTGACTGGGAGCCCGTGGACCAGCCCCTCATGCCCAGATTCCCCATGGGTGACATGCGACACAGATAGCACTGATTTTAGAGTTACCTGAGCAATAATGCGGGAATGCCTGAAAAGTGCTTAGAACAGTGCCGTGCATATAATACCTGCTGAGTAATGTTGATGGGGGTGGTGGTGACAAATGGGAAGAGAAAGAAGGCGGAAGAGGAGCAAGAGGAAGAGGAAAAAAGAAAAGGAAGGTGTTTACCATCATTTTCATTTTAAAGAGATAAAATGAGGTTATGTACTTCTCATTTAGTTATACCTATAAGGTAGGTCTAAAGAGGGGCTGATATTTTATTCATTTTTCAGGTGAGAAAAATGAGACTTGGAGAGGGTACGTGAAAGCCCATGGGATGCCTGGGAGGTCCTGAGGTTGAGACCAGACACTGGTAGTATGTCCCAAGTCCAGCACTTCCTCGTTATCAGAAATTTCTGATAAAGTATTAGCTGATGAAAGATGAAGGACACCCATTTCTCTAGTACATCTGCTGCACTGCAGGGAAGTGCCTTGAGACCTGCCTGGTACCTGCATCACCACAGGCTTACTTGCTTTCATGGGAAACCTATTCCTGACTTGGACATTTGGTTACATTTTTAAAATTTCTAAATCATTTACTGGCCACTTGAGCATCCTGGGATAAATTATTCTGCCTCTCTAAGTCTCCATTTTTATGGAAATCTTGTTCGCTACCTACATAGGATGTTATAAACAGCAATATTTATGAGCATATATAGTTAACTCAACAGGGCTTTGCATATGTTAATAATTTCAATATCACAGACAATGATTGTTCCATCATTGAGAGGTTGGATGATGTTCTATATAAAACAAAAGACTGCAGATCTACATGTCAGGACATCCGTTCCAGATTTTATCTCAGGCACCTGGCTTTAGGCCCTGAGAATTTCTCACATTGCGATTACCGTTTGGTTGACCAATGGAATACTACCCGTTCTTCCCAACATTGAAACAACTCTTTTTTTTTCCCTCCTAGATTCTGACATGGGGTCTCGGCCTGAGTCTATGGGATGTGGAAAAGGCACAGTGCCAAGGCCAACGTCTCCAACAGAAACAGGTACCAACCCTAGAACCTTCTTAGACACTTGGTTATCTGAATGCAGAGACAAAATGTGTGCACCAGGAGTTTAATCAATGAACGGACCTATTGACATCACTCTATTCTGTATCCATGGACTCTCCTTTAATCTTCTAACCCAATTATCCAGCTCTTTAATATGGGATGCTCCTCAGATGAGCAATTGGCACAGCAAGTAAGGCAAAAGTATTGCAAATTCATCATTGTTGCAGGAAATGAAGACAACCATAATAACAAACCTGGAAAAAAAGAAACGAAGAGCAAGGTTCACCTGACTGCCAGTGGGCTTCACTTATGTCAACCCTGAAGAGTATAAGCAAAGTGCAAATATTCTAAAATTGCTTAATGAATGAGATGTCTATGAGAATCTTTTGCATGTCATGGCATACAGTGAGAGCTATGATTCCAAACACAAATAGGAATAGTACGTATGTACTATCTGGGACTTCTCTACCTCCAGAGTCTCTGATTATTATTACTGAGGTGGAGCAAAAACTCAGAGAGAGAGGGAGATCAGCTGCTCAATATAGGCTCAGCAAGGATCAGGAGACAAGACACCACCTGTGGTCTGCAGTGTGTGTGTGTGTGTGCACGCGTGTGTGCGTGCACGCATACATGTGTGTATTTACATGCATGCACACACTGTAGTAATAGGAGTAGGAGCAGAAGGAAAGAAGGAAGGGGAAGGGAGGAAGAAGAGGGATAGCCAGAGCAGACTGCTAGCATAGGAAGACAGTATGATACAAGGGAAAAGCCATCACATTACAGAGCAGATACTAGATCCTGGACTACATCTCTGCCATTGAATACATGCCTTACTGCACAGCATGGGTAATTTGCTTCCCTGCTAAAAGCCTTGGATTCGTGTATAAAATAATCTTGTCTACCTCTTATCCTAATAGATAGCAAACACTTGGCACAGTGCCTGGTACTTAACACATGCCAAAAACTGCCCAGCACCCTGCCCTCCCCTCATTGATTGGGCATTGTGTTTGCACTTGGCAGTGCCTTTGAAAGGTAGCCACACAGCTGATGACAATGTAAATGTGTGCGAGTTAGTGGCACTTGAGAAGGTTCTGACACACTGCTTCAGGGCAGCGTCTGCCAAACTCACATTCACACAGGACGTTCCCCACCCCCAGCTTTCTTTCTTCTCCCCTAGAAGGGGAGCTTGGCCCCCACTGGAGACCTTGCAGGGAGTCAGGGTGAATAGACAAGGCTCAGCTCAGTTTTCCCTTTCTCAATTGATTGCATTCCTGGGCTCAAGGAGATAAACTGCCTGGGGAAGAAATTGCATTGAGTCCAGGCTCGGTGGCGTCTCCACGTGCTCGTTTGCTTGGAGGGTACTTCTCAATGTTCATGAGAATGGCCTTTCTGATTCAGAGGACAATGAGGAATCTTCCCTTTTGTGTATCAGGTTACTGTCATCCATCTGAATGTTTGAGACAAACTCAGGAAGCCAACGAGAGCAGTTGGTCTTGCTTTTAAGGATGGTGCAGTTTTAAAAGAAGTAGGAAATGGCTTTATGTAATACAGCATGTAAACCAGGTATAAGATGAAGTGGCTGCAGTATTCATTCTTTCGTCCAACAGATATTTTTGAGCACATGTGGCTGTGGCCTTGGACATTCATAGACTAGTGAGAATTCCATATGCCAGCCACTGCGTGACAATGTGGCAAGGGGTGCAATGTGGACAGGTGTCAGGTGCAGTCAGAATGCAGGGGAAGGAATGCTAGCGGCCTGCAGGGGCCAGGAAAGGCTTCTCAGAGGAGGCCAGAAGGATCTGCCAGACACTCCCAGGTGCACCTTAGAAAAGGTGTTCCAGGTAAGGGGAATACCTGTGCCAAGGCTCCAGGAGCAGATGTGCCTTCAGGCCTGCTGCCTTGTTTCTCTTCTCTTACGCTGCCATCTTGAGGGGCAACCTGTGTTCTCCTGAAGCTTCTACTTTGTGCTAGGCATGGTTCGATGGGGAGAAAGGCATGGCGACTGGCCATTACACAATCACGTGAGATGAGGGCTGGGACGGTAACATGGTCTCTGGGGCCTCTGCTGGCATCAAACTTCTGACCTTGCCAAATACTTGTAAAGTCTTTATCCTGACTGTGGTTCTTTCTAGTAAAGAAGCTCAGTCTTTTTGAGCCTGCTTTATGGAGTGTGGAAAATGCCTGCTGACAGGTACTGACAAGGAAAGTGCAGTGCTCAAGTCCACAGCAAAGTGGAGGTGTATGTGGGATGTAGTGCCCCTTATACAGAGCCCTGAATGGATGGACGTGGCAAACATTCCCCAGCTCATCTCCCTGATATACCTCATGCCACCATTGTATGTCCCCCTGGAAGACAGAGCCCTCCGAGGATACAGAGGTATCCCCACTGGGCCTGGATGTCAGGGCCCTTGGCCCTGTAGAACCTCTTTATAGAGCCACAGGACATCAGAGCAGGAGGGAGCAAAACTGATCCTTGAAACACGAGTTGCACTAAGCTGGGTCGGGGAGGAGGGTGTGATGTAGCTTGAGCCAACAGAGGGAAGAGCATGAGCCATTGCACAGGGACTGCAGACAGCGTGGTGGTGAGCTAGAATTAGCAGGGCTGTTGTGCTGCTGGAGTGCAAATCAAAACAATCCAAGGTGAGGCTCAAAATGCAAGTAGAGCCCAGATTAAGAAAAGAACTTAGACTTCTGTTTTGTAGGCAGTGGAGACCCCAGGAGGAGCTGGGATTATGGCCTGTGAATACCTGAAGAAAGACTCAGGGAGTGGTTGAGCTAAAACGTTCAAGTTTGGGTTAAGTGGAGCTGAAAGCTGTCTTTATAGACAAAGACTACCATTTGAGAGAGAGGCTGGACTTCCTTGTTGCTTCAGAAGACAGAAAGAGGATCCGTGGTTCAAAGTTACAGAAAGAGAACTTGACTATACAGCTTGCTAATGACGGAGTGAGCTGCCGTGGTCAGCACAATAATGTCATGAGGAGCTATAGAGGCGTTAGCCAGAAGTCTCAAGGGGAAAACTTCTGCATTAGGTGAAGAGGTGGACCAGATAACTTCCAAGACTTTATCTAAACCCAGATTCTAAGATTTTTCCATCCTATAATTTTTAGGACTTCCTGGGGCCTTCTGAACTATTCCTATCTAACCAGACTCTCAGCTCTATCTACTGACTTCAATCCTGCTCTGGTTTCACACAGCATAAAAATGTCTCTCTCTCTCTCTCTCTCAGTGCATGTGTGTGTGTGTGTGTGTGTGTGTGTGTGTGTGTGTGTGTGTTTCTTTCTTGTGTTTTTCTCATATTCACTATAGAGGTAAACGTAAAGGAAGTTGACTCTCTGCTTCTTTTTCAGGTTTGACAACAGAAATTTTCTCCCCTGTGGACCTTGACCAGGTCATTGTCAATGAAAATCGATCACTGCCCAGCCAGAAGCACTGGCTTTTCAAGCACCTGTTTTCAGCCCAGCAGGCAAATCTTTGGTGCCTTTCTCGTAAGTATCCCTAAAACTCATCCTTCTTCTTCCAGACACTGCAGTCAGGCATCACAGGCCTAGTCCGGCAACTCCTGAGAAACAGATAAGGTCAAATTTTGTGTCATAACTTAGGGATCACTACACTCTTAGTACTATGGATAATATAAAAGAAAGATAACACATCACATAACCCCTATCTTCAAGGAGGTTACAGTGTAGTTAATCTCTACTCTGCTCTGAGAACCTATCTTCATCTACCTGTCTCTCCGTCCATCCATCCATCCATCCATCCATCCATCCATTTGGCAGTTATTAAGTACGCATTATGTTCAAAACTTCATGTTAAATTTTGGAGATGAAAGAGAACACCCAAAAATGAATCAAATCAGCCATGTTTCTTACCCTTGGGGAGCTCATATATACTGGGGGCATAGGCTGACGTGGGCCCACGTGTAGGGAGACCACTCATAAAGTTCATAGCTTCTACAGTCCCATGGCCTCTGTCTACAGATTCTGACTCCCTCTGAGATGGCCATGGGTGGCTCCATTGGAATGTTACTCTTTTGCCTCTTGTATTGCTGAGTTTGAGATTTGCCCCTTATGCCTTTGACTCTACCTTTATTCAGGAGCACACAGCCCCCTCCACAGCCAGCAGAACCCCAGCATTTTTGCATGGGCCTTCCAGACTGGATGATCATAACAGTCTCAGGCCTCTGCCCTAACTAGGAGGGATCTCTACCAGGCGTTCCTTCTGCCCAGAGAATCCTGTAGACCCGCAAGAAGTAAAAACACACTGCTCTCTTGCCTATAGGTTGCGTGCAGGAGCGCTCTTTCTGTCAGCTCGCAGAGATAATAACAGACAGTGGATCCATGTACTTCACCTGCACCCTCTACCCAGAGGCGCAGGTGTGTGATGACATCATGGAGTCCAGTCCCCAGGGCTGCAGACTGATCCTGCCCCAGAGGCCAATGGCCCTGTTCCGGAAGAAAGGTGAGCACTTGGAGGAATCTGCATAAACTGTATTTCCAATATGCTGCTGGCTCTGTGGTTTTAGAAATATCCAGATTAGTTTCTTCTTTAAAAACCGTTTTCTTTATACTTTTATTGGTTTCAAGAAGATGGGAAATTGGATCCGAACTTTCAGGGTTAAATCAATAAACCACTGCGTGATTGTCTCAGTTTAAACAAAAAATATGAAAAAGGGTTATTTGGGGGCAGTTTTTCAATGCAGAAGTGGTTTTTTTTTAATAAAAATGAAACAAAAATGTTTATTTACACTTAAAACTAATTTCTTCTTGTTTTAAAAGTAAAGTTGTCCATGATCCTTGTAGAGATGTGAAGCCAGTCAGAACTGATCAAATTGACTTTAGAAAATAATCCTCTCTCCTAAGAGAGCCACCTTTACTGCATGTATCAGAATTCCAGTTGGCTGCATATTACAGAGAGTGTCAGCAACAGTGACTTTAACGAGATTAAGGTGATTTTCTCTCCCAGGCCATTAATGATGCCATATTTTTGGAGATTTTTTTAACCCCATACAGTCTGTTTTCTCCAGATGTTGTCATCCTTCATGTACTGTTCTGTCTTCTTTGCTGGAGGCCTTTCTCAGAGGTCCAGTGACTCTTATTTTTCCACTCAAATGTCAAAGGGGTACACAAGATGACTGGGTAGCCCCAAATGTGTGGTGGGAGCTTGTTGACTCTAGGTTTCTCTGATGGATAATCCTGTTGAGCTGCCCTTTGGGAAATTCCTCACGCCAGTATTTTTAGTTCCTCCTTCAGAGGAGTTTCTCAACATCTGGCCTTGGAGTATGAGCCTGGCTGCTGGTGGTTTTGGCACCAAATACATTTGGAAGATGGAGATGGGGAACATCTCAGTATTCATTATGCAGGCTGACTTGAAAGAATCTCCTGCTTCCAGTGAATTGCTCATGCCATGGACTGTACCTGATGCACCCGAGAGACCCTCTCTTCTGTCCCCTTGGGAAAATGAACCTTCTACCTTCTTCCATGGTGGGGAGGGGGCTGTTGTCAGCTGTGGAGAGCAGAGGAGAGCATCTAGAGACCTAATAGCTTCTTAAAGAGATTTCAGCCCGTACTTCAGTTTGGGCCACCTTCACCGCCAGGGCTACCGTAATTATACCTTGTGGGATTCCAGAGGGCAGACTGCATTGCTTCTTGGTTCTTACCACAGAAAAGTTGAGTCGTTTTCTTAGGTCTGTTAGACCCATTTTTATTCCTCCTTATATTTTCTAGCTTCCAACATTTTGTTGCTGTGTCCCCATTTTTTAAAAAAAATATCTTTGTCTCTGTGGACTTACCATCATTTTGGTGAGATTTGGGATAGGAACTGAGAGTTAATATGAATTTAATATGTCATCTTTAATTGGAAACTTTCAGTCTGGGTTTTACTCATTCATCCTCATATTTTCCTGACTACAGCAAATTGCTAAGCAATATGTTTTCTTTCTTCCTTTATGTAGTTATACTGGAAGATAAAGTGAAGAACTTTTATACTCGCCTGCCGTTCCAAAAACTGATGGGGATATCTATCAGAAATAAAGTGCCCATGTCTAAAAAATCTATTTCTAATGGGTAAGCTACTTGTGTCTCACTCCTAATATTTATTATGAATAATACTTCCTTAAAGAAGAGGACACAGTCACAGTTAGAAACAGAAGCAAAACCCAAAGCTAAGGGGGTAAAAGGTAATAAGGAGGTAACCATATCTGAAAACCTTAGCTCAGGTGAGTTACTGATAAGTAAACACAGTATTTATCCTTGAACTACCAGGTGGATGATGAAAAAGCCACTGAGCTATATCTTATTTTTTAATGTAAATTATCAAGTTTGGTAATAAACTTGATTCTCAAAACCTCACATTATAGTACTCAGAATCTGGAGAGCAAGTAGAAATTTTAATAGACTCATAGGCATATAAGTAATTTTATTTATTATTTTTGAAGATTTATTATTGATTTATTCACTTAGTCATTATTTAGTTGTTTTAATTGAAGATCATGTCTCTCTTAGTATTGTCTGTGGACCTTACGCATTAGAATCACCTGGAGAGCTGAATGTGAATTCTAATGGTAAGATCCACAGATCTGCATTCTTGGGTCCTATTTATAAACTGCATCCTTAGGCCCTATTTTGAACCTGCTGAATCAGCATTTCCTGGGATGGGGTTCAAGAATCTGAACTTTATGGAAGCTTCCCCTGGTAATTCTTTTATACTTGAAAATTCAAGCGTCATTCATTCATTCATGAATCATTGATCTATGAAGTGCTCTTGAGTTATGAAACTAAATCATGTTGCTGGTGCTTAAGGTCTACTTTTGAAAATGGGGGTAAAAAGGTGAGGCAGGCTAGTCTGTCTTGAGATTCATCTGGACACCACTGTGCTGATGGGAGGGGTAGATGAAAGGAGGGTTGGAACCAGGGATTAGTCTGACTATGGAGCTGAGATGGGGACTAGGGGAGCAGATTGTGCATCTGGACTCAGGGAAATGTAATTGGTGGGGAAAATGCATGGTCCAGACTGGATCTTAGAAATGAGCTTCTAAGATAGGAAAAGGAAGTGGTAAGTGGGCAGGTTGGCAGGGAACTAGGAGATGGAGAGGCAGAGAGGTGACTTGCAGGCATCAGGGCACGGATGCTGCCAACAGTGGAGATGCTGCCCAGGAGATAAAAGCATCACCACTGGGATGCGACTTGGGTTCAAGGAAGGAGAATGGCAATCACAAGGCAGGACCCCCACAACAAGAAAGGACTAAGGATTTGAGAAAGCTCTCAGGATTCAAGAAAGAGTGGTCAGACAGGAGCATATGAACTTGGAACTGAGCCCAGGAACATTGGTTTGGAGCCATTAAGTCACTCCTGCCATGACTGGCCCTAGAAGCTGAGAGTGGGGCTTAGTAGCTACACTGAGTGGTTAAGAAGGTTAGTCTTGAGGGAGTCTGGCTGGATAGCCTGAGACAGGAAACAGAAATGCATTGGTAGAGTGTGATTATCCACATTGTACAGTGAGTAAGAGGGGAAGCGAAGGGGAACATAGGCTCAGCTCCTGCTGCTTCAACAGGCCCCTGGCTGGGTCACCCTGACTGTAAGCCCATGGACTGTCCTCTTTCTAGAAATGCCTTCCCTATTATTTCTTTATTTTCCCAGAGTCCAAAGCTGAGACTTTCTGCTTACATAAAAGGATTGAAGAAGTACATTTAGGATCCTGAGTTAGCTTGATTGGAGCCTGCCACATTATAGGCACAGAATAATATGCATAATGAATGAATGGGTGAATAAATGACTAATGGCAGGACATATTCCTGAGAGGAGTAGAATTTTGTTTTCAGAATGAACCTCAAAGCTAAGAAACCACTCATGCACATTGACCAAAGCACCCCCAATTTAAGCAGTCATAAAAAAGCTGGTCCCCAAAAGCAAGAATGACTACAATCAGCCCACCCAGTAGGTCCTAGGCCACCAATGAAAGCCTTCAGTCCTGCTCTTTCTCTTCCCATGCCAGGTTCTTCGAATGTGAACGATTGTGTGATCTGGACCCATGCTGCACTGGCTTTGGATTTCTTAATGTTTCCCAATTAAAAGGTAATAATGGTAATAACTCCCTCTCCCCTGTGCACAGCACTCTGCAGTTTAGAAAACATAGTCACATCTATGCTCTAATCAAATCCTCAGCATCTCCTCTAGGTGAGTAGAGGGAAGTAATCCTCATTCACAGATAAGGAAGTGGGGGGCATGGAGAGGGTAACTGGCTAATAATTGTGGTAGCTGAGACATGGCTCCTAGTCCCGTGATCATCACTTTACCTGTGCAGTTCTGCCTGGCCAAATTTCTTCCGTCCACTCTTGGCTCAGCTATGTTTTGTTCATCTTTCAGTGCCTGGGTCAGGCGGCTTGGCAAACTTTGGGTCCATTTGTAGGATATGTATTTAAAGCTTGGTTCATTCCCTTACTAGTGTGTGATTCTGGAAAAGTCACTTAATCTCCCTGAGCCTCAATTTCCTCATATGTATATAAGGCTGCCAAAGCTACCTTCCTCTTAAGGTTATGTGAGGACCAAGTGAAGTGATACCAACAGAGACCTAGCACAGCCCTGGGTATGTGATAAGTGCTTGATAAGTATTAGCCACCTCTATCCTTTTGCTTTTAGATCAGAGGTTCCTTGATTTCAGGTACCTGGTTTTTCAGCAGTGGCTGAGATAGTATCTGAAATATAGTGATGTATCCCAAATGTCTGCTGAACAATGCATTTGCAGATTTTTTCTCATTCATTAGATTCTTCCATTGTACTCATTTTCCTGATCCTGTTTTTTTTTTTCCCCAGGAGGAGAGGTGACATGCCTCACTCTGAACAGCTTGGGACTTCAGATGTGCAGTGAAGAGAATGGAGGAGCATGGCGCATTTTGGACTGTGGCTCTCCTGACATTGAAGTCCACACCTATCCCTTTGGATGGTACCAGAAGCCCAGTAAGTAGCTTTCCCTTGAGAGCTATGTGGGCATCTTTGGTTAACTATTTCCCAGCCATGCATTAGACAATGTTCTTGCATTGGTGAGTAGATTAGTCAAGATTCACTGGGTTCAAGCAACAGAAATGGATTCTGTTTAACTTAAGCAGACACAAAACTTATTGGAAGTCTGCTCATTGACTCAAAGGAAGGGTGAACAACTATGTCTCAGTAAAGATGGAAATGGACCATTTCCATGGACATGTGTAGCAAGAACAAATGGATAACTTCTTCAGTGTGCCGTGATCATCATTAATTTGCTTCATAGGGTTTAGTGGTTATATTCAACCTTTAAATTCAAGGGGGAGGGCTTGATCCCACCTGGGCTTAGTCAGTACACTGCCAGAGGGAGAGTAGGGCAGCTTGACAGTCCCAACAAGACTGTATGCACTAGGGTAGGGGATGTTCCTCAAAGAAAAGTGAAGGCACTGTTGCTGGACAAGCAAAATCAATAGAAGTAGACTCTGGCACATTCTCTTGGTTTTCTTACCTTGACAATCAAGGCAATGTAGCATATGATAGTCCAGTGGAAGAAAACGGGGACAACCAATGTGTATTTGGCAATGCAGCATTGACCCAACATGGGTTCTTAAGGTATGATTCTGATTATATCTGGGTGCTTTTTTTTTTTTTTTTTTTTTGAGACGGAGTCTCACACTGTCACCAGGTGCCAGGCTGGAGTGCAGGGTGTGATCTCGGCTCACTGCAATCTCTGCCTCCCGGGTTCAAGCAATTCTCCTGCTTCAGCACCCCGAGTAGCTGGGACTACAAGCATGTGCCACCACACCCGGCTAATTTTCGTGCTTTTTTAGTAGAGACGGGGTTTCACCATGTTGGCCAGGATGGTCTCAATCTCTTGACCTCGTGATCCTCCTGCCTTGGCCTCCCAAAGTGCTGGGATTACAGGCGTGAGCCACCATGCCTGGCTGGGTGCATTTTAGAAGCTCAATTTGAAATTGATGAAGGAGTGAATGAATGGCATTTACAGTGTGACATAAAAGCTCTTGGAGACAGTTAAGGAGATGTTAGGGTGGTTCTAACTCTGCCATCTACTTACTAAGGGGTTGTCTTTAGGAAAGTCACACCACTTCCTCAGTTTTTCCATTGGTGAAAATAGCGAATGAGACTCACTGTGATCCTGTCACCGCTTACATCCCAGGTATGGATAGATTTGGGGAATAGTGGGCAACCACATGGAAACTGGACATCTTCATCCTGTGTCCCAGAAGCAAATTCACAAAGATGTCTCAGATCCAAAAAGGTGGAACACCCTGTGTCCAGTTCGGAGGAGTCAAATTAGAGAGAGGCTGAGCTGAGCTTTAGTGTTTCCAACTTCTCTCACTAGTGGCTTCCTTGTTAGTTTCAGAGTAAATATAGGGTGAATTCTGGCTCTTACTTGGCATTTGCCCTAGAAATTAGAGTCATGGACTGTCTGGTCTGGAAGGGGTCTTTGATATTCCTGCCTTCGACTTCAACATTCTTTATATTACTCAATATAACTCTTTGCCCAAAGTGGGCAAGGAGAGAAGAAGTGACATTCTTTGTATTTCTGCTGTGGGTCAGACCATGATGGATTTACATGGGTTATATCACTTACTATTCATCATACTCCTGCAGAGTAGGTATTGTTTCTTCCATTTTAAGGTGAGAATATTGCAGCATAGAAAGTTGAATTGCTTGACTCAAAGCACACAGCTGGTAGGAAGCGGAGGCAGGCTTCAGGCCCAGACCTCATGACCCCAAACTTATTCTCCTTTCCTTTATGATGTTGCTTCTTGGCGGGTGTTTCACATCCCATAAATGACTAGACACCTTTTCTGACTGACTTTCCTCCAACTCAATTGATTAACAAGAAATTGACTAATACATTGAAAATAAATACTTACAAACGAACAAATCAAACCAGTTGGTGGTTTAGTGCCTTGTTCCACAGCCATATCCAACCTGAAAGGTCCAGATATAGCTCCCAGGCAGGATCTGGCCCTCGGCCCTTGCTCCCAAGCCTACTCATTCCCTGTTTGTGTCTCAATTTCATGGAAGATGTTTCTGGAGTTAATTATTACTCTTGAATGGAATCTTCCTGCTGCTGTCCACCTTCTGCATGCTGTGATTTGATCTGAGTTTACTCTATTGGCTTTTTATTTTAACATCTGAAATTATTTTAGGAAAACATCAGGATTGTATAATGAAATAACCTCAGTGGGTATCTGTGTAAGAAATAATGTTCTATATAGAACAGTTTCTCTGCTTTAACTCATAGAGGAAGGGAGAAAATACCTGCCCAGGTCTTTGGCCCCAAAGGAGACCCAGTGCCAGCACTGGGTATTTGGGGGACTTTAGAACAGAGCTCTCACCTCTCAGTTCCCCCTTGCCCCATCTGTTCTCTCACCTCCTCACCTCACTAAAGTCTGAAAAATGTCATTTTCCATCTTCATATTACTCATGGAAGAGTTGGGTAAAAAGAAGCTTAAGAAGTAATTCATTTGTTCAGAAGTAATGAGAATCAGACCAGAGTGTTACAACATCTTGACAGGAGTTGGCAGGGGAAGGAACCAAGGTACACATTGTCCCAACTCATTCCATCTGTTCTGTTTCTTTTCATCCGACTGCATAGATCATTAACTTTTTCCAGCATATATTCTATGGGGTCAGTCTGGGGACTCAACTCAGGAGTTTTGACCAGAACTTCGAGCAGGGAATTAAAAATTCACAGAGGGGTTCTTATTCAACCAACATTGACTGAGCATCAATCATACCTGGGGGTCCTCTGGCATTACCAATATAACCCCTATTTATTGGGCTCATATTGTGTGCCTGGCTGGATTCCAAACACTTTGCATGAATTATCTCACTTAATTCTCACACCCATGTATCATGATGAAATAGAGGCTCAGAGAGGTTGTCACTTACCCAAGGTCGCCAGAAAGTAAATCATATAGTTAGAATTTGGACACAAGTCTTTTTGACTCTAAATCACTATGTTGTGTGATTGAATGTGAATAAGCCACGATTTCTGTTTTGCAGTCACTTACAGTGTGAGGAGTTACAGATTATAAATAAATAAAACATTCTGGTGCTGGGCCTCTCTTACCGTAAGTTTTTCAACTTTGCTGAGTGTCTATTTTCAGCTATAAACTGTGCTGTGCATTGTGGAAAGTGAGGTTAATAAGATATATTCATTTTCCTTAGACACAGTCTAGTGAGGAAGATATGAGCAAATATGGTTGAATATAGCAGAATAGAGGAAATACTAGAATACTCATCAATAAAGTGTCACGGGAATATAGGAGAAACCAGTTGGCTTGGGAGGTGTCTTAGTCCATTTTGTGCTATTATAACAGAATACCACAGACTAGGTAATTTATAATAAACAGAAATGTATTGCCTCTCAGTTCTGGAGAGTGGAGAGTCAAATATCAAGGAGCCAGTGTCTGTCAAGGGCCTTCTTGCAGTGTCATTCCATGGGGAAGGGCGGAAGAGCAAAGAAAAGAAAGGGAATCAAACTTGCCCTTTTATAATGGTGTTCGTCTCACCTATGATGGCTTTGCTTCAGAAAGGTTTCACCTCTTATTAATGTTGCAATGGCAATTTAATTTTCACATGAGTTTTGGAGGGAACAAACAATGAAACCATAGGGGGGTATGGTAGTATGTTGCTGGAATATTCCTGTGGGCCCTCCTTTTGACCTAAGGCCCAGCTCCTGCAATTTCCTCTGCCCAAGCAGGTGGTCTTTCATACTGTGTACTGCCTGCTTTCAATGTCTGGGTGCCTGTGGAGAGAAATAAAAAGTGCTACAATGTCATCAGACTGTCATTCTTCCATCCATGGCCCCTGAGCAGAAAATGCCTTGTAACACACATGGCTTATGGGCATTCCGGTGTGAGTGGCTCCATATTTCTCATTTCAGAACAGAAAGAGGAGGACTGACTGTCACAAGGTTGTGTTGACATGGTGTGATATGACTCTCCAGCAGAGCAGGACAAGGTTCTTTCTCCCTTAAGTCGTCTTCCTCAGACAGAAGTGGGTGGTGGGATAAGTCTTAAGACTTTGTGGATTGTCTCCTCCTAAGACCTAAGACCCCTCCAAATCTCTTGTTGAAATGTGACCTCCAGGGTTGGAGGTGAGCCTGGTGGGAGGTGTTTGGGTCATGAGGATGGATCCATCATGAATGGCTTGGTGCTGTCCTCATAGTAATGAGTGAGCTCTCTCTCTATGAGTTTACATGAGAAGTAGTTGTTTAAAAGAGCCTGGCACCTCCTCTCTTTTGTTCCCTCTCTTTCTCTCAGTCTCACCATGTGACAGGTCTGCTTCCCCTTCCCCTTCTGCCATGCGTACATTTTCGTCTCATGTGCCAGTGCTGACAGAGAGGCGAAGGAGAAGATCCTTTCCATCCTGCCAGGCTCAGACGCAGGGATTAGGTGGAGAAGAGGAACTTTACTTAAGGAAACTGGTTTAATAAATTATTCTCACAGCTGGGTCATGTTGACCAGTAAGAAACCATCTTTTGATTTATGATATAGTTTGAGCCAAAACATGCTTCTTAGCTGAGTTCTAAACATTAGTATGGTCTTGGATTCTATTTTCTCTAATAAACAAAACCACCCCAGTATACTGCTGTAAAGTCCCAGCATGGAAGCTGACATTGTCATTACTTTTTTCCCAAGTCTTACCTTTTTATTAGATAATCACATACATAATAGTAGGAAGTAGCCTTTATGGGGCTAGAAAAGTCTGCCTAGAGGAAGGAATCCCTGGGCCTGAGCCGTGCAGGATGGATAGGATCCTCTCCTTCACCTCTCTGTCAGCACTGGCACATGAGACAAACATTTTTATCAAGAATTTGCTGAATATTTTCAATGATAGACTTTGGCCTTGCTTCAAGTCCGTGGTTTGGTCATTTAGTGTAGTGACATCTGTACTGAGTGATGACTATGAGCCCGTTAATGCTATGCATTAGTCCATTTTCATGCTGCTGTTAAAGACAGACCTGAGACTGGGTAATTTGCAGAAGAAAGAGGTTTAACTGGCCTTACGGTTCCACGTGGGTGAGGAAGCCTCACAATCATGGCAGAAGGCAAGGAGGAGCAAGTCACATCTTACATGAATGGCAGCAGGCAAAGAGAGAGCTTGTGCAGGGAAATTCCCGTTTTTAAAACCATAGATCTCGTGAGACCCATTCACTATCACAAGAACAGCATGGGAAAGACCTGCCCCCATGATTCAGTCATCTCCCACCGGGTCCCTCCCACAACATGTGGGAATTATGGGATCTACAAGGTGAGATTTGGGTGGAGACACAGAGCCAAACCATGTCACACTAGGTCCCCTATTTCTGAGGAACTGCCACTAGGATCAATTAGGAACTGAAATTTATTGAGTTCCTATGATGTGCCAAACAGCTTGGAGGCATAGGGGTAGAAGTTCCTGCCTACAAAGGGTTGACTGTCTAGCTAAGGAGACAGACGTTTAAGAAACAGACCTTTCTTAAGCACTTACTGTATGTCATACTGTGTTTATCCATTTTGCATTGCTATAAAGGAGTACCTAAGACTTGGTAATTTATGAAGAAAAGAAGTGTATTTGGCTCATGGTCCTGCAGGCCATGCAAGCATAGCACCAGCATCTGCCCAGCTTCTGGATAGGCCTCAGAAAGCTTTTAGTCTTGGCAGAAGGTAAGGGGAAGCAGACCCATCACATGGTGAGACTGAGAGAAAGAGAGGGATCAAGAGAGAGGCGGTGCCAGGCTCTTTTAAACAACTACTTATGTGAACTCATAGAGCAAAAGCTTACTCCTTACTGCGAGGACAGCACCAATCCATTCATGACGGATCCATCCCCATGACCCAAACACCTCCTGCCAGGCTCACCTCCAACCCTGAAGGTCACATTTCAACATGAGATTTGGAGGGGACACACTTCCAAACCATATACAGACACTATTCTAAAGGCATTCCTTGTATCAACTCACACACCCCTGGGAGGAGGGTGCTATTCTCCTCCCCATCCTCAAGAGATAATGATTCTCTCCAATCAGAAAATCACACCACGATGTGTTACTGTAGTGGGATCCCAGGGGTGAAGTAGGGGGTTGGGGGTGCTTCTTCAGAGCATGAGGGAGAAACAGGAAATTCTGTTCTACATGGGATTATACAAAAGTGACTCTGGGGAAAAGCTGGACATAGAGAAAGGGGAGTGGGGTGAAGAGCAGTGGCACTGACCAGCCGTAGGCAGTAGGTGGACAGGAGATAGCGTGTCCCTGCCCTTACAGACCTCACAGCCTCAGAGTCAGAGGCCTGCACACATGGACAATTGCAATATAACCTTCTTAGAGGGCTGTGGTCACAGATGAAAGGATGGAGCAGAGTCTCCCAGTATTCAGAAAGAGAAAAGCACAGACCTAGTACAGTGGAGCACCCAGAGGAGAGTCCAAAGAGCCTGCAGCCGTGGGCCTTCTAGTTCTGCTATGAGCAGAGCTCAGAAGTGAGCATAAAGTTTCATGCATCTTAGCATAGATCCTCAGAGTCTCAGGCTAAGCAATTGTGAATGCAAATGAGACTGTTTGCAGCCTTTTCCTGGAAGTAGAGCCAGAGAGGAACTGTTCTAAGCCTCCAGAGGACAAGGGTGTAAGTGCTGAGGTGAGGTGGAGGTGGTGTGTGCGATAAGGGGGGACTGCTCTGTGGTTAAGCAGTACCCCAGAGCCCAGGGCTTCCTGGAAGGGGTGGGCCCCTGGGGCATTGGGACTCTCTGTTCTTTGACGAGAACTAGGGCTGCCCATCTTATCTGCAGCTGTGCATTGTCTGCAAGTGGGGCAAGATCTGTTTGCAAAGTCAAATATGATGCCTAGAAAAGACAGTTGAAGCCTCACAGTTCCTGTCTTCTGCTAAGCAAATGCTTTTGGACCCTGTTGCAATTCTAGATATAAGAACCTAGAAAGGAAATGACAAGTTCTTCTAATTATGTGTCTCTACAACCCACATAGAAACTTCCATATGTAGGTAGCAATTTACTGTAGAATCTATTCTTTATCATCATTCACATCCTCTCACCAGCTTTTTACCTTTTACTAAGCATAGAATCTGCTCCCGGCACTAGGCTAGCATTTGGCATGCAGTATCTCATTTAATTCCCTAACAGTCTGATGAGGTGGGGCCTGCAGTTACCCCATGCAGTGCTGTGCTGGCAAATATGTTACAACTGATGAAGTGGAAGTAAGAGCTGTTTTTTACTCACAATGTTTCTAATACCAAATATGTGTTTCCCGCCCTGCCCCCTGCACCCGCCATCAGCCAATTCTTCAACCTTCTGAACCAGTGATTCAATTCAATTCAGACACTCACTACCTGGAGTTAAAGTCAGACCCCACAGGTTAAGTCTCGGTCACAGAAGACTGCCCCCCGCTTCAGATGCCAATCACGAGTCCTGAGCTCCTGCACTTCTGACCATATAAATTAGGGGTTTCCATGATCTCCTCCTTGGGTCAATTACTTGCTAGAATAGCTCCAAGAACTCAGGGAAACCACTGACTATTACAGTTTCATTATAAAGGATACAACTCAAAAACAGCCAAAAGGAAGGGGTACATAGGACAAGGGGGCCAAGGGAGGAGCCTCCATACCCTTTTTAGGTGCCCCACCCTCCCAGAACCTCTGTGTGTTCACCAACTCAGAAGCTCAAAGTAAATTTCTAAGAGCAGAATTACTGGATCCAAGAGTGGACATTTGAATGCTCTCAATATAGACAGGCAGATTGTTCTCCAAAGGTTGCACTCTCAGGAGCCTGGTTGTCAGAGTCTCTTCCAGGAAAAACAGACATTTTAAACAAGCGACAACAGGATGACAAGTGTTAGCCTGGCCAGCTGGGTGTAGTGGAGCGTGGGGGTACTTATGAGCAATTTTGAGTTACATGAGGAGCTCCCACAACGTGAGATACAGAAGCCTTGACTCAGTGTGGATCAGCAGCAACAGCAGCAATGGGGAACTTGCTTAAAATGTACACCTTAGATCCATTCCGAGACCTGCCGAATCAGACACTCTGGGGTGGGACCCAGCAAAGTGTGTGTTATCATGTCTTCCATGTAATTTGGAGGTCTGCCAAAGTTTGAGATCCGGTGCCTTAGAATGACAGTGGCAGGTGCTTCTAGGGCGATGATGCCAAGCAGAAAAAGACGCAATAGGATTGAAGATTCTAGAACCCAGAGAGGCTGAGGTTTGGCATACTTGACCACAGTGAAGAAGGCAGAGAAGGAGGTGGATGTGAAAGGACCCATGTAAGGACTTTGGGACCAGAATAGAGCATAACTCTGACCCATACCTTTTCATGGAGACACACAGGGACAAGAGACGTGACAAGAATGTATTATTGTTAAAGGGCAGCATTAAGAGTGAATCATAGGATGTACTGAATGTTACTATATGACCAAAGCTGGACCAGTATCAGCTCATCTAAACCTCACAACCCTAAGAGAGGCACTGTTATTATGCCCATTTTATAGACAAGGAAACTGAGGACAGAGAGGTTGAGTAATTTGCTCAAGGTTACATAGAAAAGCAGCAAACCAATCTGGCCGGGGACCACTGACCCGGGATCGCTGACGTGGGAGCCCCTACTTTTGACTGCTGGCCATGCTACATTGCCGCAGCTCCCCATGAGCAAGGAGGTCCCATGTATGGTCCTAGTTTGGGCCATTGGAGAGAAAAGAATGATGAAGATTTAGATATGTTCAGTAAGGGAAGAAAAGGGGTAAGAAGATAATTCGCATTTGTGTGTTGCATACTGGGTCTGAATGGTTCTTCATTTAATTTTTATATCATCTTCATTTTATCAATAGTGAAACTGAAAATAGAGGAAGTTAGAGGGCTTGTCACTCTATACTGCTTCCCAGTGGTCTGTTGAGGTCCATATCTGACCTGCCTGCCTTCAAAGTCCAGGCTGTCACCATACCATGCTGCTGGCCATTAGCAGCTGGCATTTGCTGAGCTTATATCTTATGCCTGGCACAGTGCCACATGTAATAAATTGTGTTATCTCCTGTACTTTCATAGTAATTCTCCAGGTAGGTAGTGCCATTCTCATTGCACAGATGTGAAAACTGAGGCCTGGAAAGGATAAGTTCCTCACCCAGTTCACAGAGTCAGTAAGTGATAGTGACGGGCATTTGTGGTGTTTCCCACACGTTTCTGCTCTCTACTCTTTGGGACGGGGTAGGACTGCATTTCTTCACCCTTGATCTCATTCCTAGCTTTGGTCAATGTCATGAGAAAAGGAGTGATATGTGTCACTTTTAGGCAAAAGCTCTAAGAGCAAGACTGATATTTACTGTATTCGTTTTGCCCTGCATGGCTATTATTGAAACCTGGGGCAAGAAGGTGCCTTTTCCAGCCTGGTCCTTGAGAGAGGATAACGTAGAGCGAAGCTTCCAGCCTGTCTGCAGTAGGCAGGTGGTGCGAGGAGAGGGATCCTGTACTGTTCTAAGCGACTTAGATGTTGAGATTGTTTGTTAGCTCAGCATCATCCAGCCCACCCTGACCGATACAGGGTGGGACAGTCTGTCTGCTTAAGTCGGATTTCATGATCACCGTCTTGTTCTTTGATTAATGCATTCTGAACTCAATGATACCAAGGGGGTAGAAAAGAACTAAAAGACTGCTTTTTCCTTTTCAGTTGCTCAAAATAATGCTCCCAGTTTTTGCCCTTCGGTTGTTCTGCCTTCTCTCACCGAGAAAGGTAAGTTCACTGTCCTTTTGATCTCTTGTATGAGAGTACCACCTCACTCATCATCTTTCTCCTCTTTCCCCTTGCTTTTGTACAGTATTTTATAGCTTACACATCACTCTCATTAATTCCAGCTCCTATGAATTAGACACATGTATAAATAGGGTGAGTGCCAGTGACATGCCTGCTTTGCAGATGGGAAAACTGACCCATAGAAATGAAATTATTTGTGGAAATAATGTGGCTGATTAAAGCAGAGTGGGACTTAAGTCTGGTTTTCCCAGTTTTCATTTTAAGGATTATTTCACCCTATCAAGTAATGACTAGACACAGACAATCCTAAGATAATGTCAAGAATGGTGTTATTTATGGCCAAAAAGGGAAAGAAGTCAGCTCCTTATTAGTGCAAAAGAGTTGGAGCTTACAGTTTCTGGCCATCCTGGGTAGCACTGTGGCATCTAATGATGAAACGCTGGCCCTGAGTCCAGGAGCCCAGGTGCCGAGAAGCCCAGTAGCATAGCCGGGACCCAGGCTGCCCTTCCCCCTGCATGTCTCACTGATCTGTCCCACAGACATGTTGTATCTGGTACGAGGCAGCAGGAAGTACAGCAAGGTGGGGTGCAGTGGGGACATCTGGACGCTCTAGGTGAGGGTGAGGTGGAGGAGTCAGGACAAAACAGGCCTCACTGTACCGTCCCCTTTTCTGCTTCCCTTTGTCAGGAAGTGAGAGGCTCAGCCAGGGCTCCAAACACTGCTCAGCCAGGAGCCCAAGCGGTGTTAATTCCTGTCCTGTGACATGATGTCTAAGGGGCCCTAGACATCTGTCATTATGACCATTATGGCCCTGGCTGGAGAGACAGAATACAGCTCATGTAGGAGGAAATTTTTAAAGCCAGGGCTGTGGCTAAAAGTATAAAATGTCTTTTACCCATGTATGTTATTAGTTTCCCTCAGTCAGTTAAAAGAGCTAACTTTGAAGAACACATTATATAAAAAGTTTTTGAGCCTTCTATAGAGACTGTGTATGCTAAGCACTTTGCATTTACAATAGGTGTTAGCTTCCTGAAATATTGTGGGGTTGGTGTTGTTATTGCCATGTCACAGAGGGAGGAGTAGGGCTTAGATTAGGATGCCCAAGATAGATAATGCCCAGGCGGATAATACATGGCCTAGCCAGATTTTGGTCAAAATTGATTTCGAATTTTATCAGTTAATGTATAAACCTAGTTGAAATAATCAAAAAATCCCCTAATAGTTATGGTTTAAAAAGCAGAACAAACTAGTTCCCCAGGTCATCTCTACTCCTCTGCCACTCCCACTCCTAGCGGCCACCCCTTTCAACTCTTTTAACTGCTTTTTTTCTCATCCTGGCCTCCGTGTTTCTGTGTTACAGTTGGCCTTCTGTATGTGGGTTCCATGTCCATGTATTCAATCACATGTAGGTCAAAAATAATCAGAAAATAAAATTCCCAAAAATTCCATAAAGCAAAACTTGAATTTGCCGTGCCCCAAGTACTACATTGAATCCATGCGGACAAAGCTGTGTGTAGGCATTGTATTAGGTATTTCAAGTAATCTACAGATGACTAAAGTATACAGAGGTTGTGTGTGAGTTACATGCAAATGCTATACCATTTTGTATAGGAAACTTGAGCATCTGTGAATTTTGGTAGCCATGGGTGGGAGGGGTCCTGGAACAAATTACCCATGTAATCCCACTATTCCTTGATTTGTCAACCTCACAACTGTCCACTTCTTGCCTTGGTAGAGACTTAACTCTCTGTCTCTTTTATCACCCCTTTTACAATTTTCATCCTTCATCCACAAAATATATTAATATCAAGATTTGGGGTTGAAACAAGGGTAAATCATTATTACGGCCATGGAAATATGGTTCACCACAGAGCCCCAAAGAATAGCAGCAGCATCCTGTTACAATTGTCAAGATTTTCAGCTGTCCTCCTGTCACACGCAACCCCTATTGTACCCCTGTCCTCCACGGCACCTGCTTCCTGCTCACCAGAGGCCTGGGAGCTGCAGGTCGTATGGTGCTTCCTTCTGTAGGCACTGGGTCACTGCTTGTGCCTCTCTGCCAAGTCAGTTAACAGGCCTCCAGCTCCCATTCTACACTTAACAGTGTTTGAAGTCCCTCATCTGCTGTCTGCTCCTTGCATTTTCTGTTTTCCTTGTTCTTTTTTGGTTATCTTTGTGGGTTTAGATGCTTATATTCCTTTACTTCATTTTGTAGGGGATTGTGGAGGGAGAGAAGATAAAGGGCAGTATTTAATTCAAAACAATACTGTAGTATTTTTCAAAACTTTTGAATGTTTAATAAAAACTCATTTTGTCTTCAGCACTGTGCTAAGCATTTAAACTTCATGTGAACCTCAAGAGATAGGTCCTATTATAATATTTGTTAGCTATAGAAAGTTCAAACAATGCAGAAATATAGAAGGGAAATCATAGTTATTTAGAAGTTACTCTGTGTCAGTTAATTCATTTGTTTATTTTTTTTAGTATTTTTAGGCTCTCTGTATGGTCTGATCATTGTAATCTCTATTTATAATATTACATTTTTTGGTTGTTTTTACCTAATATTGCATTATAAGTATATTTCTATATTGTTACATATCTCTCTAAATCATGCATTCATGCTTGCATGGGTATATGTACTCATTCATTGAGTCTTCTGCATTCCTCCTCTCATGATGCTCACCGTCTAGTGATGAACAACAAATGAGCAAGGATAGTGTGAACAGAGACAGCTGTCCTGTTATTCTGCCAGTTCACTAGTTCATTTCATTATTTTTGGCCATTTGATTGTTTCTGATTCTTCAACATTATAAAAATAGCAAAATGAACTACTTGGTACCCAAAATTCCCTCCAGAAGTCCAGATTATTTCCTGGGGTAAGAGTCACCAAAGTGGAGTTATTGGGCTTGAGAAATTTACATTTTAAGACTCTAGGTTTACATTGCCAAATTAGTCTCAAACAGTTGTTGCTAGTTGCATACTTACCAGCCATAAATTAAAGTGTTTTTTTTTTGCTTTTGATATATTTGTGATCCTTAAGTTTTACGACTTAAAAAATTATTTATTAAATTTATAGATAAAGAGTGCTTTGATGTCATATACTATTGCTAGAGATGTATAAACCAAAGCATAACTTCTTTGGGTGATTTTATAATGCTTCCATTCTGGTTTTGCTAAACATTTGTATTACTGACACATGAATTACCTATAAAAGAAAAAGAAAAGGATGGAGTCTTGAGCATGTCCTTTCATGTATACACACAGCCTATAGGTCTGAGTAGGTGTTTCTAAGGTGGAATGAGATGTCACAGTGCTTGTAAATGTAGAGGGAGATGTCAGAGCCAATATCCTATCTGTTCTTTAAAGTTCCCAAATTGGAACTAAGAGTTTGGGCATGTTCCTTTGATGTGAATCAGAGGGAGGGGATAATTCTGCTTTCAGGGTGTTGAAATGTCAATGTGTGGTTCTGAAATGGATTGCGCGCATTTGTGTATACGTGTATTTGTACGTGTACAGGCACATGTGTGCTGTGCATATGTAAAACACTCATCTTTATGTACTTTCTATTCAGGGAGAAAAGGAAATATTTATTAAATATTTATAAATCATGTAATATTCACAAGAAATTTAGGTTTTTAGTATGGCCCATTTTTCAAGTAAGGAAACTGGTATTAAATGACTGAGCTGGGATTTGAACCCACATCTCTATGGACCCTTTCAGAGTTAGATACGGTTACTTGGTTGAGTTTCTGAAACAGGTTAGCAAAGATAAACTTTCGAGTCTAGACTAATCTCTTGGCTTCATTTCTTTTATGTGTGTTTGTGTGTGTGTGTGTGTGTGTGTGTGTGTGTGTGTATAAGCCACCCATTCAAAGTCTGCTTCAAAGTAAGAATTCTTTGCACATGCAAACCCTTCTCTCTGGAAAGACTTTCTAAAACTCACCTGCTTGCTAAACTCCTGCTGCCTTCAAACCAGCTAGTGTGTTAGAAGCCTTCTGTAGAGCAACAGAAATGCAGTGCTTAGAGCAGTCCTTATCACTTAGTATATCGTCAAGACAGGGCAATGAGATTTCCGAAGTCTCCTTCATCTGCACTCCATCCCCACTGCCTAGTCAAAGCAGCAGAATTCTTTCTTTGAAGTAGACTTTGAATGGGCAGCCTGTACATACACATACACACACAGGTGCATGCACATGCGTGTGTGCACATACACACACAAAATGAAGCTAAGTGATTAGGTCTCCAGACAAGTCTCGACTCGAAAGTCCATCTGCACAGTGGAATTGCTCTTAGGCTGCAGCGGGATACTGAAAAGTTTCCCTCAGATTCATCATAGACAGGCAGGAAAAGTACCACAAACATGATGAAACCGGTTCTTGGAGGATGAGTATGCATCTGTCAGATGGCCAGGAGGAGAAGGGACAGTGTCTGAGGCAGAGGGCACTGCATGTGTGGAAGCATAGGGATATGCATCACTAAGGTTCAGGCAGGGCCATGCACGTAGCTCGGCATTGCAGGACCGGCAGGTGCAGAAGAGGACAGGGACCAAAACTTAAAGTGCATTGGATACTGCAGGTCCTTGCAGGGCTTTAAACAATGATCTTTAAAACTATGTAAAAGCTTTCACTTTGTACTATCATGAGAGCACTTTGGTGGATGACAAGCTAGATTTTGAGAAAGTGAGGACAATCATATCATCTGTTTATAGTGTATAGTTGAACTCTTTTTGGAGAAAAATTGTTTTATAAAACAAGTGAGATAGTAAAGATATCATTTTCTTCATGAGAAAAGTGTACGTTGCGTCTTAAAAGACTTACACCAACCAAACCAGAAAGGCTGCTGCAGGTTAGCGTGAGTTATCTTCCCGAGTGTTGGAGCCTGCCTGTGTGATCATCACACCCCTCCCCTGCTTCTCAAATGTGGGATCACCTAAGAGTTTATTCCCAGGACAACTGGCATTCAGCTTGCCATTCCCTATTTCAGAAACATTAGTCTTAGAGGTGTGTATTAGTTCATTTTCATGCTGCTGATAAAGACATACTCGAGACTGGGCAATTTACAGAAGAAAGAGGTTTAATTGGACTCACAGTTCCACGTGGCTGGGGAGGCCTCACAATCATGGCAGAAGGCAAGGAGGAGAGTCACATCTTACGTGGATGGTGGCAGGCAAAAAGAGAGCTTGTGTAGCAAACTCACATTTTTCTTTTTTTTTTTTTTTTCTTTTTTTGAGATGGAGTCTTGTGCTGTCGCCAGGCTGGAGTGCAGTGGCATAATCTCGGCTCACTGCAACCTCTGCCTCCTGGGTTCAAGTGATTCTTTCGCCTCAGCCTCTCGAGTAGCTGGGACCACAGGTGCATGCCACCACGCCTGGCTAATTTTTGTATTTTTAGTAAAGATGAGATTTCACCATGTTGGCCAGGATGGTCTCGATCTCTTGACCTCAAGATCTGCCCGCCTCAGCCTCCCAAAGTGCTGGAAGTACAGGCATGAGCCACCATGCCTGGCCACACATTCACATTTTTCAAAGCCATCAGATGTCCTGATATTTATTCACTATCGTGAGAACAGCACAGGAAAGACCTGCCCCCATGATTCAGTTGTCTCCCACCAAGTCCCTCCCATAATACCTGGGGATTATGGGAGCTACAGGATGAGATTTGGGTGGGCACACAGAGCTAAACCATATCAAGATGCCACTGAATTAAATTTAGTATTTGGATTGAAAGCTAGGGAAAACAGAATATTTAGGATTCTGTCCTCTCCATTCTATGTGCATTTCACATGAAGACTTCAACATACCATTGGAAAATGCTCCTGCCCTTGACTTTGAGCTCTTGTGAGCAATGGGCACAGCGCAAGTTGCTGCTGTCAGAGAGAACTGTGAAGAGGGCTGCAGCTGAGAGGTGCGAGGCGGAACAAGGAGAAATGCTTTGTTACAGATTGTCCTGTTCCGCTTTCCGGCACCTCTCTCCTGACCTCGTCCTGGATCTCAGTGACAGGAACAAAGCCTGAATTCAGGGTAGATGGAAACTGCAGTGGCTGCCCCAACAGCTTTTGGACCACACAATGAAAGGGAATCAACTTTGCCTCTGTCCTCTGCCTTTGACTGTGCTCATAGGTTGATGGAATTCACTTGATCTTTTCTGTAAATGTTTTTCATTAAGCTGGAAACAGAGTCCTGTGATCCTAATAAATGTCAGCACCGGTGGGAAGCCTGCACTCCATGTAAGTGAGGAAGCAGTGCGACATCACGGTGCAGCAGGTGGGCTCTGAGGCCCATCTGCCCGGTTTCACTGAGTGTTTGGGCCAGATTTCATAGCCTCTTGATGCCCCTGTCTGCCACTGTAAAATGAGATGTGGTGAAATATAAGGAACCTCAGGCTAGCAGGCTTTTGTTGAAGAGCAAATAAAGTATAATGCTCCGCATGGAATTTACTGTAGAGTAGGTGTTCAGGAAATGTCAGCAATAATTCCCAAGTCCAAGCTGCTTTACAGAGGAGGAAACTGAGGAAGAGAGAGGATGAGACTTCCCCACATGACAACCAGCAAAAGCCAAGCTATACAATTGTGTCTTAAAGGTAAAAGTGATCAATTAATGTTTGTTGAAAAATGAATGAATAACAGAATGAACAAATGAATTAATGGTGATGGTGGTAATGAAATATTGAAAGCCACATGGGATATGAGTTTGGGCAGCCAGGTTTCTTTTTAAAATTTTTTTTTATTGTACTTTAGGTTTTGGGGTACATGTACAGATCATGCAGGATTGTTGCATAGGTACACACATGGCAATGTGGTTTGCTGCCACCATCCCCCCTATCACCTACATCTGGCATTTCTCCCCACGTTATCCCTCCCCAACCTCCCCACCCACCCCGCTGTCCCTCCCTTGGCCTCCCACAACAGACCCCAGTGTGTGATGCTCCCCTCCCTGTGTCCATGTGTTCTCAATGTTCAATACCCGCCTATGAGTGAGAACATGTGGTGTCTGATTTTCTGTTCTTATGTCAGTTTGCTGAGAATGATGGTTTCCAGATTCATCCATGTCCCTGCAAAGGACATGAACGCATCACCAATTTAAAGAATCTTTCTGCATCTCAATTGCCTCAGTTGTAAAATGGAGATGATAATACCTACTTCAAAGAGGTTGTTTTTAAGGTTAAAAGAGATATCATTTATAAAATTGCTGTACCCAAGGCTCAGTAAAGGTTGGCAGTGGTGGCATGGCTGGGTTAGATCAAGCACTATCAGTTCTAATGCGGTCCTTTCACAGGTAATCTTTATAAATATTACCTCTGCAGTTGTGCTATGCACAACCTTTGCAGCTGTACATAGTGAGCCTGGGAGGCACTTGATGAATGTTTGCTGAATGATAATGCTTAAACCCTTGCTAGATCTTAGGAGTCTTATAAGATAGAGAAAATGTATGGATTTTCTACAGTAACTTTCTCCCTGTTCAGTACCAGTTTTGTACCTGGTCCATCAGAAATTTACTTAATTTTGTTGAAAGGATATAGAACCAAGAACAAAATATGCCAACAGAAAATCTACCATTTGGGTTTGGTTGTTTAGCCTTTAACTTTAAATAGGTTTTTCTAAATCTCTTTCTTAGCTACAGAAGTTACCTTTCAGCCTAGAATCTATCAGAAGCCACATGATCAAAAATGACCTCAATCAAAGCTGTGAGGTAGAGGGAGCTGGCATTTGGTACCAGCCTGCCTTCCTCTCTTCCTATAACCCCTCTCTGCCCACTCTGGGGAACTCCTGACTTCATGCTCCTAAGCTATGCTTCTCATCTAGAATGGCAATCCCAAGGCAGGGCACCGTGATGAAAAAGTCCGTTTCTCTTTCCTTCTCATCCCTGAATCAGCTTGATCTGAGGCAACTGTTAAGAACAGAAGAATCTTGTTTACTTATTATTTTATTTTCTAGTGCCATCCTGGAGCCTCTTGAACCAAATGGAATTAACAAAGTTATTCACACTAAGGTGAAAATATCAATATTCTCATATCTTTTTCCCACGGGTGTTCACAGTTTAACCAGTGAGTAAACCAGTTCTATTCTGAGAGTAGAGATTCAGAGCTTTTGCCAAATATGTAGGGGAAATATTTTAGGCAGGTTGCCCCTCCTGAGGCCCCTCAGATCCTTCTACATAGCTGACAGTGAATTGGACCATCCCTGAGTGCAATCTACTAGATTTCCTTATTTTTATGGCTTATAATAATTTTAATCACTGATTAAAAATAGTGATAATATGTTACAAGTGGCTAGTGCTACACAAAGTTTTTTAAATGATCCTTCAGTCGCGCATTTATTTATTCTCCCTTACCGTTGAGTGTGTTCTGAATTCCCTGACCTCATGAAGGAATGCAATTTGACTTAACAAGGAAGCATCCGCCTCTTCTTTCCCAATGTATAAAGTCCGGGAGGTGAGAGGGGCCCAGCTTAAGAGGATGGAGTGAGGCTTCAGTATGGATGGAGTAGTACCTGGTATCATGGGAAGGTGGAGTGGGGAAAGAGGAGAGGAGGGGCTGGGTCAGATGATGGAAAGCATTGTTTATCCTGCTGTGATGGAGTAAGATTGAGGTAATGAGCTTTGTGCCACTGGAGTACTCAAATATGTTGAAGAGTCTCTTGCTGTGTGAGGGGTTGGCTTAAATGTCTTCTAAATTTCCTTTTAAATTTTGTAATTCTTAGGATTGTCTCAGTTACGCTGTAGGGTGTGATTTTTCCCTTCTGCTTTTGTGATTGCTCACCCACAGGCAAGCAGAAGGAGCTGGGCAAAAGCAGAAGCTGGGAAGCACAGAACCTGGTGCTGGGCGGATCTCCGTCTACATTCAAATTCCATTCCTGCTCCATGTATAACCTAGGGAAAGTCACTGCACTGCTCTGAGCCCCAGTTTCCTTAAGGTGGAAGTCATCATGTTACCTATTACCTGCAAGTTGAGATTTGGGTAAAGTCCTATGTGGAAAATGCTTATCCTGGTACCCACCACATATAGCAAGTGGTTGGTAAATGGCACGAGCAGCAGCTGCTCCTATTCCTGGAGAGATCAGACACAGGTCTCTAACATGGAAGGCAGGGATGCAGCCTTGGGAATCTGTCTGTGTTCAAGGCAGCTGTGTGAGCTTGGGGAAGTTCCCCACAGTTCACCCATACCCTTGTTAAGCACCCCAAGGGAGGCCTCCATGGTGCTGGAATCACTTTGCTCAATTCAGATTGGTTATTCACATGCATTTGTGCCCCAGAATTTCTACATTTTTGCCCAGATACCCAGGATCACACATGTGACCCCATGAAAGAGGAGTTCAGATGCTCTTAGGAGATCCAATTCTTGTACTTTCTCCATGTAGCTTTTGTGTTTGGGGAAGTTGGTGAGGATGTCCACTTGTTAGGAGTCAAACTTCTTAGAAATCAGATTCAATTTGAACCTTTGAAATTTCGCTAGAAATTTTGCTGGTGATAAACTTAGTAATTTGTCATGAGGACACAGAAAGAGTATAGATGCAAGTCTGGTTTCGTGTGTATGGCTTTTACTTGGTTAGAAATTTCCCTAGAAGCGTCTTTGAAGTTAGTGGCATTAAAGGGGGTTACTCACCAACACAAAAGCTCATAAACTGAACAGATGCTGGGCCATCACAGATGTCTCTGGAAACTTCTGCCTGCAATGAGAAACCACAGGGAACCACTTTATGAGGCTGCAGCTGAGTCATATGGAGGAAGTGGCAGCTGTGGGGCAGTGGGGATTGAGAGGGGATAGTTTGGATGAAGTCCCTGGCAGTTTGGCTCCCCAGTCACGAGCTTTAATCTTGGCCATATTTTGTAGCAACTCTGAGCCTCAGTTCAGCTCTCTGCATGATAGTAATAGTATTAAGGCCTGGGATGATGTAGTTATTAATTCTTGCAGTGCAAATAAAAGTGTTTTATAAGCTAGAACACACCACATATTAAATCGGTTTCCCATTATTTGCTTCCTCTGTGACTAATCTGTGAACTAATTTACTCAATAATTATTTACTGAGGTTTTGTAGTATGTGAATAATAATAATCTTAATATTTATAGAGATATAAATTAGCACTCTATTGTTCCTCTATTAATTAACAATTCATTCAATACATATTTATGGATTAGGGCAGTTTATGAAAAAAATGCGGCCGTTGTTCCTGTTTAGTACATGGTGAATACTTAGTGCAAACCACAAGTACGTTACCACTTCTGTTGTTAATATTTTTTTACTTGCTATTATAGGTCTTGCAGAATCAGGGAAACTGAAGCAAAGTCTTTGATCTCAAGGAATTCGTGATTTAACAGGGAGACTAAAAAATAAGCAAATTGCAATGCAGTGTATTAGTGGAATAGTAAACATATCTAGGCATTTAGAGGAGAAGAAATAGGCATTTACAGGCGATGGTGGCGGAAGAGGCAGCTGTAGAAGGGGATTTCAGAGTGGATAAGATCTGAGTTGGGTTTTGAAGGATGATACAAATTTATACTATAAATAAACTGACGTAACTTGGGAAGTCAGTAGTGGTGTTCATGCTAATAGTGTACAAAGTCAAACAAAACAGAGTGTTTTGACAGGGTACCAGGTGTGAGATTGGGGTGTAGGAGGCAAACTAATGAGAGATGAAGTTGGAAAGATAGGCAAGAAGGCAGCAGGTAGATTTCGGGGAAACTCAGGCACTGTGATTTTTGTTTTGCTACAAACCTAGATGAAGTGTGTTTGCTACAGGGAGAATATTCACTTATAATGGTAGAATCTGAAATTTATACTTAAAATGATATTTATTCAGACTTTTCTTCTGTCATGTCCTATCTAGATGAACATTCAGTCCACTTGAGCACCAATCAAGGACAAAACTTAGGGTTTTGAGTTGAGCAACCCCATGGCTGGTGATGCCAATTTGAGATAAAGAATGTAAGAGACGAACTAGGGGAAGAGTGTGGTTGTGGTTGAAAGTAAGATTATGTGTTCAGTTTTCAATATGCTGAGCTTAGGGGACATCTGTTTGGAAGTGTCCAGTAAGCACTGAATATATAAGCATGGAGCTTGGGTGGAGGGTCTAGCCCAGATGCATTTGGTGACTGTTAGCATGTCAGTGGTATCTGAAGTTGTAGGGATATGAGGCCACCCATGGAGAAAGTCAGATGTAAAAATTAAGGGTCAAGGGCAGCCCCCTGAGGAGAGGAGGAGACGCTAGGAAGAGGAGCAGCTGGAGACAGGGGAGGCACACTGGTGGCATTTGCTATCATAGAACCCAGGCCAGGGAGATGTGGTTCATCATTTCAAGGAAAATGGAGACTGGAAACGTCCATTGGGTTAGTGATGAAGAGCCCTTTGAAAATTTAGTGGAGTAAAGAGGAAAGAAACTTAATAGTAGTGATTTGAAGAAGTGGAAACTACAAACTTCCCAAGTATCTTGGCTATGAAAAGAAAGAGAACAAGATCGACAGCTAAAAAAAGAATTGTGGAATGTGAGCTGGTAATCATATCTAGGTCATAGACTACTTGTGACAATGAATCAAAAACTGTATGTTCCACCATATGTGTCAAATTTTGCCTACATTTTTAGGGAAATGGGTCACCTGAAACCCAGACCCCGAGATGAGAAGCTTTGGGTTCAAGTGGTCTTCTTATGATGGGGGATATTTCAGCATGTTTTTATGCCAAAAGTAAAGTGTCAGCATCAAGGGACACACTAAAGATTTAGGAGGGATGGGAGTGGGGCTGGGCTGGGAGGTCATTGATAGATGGAGGTGCCTGAAGGGGTGAAGAATGAGCTCTAGAGCACAGATGGAAGGATTGACTTCCAACGGACACTCTTCCCCTGTATTAGGAGAAATCAAGAGGGAAAGATGCCATGGCTTATAAAGAGTATGAGCAGGAAGGTAGCTGAAGCAGATATTGACATACAGCCCCTCTTTGCTCTGGGAGGCGCAGTCAGGCACTGGCTGCGAAAAGAAGGGGATGGATGAGATCTAAACTTGAGAGAGTGGCAAGCACTGAAAGCAGCGGCTGCAAGGAATGGAAGAGAGGGGACCAAGTAATCAAACTGTGCTTTGGGTCAGTGAAAGCTGAAGGTCCGCAAGTTGTAAAGATACCAGTCTGTTTACCTGTCGCTGTGGGAGACTTCTCTGGCCATGCTCAGCTGCAGGGAAAGACAGCCCATCAGGTTAGTCCCACTGGGAGGAAGAGAACTGAGGACACTGCTCAAAGGGAAGCTGAAATAATGGACCAATGGGAGGTCTTGGTTGGATGATGAGCCAGTGAGGATGGATAACATGGAGTGGGTGGGAGAGTAGAAATCGCAGTAAAATTAAAGAGCTGGTATGAGTGGACTGAAGTGTGAATGTGCTGGAAAGAAAGAAAATTGTGGTCTATATCAGCAAGTGCAGCTTAGGAAAACTACAATTTAAATGGTGATGGAGTTCAATGCCATGACAGGGTTTGGGGTGTGGTCATGGAGGCAGTTGGCTGGGGTGGAGGGGAAATGAAGGTCTCTGGGATTGAAGCAGACAAGAAACTGAGACCAGAGTTTCAAATGGGCTTCTACTCTCCCTAAGATGATGAAACCACTCAGGATTTCAGCAGGAATTGGCGGAACGTGAGAGAATGACCAGGCATTCTCTGTTGAGGATGATGAGAAGGACTAGAAGATTTTATTGTCAGAGGGTTGGGACCCAAGAACCCTGTGACTCAGAGTGAAGCAGGGGACATTGCAGTCATGATAAGGACCCTGGTTTCGGGGACACAGGAGGCTTGGGAAGGATGAGACGGGTTCAGGGGGTAGCAGTGCGACAGCGTGAGTTGGTTTCAGAGAGAGGGGCGAGTAGGAATCTGGATCAGAGTGAGAAAGGCCAAGATGGCACAGAGAGGACAGGTGGGCTGGTATTCTGCTTTTTGACAGGGGGAAAGTATATTGTTGCCACCCTTTCATTCTATCCAATAAGAATAAAAAAAAAATAAACCAGAATCGGGTGGGCACGGTGGCTCACCCCTTTAATCCAGCATGTTGGGAGGCCATGGAGGGCAGATCATGAGGTCAGGAGTTCAAGACCAGCCTGACCAATATGTTGAAACCCTGTCTCTACTAAAAATACAAAAATTAGCTAGGCATGGTGGTGTGTGCCTGTAGTCCCAGCTACTCAGAAGGCTAAGGCAGAAGAATTGCTTGAATCTGGAAGGCAGAAGTTGCCATGAGCCAAGATTGTGCCACTGCACTCCAGCCTGGGTGACAGAGCCAGACTCTGTCTCAAAACAAAACAAAACAAAACAAAACAAAAAGAACATTCACTTCCCCAGTTAGAAAGGAGCACTATCAATAGGTCATAAAATTAAAATATTTATTTTGCCTTCCAGATGGCATCCCCAATACTGCTCCTTATTCCTAGAAAAAGCATGTAAACTCCCTGTCCAGCTGCTTGTAGGATTTTTGGTTCCCAGATGTGGACTCCCCACTCACTGAGGTGCATAATGACTGGGTTCATACCCTGTCTCAGCCTCTGCCTTCTGGGTCAGAGTTCAGAAAACTATAGCCTGCAGCCTGTTTTTGTATAGCCTGTGAGCCAAGAACGGGCCTATCACATTTTTAAATGGCTGCAAAAAATAGAAGAATATGCAACAGAGAACAATTGTGGCTGGGGAGGCCTACCATATTTACTCTGTGGATCTTTACAGAAGAGGCTCACGGACCCTGTCCTGAAAGCTTGCATTTTCTCTGTCCTTCCTTTTGTGTCCCTCAATCATTTAAGTGGGTCTTTTCTGGTCCTCCTGGGTCACACAAGCAGAGGTACATCCCTCTGTGGGACTATCTTGATGTGATGGCATTTCTTTCCAGGAAGATGGGGGGTAGCAGTTTTAACATCAATATTATTAATATTCACTATTAATATTAAATTTTGGTTGAAAAAGCCCTGTTTCACAAGCAACAGCAAGGATGCCATCATACATTCAACAATGCACTGGCGAGTTCAGGCACTGGAGGTTGTTGTATGGGAGGTCAAATCCTTAACAAATGTTAGTGAGTATGTGTGTGCCAAGCAGTTTGCAGGCATTGCATGGCTGTATTCAGCCTCGAGTCTGTGCCCAGAGCTCCCTGGTTTTTCATGCCGTGGCACACATAGGGGTTGATGACATCTGCATGACTCACTGAGGTCTGCAGATAGGAAGATGGGACCAGCCCTAGCTCCCTCCACCCCTTTCCCTCCCACAGGCCAGAAGGATCAGTAGCAAACTGTGACTCTTGCTGTATGAGAAGCTCTGCTTTATGGTACAGGTGGTAAAACAATTCTTGTTTACAGATTAAAGCAAAATACTTAGAGTATAATTTATTACAAATCACAGAGCTGGCAGGAGGCAGAGCTGGGATCTGGCCAGACAGAGTGCCCCAGAGTGGTCCTTCCTTAAAATGCGCAGTGCCACCTCTCAGAGCAGGAGTGACCAGAAGAGCCACATCAGACAGCTGTGTGTGGATGGAGGGAGACGACACATGGAGCACATCACATGATGTCTGCACTGCTTCTACAGGAGATGCTTCAAACCTCTGAGCCACTGGAATATGTGCATTTGATAGGGTGGGAAGTATCAGTATGATGAGCATTTTATGCTAGAGAGCAGCACTGGGGCAGAGCAGGCCCTCTGTGAATCAGCAAGTGGACGCTTTCACCGAGTGCACACTCACTCTGTTACTTGGCTGCAGCTGCCAGAACAAAGTGCCACGAACTGGGCAACTTCAACAGCAGACATCATTTTCTCCCAGCCCTGGAGGCTGCCGGTCTGAGATCAAAGTGTAGACAGGGCTGGTTCCTCCCAAGGTCCCTGTGGAAAGGATTTGGCCCAGGCCTCTCCCCTTGGCTTGTCGGTGGCACCCTCTCCTTGCACCTCTTCACCCCATCTTCCCTCTGTGCAGGTGTCTCTGTCCAAATTTCCCTTTTTTATAGGGACACCAGACCACCATTGGATTAAGGCCTACTCTAATGAACTCATTTTAATACTTAATTACATCTGTTAAGAGTTTATCTTCAACTAAGGTCACATCTTGAGGACTTAGGGGTTAGGACTGCAACATATGAATTGCGGGGACAGTTCAACCCAGGACACCCACTGTCATCCCTCTGCTAAGCCCTGAGGTGCAGAGTTAAAGATAAAAGTGTGCTCACTGAAGAGCTCAAAGGTAGGCATGGAGGCTGGATAGAGAGGTCAGCATGTCTGGGTGTTTCTCCAGGGTCATCGATTTTAACAGAAGCCCAGGAGTGTGTGCTGCAAGTGCAAGGAATTTCTCCTGGAGAAATGCTGAACCAACCGGCAGCTCTCCTCCCATTTTCAGTTTGCAAATGACCACAAAATAACAAGGATGTCTTTATTTTGTCTTCTTTTCTTTCTGTTGTCAAAGGAACATCTGGTCTTTGATGAATGCTGTTAAGGACAAGCATTGCCCACTATGTCGTGGTTCTCACTTGAAAGATGGTCTCTGGTAAGAAAGCAGGATGTCTCGATGTTATCTCTGTTCGATGACGACAGGCTGAGACGCACGCTGGGCTCTTCTCTCCAGTGAGTGCTCTGTGGCCATACCGTCCTCCAAGGCAGCTTCCAGTCACTTCTATTCTGCTTATCCCAGGGATCACAAAAGTTTGCTGGGGCTGGAAAAGCTTTTCCTTCCTGAGAGGTTTCAAAACGTCACGGTTTACCCCAGCCAGCCTGTGCAGGTGTGGAAACTGCCTCTTCTGTTTCCCAGCTATTCCATGTTCAGTAGCAATCACTTGACAAGTGCTGAGGAGCTGAGAGGAATTCCTCTTGGTTCTGATTGTGAGAAGGGTGAGGATCCTGAATGCTTTTGGATGCCTTGGAGCTTAGACTCACTGTTATCTCTATTCTTGATGAATCCTAAGAAAGTCATGTGATTTTTTTATATGGTAAATGGGTCTGTGATTATTTGAATGTTGCAGAGTGCCAGGCATTTGCTACTGGTTTGACATTTCTGCCCTTGGATCTGATACAAAAATGCTTGAAGGCACTTTCCGCCCATTTTTCTTTTATTCTTTTTCTTTTTATTATTGTAATTTAAGTTCTGGGGTACACGTGCAGAACATGCAGGTTTGTTACATAGGTATACACGTGCCATGGTGGTTTGCTGCATCCATCATCCCGTCATCTACATTAGGTATTTCTCCTAATGCTATCCCTCCCCTAGCCCCCCACCATCCTGCTATCCCTCCCCTAGCCCCCTAACCCTGCTATCCCTCCCCTAGCCCCTCACCCCCTGACAGGCCCTGGTGTTTGATGATCCCCTCCCTGTGTCCATGTGTTCTCATTGTTCAACACTCACTTATGAGTGAGAACATGCAGCGTTTGGTTTTCTGTTCTTGTGTCAGTTTGCTGAGAATGATGGTTTCCAGCTTTATCCATGTCTCTGCAAAGGACATGAACTCATCCTTTTTTGTGGCTACATAGTATTCCATGGTGTATATGTGCCACTTTTTCTTTATCCAGTCTATCATTGATGGGCATTTGCGTTGGTTCCAAGTCTTTGCTATTGTGAACAGTGCTACAATAAACATACATGTGCATATGTCTTTATAATAGAATGATTTATAATCCTTTGGGAGTATACCAGTAATGGGATTGCTGGGTCAAATGATATTTCTAGATCTAGATCCTTGAGGAATTGCCACACTGTCTTCCACAAAGGTTGAACTAATTTACCCTCCCACCAGCAGTGTAAAAGTGTTCTTATTTCTCAACATCCTCTTCAGCATTTGTTGTCTCCTAATTTTTTACAGATTGCCATTCTAACTGGCATGAGATGGTATCTCAATGTGGTTTTGATTTGCATTTCTCTAATGACCAGTGGTAATGAGCTTTTTTCATATGTTTGTTGGCTGCATGAATGTCTTCTTTTGAGAAGTGTCTATTTATATCCTTTGTCCACTTTTTGATGGGGTTGTTTTTTTCTCGTAAATTCAGTTAAGTTCTTTGTAGATTCTGGATACTAACCCTTTGTCAGATGGGTAGATTGCAAATTTTTCAAATGAGAAAGGCAATGGCTATCGCAGGAGCTTACCTGCCAGTGAGTGGCAGACCTCTGCCTACAGGATTCACGTAGCTCTACAGTGATGTGTAAATTTTTTGGCTAATTGTTTTTACTATAAATTATTTTATTTCTTCTGTGATGGTTTAGAGAAACTATCTTCAAACTGGCATGAATATTTCATAAATAATATCTGGCCGCTTTCTAACCAATTGAGTAATTTGTTGCACAATAAGCCGCCTCACATCTTTCAGCAAGAAATACATAAATTTGAATAGCAGAGGCATTACACAATGAATTCAGACACAATTAAAATTTGCTTTAAATATTTCTTTGGGGGAGAGGACACCACACTTCTACTCAATGAAGAGAAACATTTTTACAGTCCAGAGATCTTTTTTATTTTATTTTATTTTGTTAACACCTACTATGCCTTAAGTTCATAGGGAATAGGTTGCAGCATCTCTGGACCTTCCCACTGGCTCTCACACAGTGTGCTTCTCTGGGTGGAGCAGGCTGGAGCTTCAGTGGAACCCAGGTACCTTTCTCTTTGGACTTTTTTTCCCGATCATTTTCCTTCATGTGTTTCAAGAAGTTATCTCGGCTTGAAGAGTGCTTAATGTGCTCAATACCTGCATTAATTCTCTTGGTTGGCAAGAATCTTGCCCTTCACTTGTTTGTTTACAACAATGCCAGCAGCATGCTGGGTAACAATGCAGACTCTTCTGGTTTTGCTATGGTAACACTTGTGGGGCATTCCTTTTTGAACAGTACCCATTCCTTTGATATCTGTAATACCACCTTTCTTAAAGTACCTGGCCAAATGGAAAACTATGCTTTCTGAAAGGACTGGAGAATATATTGGGTGCCTCTCTTTTTTCCCTTTGTATTTGTCATTTTGGCAAATGACTGGAAGACGGTAGTTCCTGTCGAAAGGCTTTTTGGCAATTTTTAACAGCTGAAAACAAACCTTGAAATTAACCTTTTCTCCTTTAACTGATGTCTGGGAAGGAAGAAAGAAAAAAAAAAAAAGAAAAAATGAGATAAGGAAGGCAGGAGGGAGGGAAGGAGAGGAGAGAGGGAGGGACGAAACGAGAATTAAAAATAATCCTCTATATATCAATGGAAAATTTCAAATATATCCAGGCATAGCTTTTTTTCTACTTAGTATACATTTAAAAAGAGAGTCGTTGTGGAATGATTGAATCAATCCAATGAACATATCCATCTCTCAGATACTTATATTTTGTGGTGAGAACATTTGAAATTGACACTCGTAGTAGTTTCAAAATGTGCAATACATTAACTATACTCACCGTGCTGTGCAACAGATCTCAAAAAAGTATCTTCTGTATCATATACATACTTCATAACCTCGTACTACACCCCATAATATGTATGATTACAATTTGTCAGTTAAAAATAAAAAACTTAAAAAAAGGGGTTATTGTGCTTTCCAGAAAGGAATAGACATGCCTCCATGTCACCCAGAGGCCTGTTCGTGCAGAGCTGAAGCCATGCTGCCTCAGAGTTATGGGGTGACCCAAGCTGCCCCCATCACCTCCTGCCTCTTTGCTGCCCCCGTCATCCCTCCCAGACCCTTCCTTCTCCTCTGCCCTGTCCCCCAGCCTCTCTGGTTTGCAGGGGGTTATCACCATAGAGGGCTGTCCTGGGTGCAGATACTGACTTGCTGCCTTTCAGCTGTGTGGTGTTGGGCAAGTCAGTGACCCTCTGTGAACCTCACTTTTCCCTTCTATAAAATAGGGCTAGGACTGTTCATCTCAATGGGGTACTCTTAGATGGAACCAGATAATCTTGACATGACTTTTCGAGCACTTCCAGTCTTCTAAATAGACAGTAGCACGCGCACTCATTGTTAGTCTGTCTGGTCTCGGAGTAAAGAGGCTGTGTGACATTGATGAGTCTCTTCCCTTCAGGGCCACGGTTGCCCTTCTGCTCGTGGAAGGGGCAGAGCCTCTTACTTCCAAGGGCGTATTCTCCTCCAGGGTCTTAGGGCCTGCTGGTGAGCTATTTCATACTCATTGAAAGAGCCACCAAAACCTTTAACCACCACACTGTGGGGCTGGATAAGGGCTGGGAAGGTGCATTTTAGCTGCTGGGAATGAGGGCTGATCTGTCAGTTAATGAAGAACTTCCAGGCTGTGTAGCATAGCAGAGGAGAAGCACAGTCCCTGTGCCCTGCTAGTAGGACCTCAACTGGGTTCTGCCCTGTGATCTGGGGCTGCCTCTGTAACCTTGGAGGTCCCTCTGTAACCTTGAAGGTGCCCCTGTGACCTTGAATGATGTCTCTATAAACTTAGCCTCTGTGATCTGGGGAGTATCCTGTAGTCTTTCCTCCAGTGCCTCAGTGTTCCCATCTGTTGTAAGGATCAATGTAAGTTAACACAAGTACCTCAAATTACATAGTAAATCAATATTGTTTTCACTTCTGATTGTGTACTGTGTTTGGTGAATTGGTGAGAGTAGGGGGCACCGAGGGCCACCCTATAAAAGTAGAGGGTTGCAAGGTAGCTGGAGTGACCAACTCTGCCAACCACAGGTCTGCCTGGTACCCTGGAGGACCAGAGGTGGTGAGTGCTGTGACCAGATGCGGATGTTAGAACGGTTGTCCTAGCACCAGCATGAGAATGGCCTGAGCAGGCTGAGACTCATAATCAGGAGGCCCTTGTTTGGAGGCTGCATGGTAATTGCAGTGAAACTAATGAGGCCAGAAATAGGTGGAAAAGAAAAGACAGTTCCCAGAGGAGCTGAGCAGTTAGACTCCACCAGGAGGAGGCAATAAGGATGATTGGATCTGGTTTGGGCAATGGAGTGAGTAGTGGAAACATTCCCTGAGGAAAGAAAGCACATGGTGTAGGAGTGAAGAGGAGCATTGGGGGACAGTAATAGCTTCATTTTGGGACATGCTAAGCTCATAAAACCTTGAAATGCTGATGTTTATAGATGTTGCTGCAATTCAGCAGCAAGTTTCCTGTGAGAGTGAACTGCCTGGTCCCACTGTGTAATGATCTAGAAGTGACAGGACCACAGGGCAGGAGGTGAGAAGCTGTGGAGGCCCTCCTGGGCAGGAAGCAGGCTGTCCTGGGACAGGGGGACAGTGGGGCGAGGGGAAGAGGGGTCAGGTGGAAGTCAGGAGTGAGATGTTTGGTGGGGACATCATTGGCAGTAGTTTGGGCTCCTGTGCCCCTTAAAGAACACTCCTGGTGCTTCCATCTAGGCTCAGAGCTCTGTCATTTTGAAAAGACTGTGTCCAAACTGCATTAGGAGCCATGCAGCTTGACCCAGAGATGGTGAGGGTGGCTGTGTTTACTGAGTATTTTCCCTGTACAGCAGCTCATGTCTACTAACTCATTTACTTCTGGTTACAACCCTAGGAAAGAGGATCTCTTAATATTCCCATTTTACAGATGAGGAAACTGAGGCTCAGAGAAGGGGATTGGTGTGCCCAAAGTCACACAGTGTGGTCTGGCTGCTTAACTGTGTCTCATTTTTGACATACACTCATAGCCAATTGTTAGTGTCGGCTGCTGGGTGTGTTCAACTCTTCGCTGGTTTCTGCCAATTTAAGGGGACCCCGACGTTCTTCTCTAACCAGCACTGGCTCCTGGGGAGGTGCAATTGGGCTGTGTGGTCTCGCACCTCTAGGGAGCATGCCAGGGAGCACGGAGGGGCATCCCTTCTTACCAGGCAGGAGAGTCACTCTGTAGGAGCCAACCTGTCCTGCTTTCCTCTTGGCTCACCTCTCCCTCCTGCTCCATCTTCTCCCTGCGCTGGAGGAAAAGAACTCCTTTCCTGCGGCCTGAATCCAAGGGTCTCAGAGCACAGGTGCTGATGGATTAATTTACCCCACAAAGGCAGCAGTCCATGTGTTGTCTACTCAGAGATATTATGCTTATTAGAGATCCTGAACAAGGGCAATGCATAACACAAAGATCTTTAAGATTAGAGTTTCTCAGAGTAGTTAAGGGACTTGCCTGAGGACACACAGTGTCAGGCCGAGTGAGATTTAGAACTCAGAACTGTCTCTTCACTAGCCTAAGCTGTGTCTCCAGCAATTATGGCCAAAACAAAACCAAAACCGAAAAGGATATCATAGAGACCACATTCATTCTCAAACTTGGATGTGTTTCAGAATCACCAAGGAAGTTAATAGACTACATAGGCACAGGCTCTTTGGAGGGAGAACTGGGCCTTTTGCTGTCAGGACAGTCCTGAGTGTGAAAGGAGGCCTGTAAACAGTTGTTGAATGAATACATGATTGGAAGAACAAGTACACAGCTGACTTCGTGAATACGGCAGCTTCCCAAACTGGAGCCCGGCAGAGGCCTATCTTTGCTAGACTAGAATATAGTTTTGGTCCTATTTTCAAATTAACCACACAGCAGAGAGCCTATTAATATTACAAATGGTCAGTTTTATTTTGATATTAGTAGATAAGCCAGTATCTACTGGAAAAAATAGATAGGCAAATAATTTAAAAGACTAAATGTTAATTTTTTAGTTGTAGATTTTTTGGATCGTGATTTCAGTTTTGAATATTTTAATGTGATTTGGCCAGTGGTTTTAAAATGTGTATTAGAATGGGCCATAATATGTAATCAGTTGGAATCTCAGAAAACCTGGCACTTTTTAAGGTTTGAGAATTTTATTTTGGCCATTTTCATGTTAATTTTTTTTTAGTAAACTCCTGTCATCCAGGGAGAAATTTGTCGGAGTGTTGACGGGCAATTGGCTGTCTGGTGTCTTGTTGTTTTAGTTTTGGATGATTTATTTTTTATTGCAAGAGTTTAGTAAAGCAGGCACGGTTCAAAAGGCAGAGGCTTTTTAATTTAGGCCTTTATAATTATGGACTTTATTTTTGTACTAAATCTGAACTGTCATGGGACTGGAGTGGAGATGGAAGGAGGAGGGAGACCAGGAGAAGAGGGAGGAGAGGCGGGGATGGAAGAAAACAGAAGAGTTGACTTTGTAAGTTTTTTATGTGTGTGTTTTTTATCATTTTTTTGAGTTTACAGAGTCTTTTTGTTTCCATTGAGTGTGTAGATAAATTAGTTTGAAGATTTTTACAAGACTTTTGTTGTGCCCATTAAAGTCTTTAATTTTTCTTGGGCCAAATATTGTTAGATACACCAAATATAACCAGACAGACAAAATCTAGAATTAGACCAGATTGAGTATTTTACTTGATGTAGATTTTTATTATTATCTTCATTTTTGGAGGACTCAAGTCTAAATTATATTTGGGACTTTACCCTGACCAGGGTTTGTTTTAGAATGTAACTTGAACATACTATTTTAGACAAGGGTGGAACTTTAATTTATAATTTTAGACTATAAAAATAGAACTTGAATGTATAATTTTGATGGGATTAAAGATAATTAAAGGTGTAGGCATATATTAATGAGGTGTTTATTAGAAAGATGTCTAATTTAGAAGCTATTTTTTTAAAAAGAAAGCAAGCAGTGTCAAGGGAGCCTGGCATGTTGTGGCAGAGAACTAGGGATCTTATAGTCAAATCTTTACACAAACTAGGCTAGGTGGTCACTCAGGGTCAGCAAAGGGGGCCCATACCCCGTTAAGAGGATAGAGTATCTTGGACCAGCTTTGTCTCATCCACGTCTGTGAGTTTCACTAATGGTGGGTTTAGTAAGGTATCCTGTTAGAAAATATGAACACATAAGTAAAATGTTTTTCTCTATGCCGACAATAACAATTTTGAAAATATAATGGAATAATATCACATTCTATTCTTACTGGCATCAAATACTAAATATAATATTAAGTAACATTCAAATTAAAACATTTCTCCCAAGTTTATGTTTAACTTTGAGATCATTCCAAGTAACAACCCAAAGAAGCTTTCTTGAACCTTGAAATGGTAAATTTTATTAAAAAGGATGAATAGCCAAGAAGATATTTTACAAAAAAAAATAAGGTAGAGAAACTTTTACCATTAGATGATAAAATATAAAGTGACTATGGTTTAAGCAGGGTGCGGGTAGAGCCAAGATTTGCAAAGAGATCCATGGAAAAGAGGAAACATCTACTAAAACAAATCACTTACAGATAAGTACTTAATATATGATAAGCATGCATTTTGAATTCCAAGAGAGATTATATTTTAAAATAAATGACGCAGTGTAATCTATAAACTAAAAATAGAAATGTGAAAAAAATGAATCAATAAACCATAGAGTCTGCTTTTTAGGAAAAGACTCACACTCCGTGTGAGCTTGGAAGCTGCTACCACCTCATTCATCTAGAGAAGTTAGTGATGTACTAACTCTGGGTTCTGTACCTGCAAGAGCTGGCTCCAGCCCTAGCTGGCACTACCACTTAATTAGCCAGGCTAACACTGGCTAAGCTGGTTGGCTAAGTAAAAGGGCGTATTACTGGATCGTCTCTTTCCTTGTCAGTAAACTTGGAGAGTGACAGTACCTGCCTCATGAGTTATCATGAATACTAAATGCAGTGGTGTTGCAAGTTCGTAGCAAATAGTAAACTCTCACAAAATGCTGCCAAGAGCCCCAGCTTTCCTGCTGCATCATGCTTCTGCCTCCATAAAGAATTTGTTCTCAGAATTTTCATAAGATGCATGTGGACCTCCCAGATGTTGGCTTCTGCAGTGGCTCATCCAGGGGTTCGTGCAGGCCAGGGGATGAAGGCAGGTGGAGGGCATGGCAGGAATTTGGCTCTAGGCCCTGAAATGGTGACAGATAAACTGGCTGTCCACTCAGAGATGAAATTCACTTTTTAATGATAGCACTTTCTCCCAGACATCAGCCTAAACACAGAGCATGACCAACACTTCCATTTTAAGACCATAATTGGTGAGTCTAGCCCTTAAGCCCTTTCATAGAGCTTCTCTAAAATTACAGTGTTCTCACCCTCCAAAAATACACAGCTCAGTTTGGTCATGTTGCAAAAGTGCCACTTGTATTGACCCTGAAAATAGCAACATGTGGACGACACTTAAGAAAATGAAAACCCAGCATCTCTTGCAGTCAAGCTAGGCCCCAGGTTCAGGAAGATGCAGCTCCTCAGTCTAAGGATGGTGCCCACTGCTCCAGGACAAAATATGGGGGTTTACCTTCCTCTTGCTGGGCCTGTGTGAAACTGGTTACATTATTTGGCAATTTCTCTGGATGAATCTTTTCTCTCTCTCATTTTTCCTTTCTTGTTTTCATGTTAAAAAGTATAGACATGTTATAGACTGAATGTTGCATCCTCCTCAAATTTATATTGCAACCCTAGCCTCCAATGGGATGTTATAAAAAGGTGGGGCCTTTGGGAGCTGATCAGGATGTGGAGCCCTCATGAGGGTATCGGTGCCCTTCTAAGAAGAGGCAACAGAGGGCTCGCTTGTTCTCTTTGATCTCTGCCGTGTGAGGATACAGCAAGAAGATGGCTCTCCATCAACCAGAAAGAGGGCCTCAGCAAGAATCCAATCAGGCTGGCACTCTGCTTTCAAACTTCCAGCCTCCAGAACTGGGAGAAATGAATATTTGGTGTTTAAGCCACTCAGCCTATGGTATTCTGTTATAGCAGCCCGAGCAAACCAAAACACAGCACTAGGTTGTTTTGCTGCTTTATTTACCAGTCTAATTTTAGTGAACCCCCCACCGGTGTGCTGGATGTCAAAGACAGGTTTAAGATAAAAATTATAAGCTTCCCTGTATAGCTAAGAGCATGCTGTTATCAAAGGCAAAGACCCTTTTATACCTGGAAATAATGTTCTGGAAAAGGTGCTTGGCTGCTGCATAGGAAACAAATGGGACAGAAGGAGCATTGACTTAGAGCCAAAGTGTCTGACTCAGTTCTGGCCTAGTTATTTTCCAGCTCCATGTTCTGAAAAATGTCATATCACTTCTCTGAGTTTCTGACTCCTTATTTGTGAAAGAGGCACTAGAGCTCCTACTCAACCCCTTATTTGGGTGCTATCAGGATCAAACGTGATGATGAAGTGAATGTGGTTTGTAAACTTTAAAGTGCTATGTTTGAGATCACCATAGTGTTCCGTGAACACAAGGTAAACGATACCAAATATTTATTAAAGGACACACTACTGTGGTCTTCTGGGAAAAATAAGCAAGAAAACAAGAAAGAAGAAAACATGAAAGTAAGCAAGAAAGTGTGTGTGTGATACAGAGAGAGAGAGATTTTCTTTATTAATGATCACTGATGCTCCCACTGAACATCTCTCTGGGCGTGTTCTGGAATCAGCGCTTCTGAATGATCATGGCAGCCTATCTTGGGAGGCAGCCTTTCAGCCTCTTCAGTGTTATTTATGGAAGTAGAATACATCTGTTGACCTAGATTCACAGTCCTTTCTCTCAGTGGAACCGTAAGTCCACAGTTCAGGGTCACCCTCACTTGGTCTGGCTCTAGGCATGGCCTTTGCACCAGATGGGACGAGCTCATGCAGGCCTCCTCACCTTGCCCACGCCATCTCTGTGGCTGCTACACCACTGCTACATCAGTGCCTCCCTCCCCTATGCTGAGACAGCCATGTCCTATGCATGGGACTGGGGAGGCATTACCAGAAAGCAGTTGAAGGGCACAAGCTTCACTAGATACAAAGGTAGCTCCAATCCTATTCCATTGTATAGGAACAGTGCACTCACAGGCAGGCCATTTTAACTTCTTGTGTCTTATTTTCTTCTTCTTTAAGAAAAGGTGCCTTAGCTGGGGTTTCCGAGAAGCGGACTCTCACGTGGAGATTTGCATGCAAGAAGCTTGGTGCAGGGCACTTGGGATGTAGAAGGAAATGAGGGGCAGGATTGGCCAGAGGAAGAACTTTGAAGCAAATAAAACCATGGCCCCACTGGTCTTCCAGTGAGCTCTGAAGCTAGGCTGGCCCTTCAGATTTGTTTCACTTTGAAGTTAGGGGTCTCAACCTCTGTCTACCCACATGGACAATGCTGGGATACGGGCCATCACTGGGGAAGGGGAGGCAGTTTTCTTAGATCACAGGCAATTCCGGGAGAGAGACTCAGTTGAGAGCTGCCAACCATCAGCTTAACAACAGTTGGGGAAATGAGGGCCTTGGTCCTGCAGGGGGGTCTCAGTCCTGTAGGGGGTCTGGGTAGCACCCTACAGTGTCCCCTACAGAGAGCAACTGATAGCAACTGATGTATCTGTGAAAACCTGAGCATAGTACCACATGATCAACCTGATATGTCTGTTAGTATCATTATTACCTCATATTATTCTAATTGTTGCTTTCTAACAATTATGTCATGATGTTTTTCTTTTCTTCTCAACTTCTCCCCCATTGCACTATGAGCTGCTTAATAGAAACAGCCACGCTTTGTTTGTTTCATTCCATTTTCAACCTTTGTATTCCTAGGCTTGAGCACAGAGTTTGGCTTATAAATAACTTAATAAATAGTTGTTGATGGAAAGACGGATCAAGCTATAGGACTGCATCTGAATGGAGACCACAAGGAGGAGCTCCTGAGGTTGCCTTTGAGGATACTGGGTATACACACTGCTGTCTTCATTACTCACCAGGTGACAACTGTGTGTGACTCTCCCTTGCTTTCTCTTCCAGTCTCTCTGGACTCGTGGCAGTCCCTGGCTCTCTCTTCAGTGGTTGTTGATCCATCCATTAGGAACTTTGATGTTGCCCATGTCAGCACTGCTGCCACCAGCAATTTCTCTGCTGTCCGAGACCTCTGTTTGTCGGGTAAGGAGTTTCCAATCCCCAGGTAGGGTGGAATAAAACCTCACACAAGTGCTACTCAAGATTCTCACCTTAGATAAACACATGGGAACCACGATAACCTAGGGTGCTTGGAAGTAAGGGATTAACCTGGGGAAGAAGAGCTGGGTGAGGTCTCCCCATTTCCCCTCAGGGCAGCCAAGGTGTCCAAGGGAATATGCCAGCCAGAAGATGAGGGACATAAACCCAGGTCAGAGGAAGATTAGAAGAAGGATCTAGTGGGCTAGTCTGAGGCAGAAAAGATGCACATGTACAGCAGCTCTGGCAGTTGACCTCGGATAGCAGGTGGGCTGTTGTGGTGAGGAGGAAGTACACTTGTCTGGCTTACGTGATACAGCTAAGAGCTATTGTTTTGGTAAAACTCGAATTTCCAGAGACATTTTTTTCGAGACAGATTCTTGCTCTGTCACCCAGGCTGGAGTGCAGTAGCACGATCTCTGCTCACTACAACCTCTGCCTCCTGGGTTCAAGCGATTCTTCTGCCTAGCCTCCTGAGTAGCTGGGACTACAGGCACATGCCACCACGCCTGGCTAAGTTTTGTATTTTTCATAGAGACGAGGTTTCACCATACTGGCCAGGCTGATCTCGAACTCCTGACCTTGTGACCTGCCCACCTTGGCTTCCCAAGGTGCTGGGATTACAGGCATGAGCCACCACACCTGGCCTCCAGAGACATTTTTCAATGCAGTTTGAAGAACTTTTTAAATAGGCAAAGCTGTCCACAGATGCATAATTCCTTTAGAGAGTTTTTGGTCATTGTTGGTATTTAAACAAAAGCTAGGTAACCACTTGATGGGAATGTTCAACAAAGAATTTTAGCTTCTGAAAGAGGCTGAGATCAGATAACATTTATACCCCTCCCAAGATTCTAACCCCCTCTAAGGTTCTATGGATTCCACGAATCTCCTTCCCTACAAGGTTGGATAATAATATGCACAAAGCTATGCTTATCTTGCATATTGGACCACCATGTGCAGATATGCAGGTTATGCACTGCACACCTCTTGAGTGGGACCATTCACAGAAATTGAGCAATAAATAGGGCCGTTAGGCTGTCAACATCTGACCCATCAAATGAAGCAGCACTTTTTCAGAACTGTTCTCCGGACTGAATGTCATATAGTTTAAATTGTCTAGTGCAGAACTTGACATGCATGAAGACAAAGTCTAGAGTATGGAGAGCCTTGTTTGAGATTACTTAATCTTTAACCCTTAATCCTTAAGCCCATGGGGAGCCGTGGAGATATATTAAGCAGGGAAATAATAAGAGCACATTTTTAAATTAAATAAACAAAAAAGACCTTAATCCTGTGTGAAAGGTAGATTGATGAGAGGGTTGGGTTTCCCATTGCTACCATTTTATTTCCATCCCCTGGCACAGTGCCTAGGATTTGTTGTAGTGCTCAAATAAATGAGTGATTGTATGACTGATGGATGGATTCATGGATTCATGGTTTCATGGATGCATGATTAAATGAAATGATACATGGACAGAAGGGTGAATGAGTGGATGGCTGGATGGATATATGGATGAATTCATGGATGCGTGATTGGATGAAAGGATAGATGGATGGAAGGGTGGATGAATGGATGGGTGGATGGATGAATGGATAGATGGATGGATTGATTCATGGATGCATGATTGAATAGAAAAATGGATGAATGGAAGGGTGGATGAGTGGATGGGTGGATGGATGATTGATAATTGGATGGATGCCTGAGTGAAGTAACATCTCCGAGGCTCGAGCATCACTCTTCTCTCTCTTCTCTGTAGAATGTTCCCAACGTGAGGTCTGTGTCACCACGACTCTGCGGACCCAACCTGGGGCTGTGAGATGTATGTTCTATGCTGACACGCAAAGCTGCACACATAGTCTGCAGGGCCAGTACTGCCGACTTCTGCTTCGTGAAGAGGCCACCCACATCTACCGGAAACCAGGTCAGCCCAGGCCTATGCCTTTGCAGCCATCCTGGGAAACTGGGTCTGGCTCAGAGAGACTATTTAAGCACATGGTGACTTGGAGGACAGTGGCTTTTGTTAGCCAAAGTTCTGGGCTAGGTGCAGTCACTTGCAGTGAACTAAAGGAAAGTAGAAAAAATTCCTACTCCTATATCACTTTTATTCATTTATTTCTTTGAGTTATAGAAGCCATATTGGTTTTGAAGAGTTTCTTAGTAAAATAATTAAAGAGCCCACTTTTTATTCTAGTTTTGTAGTTTGGAGAGTTCTTTCACAGGCCTCATCTCATTTGGTCCTCACACTAATCCTGTGTGGTGACAGGCTAAGGGCTTTATCCCTGTCTTAGAAATCAGAAGGCGGTAGCCCAGAGAATTTAAGTTCCTTCTGTGATTTCACACAGCTAGTGATGATAGAGCTGGAACTTGGAGCCAGATCACCTAACTCAAGATGCAAAACTGTGCAGCCTAACCATCGCATCATGAACACCTTAGACAGGGAAGCTGTTCCTGGATGAGTTTAGTTTTAGAACATGTGTCAGATACTGTGTTGGTGCTGGGGATCCAGGCAAGGCAAGGGGGAACATCCATAAATCTATCCCTGAGGAAGACTGCTAAAAGCTGTAGAACAGGAAACAGGGGCTGGGCATCTGGGGGAAGCCCCCACTAGACATGTTTATTGGGTGAAATTAAGGACTGTTAACTTGTTGTCTACATCTGCCATCTTTTCTTCTAGAGCAAGGTTCTACAACCATACTTTTGTGTTTCCACTAATCAACTGCTTTTGTAGCATGAATGCAGCAGTAAACAAACAACATGCAAGCCAGTAGATGTGACTGCGTTCTGATAAAACTTTATTGAAAAAACCAAGTAGCAGCAGATTTGGCCCCATGCTGTCCTAGAGCATTGACAGTTCTTTGGTTCTGTCTTGATGCCAGAGATATCCTCCTCTTCTGCCCCCTCCTCAACCTTAGCCTTCAGACTACAAGAGTGTCTTCCAGACCTGTGAGTGGTTTGATTCCTATGTGATGAGATATTAGGCCCCCAGTTGAAAGTCTTGTCCTCAATTTATCTGGACATTTATATTATTTAGTCAAGCTATGTAGATTTTTTTTCTGAGACAGAGTCTCACTCTGTCACCCAGGCTGGAGTGCAGTTGCATAATCTTGGCTTATTGCAACCTCGGCCTCCTGAGTTCAAGCAATTCTCATGCCTCACTGGGACTACAGGTGCATGCCGTGATGACCAGCTAATTTTTGTATTTTTAGTAGAGATGGGGTTTTGCCATGTTGGCTGGGCTGGCCTTGAACTCCTAGCCTCAAGGGATCCACCCACCTTGGCCTCCCAAAGTGCTGAGATTATAGATTTTAATAGTATATTTCAGAATAGTGTAGCCAATCTGTATGGTAGTTCTGCTGAAAAATGCCTTAACATTGAGGTTTGAGTTCTGTAAAACACAAATTCGACTGCTTCTCTATGACTTCAGTGTGGCTAAAATTCAATTTGAAATGTTCACTTCCAAAAGATGTGTGCACATATGCATCTATAGTATCTCTACTTTCACACAGACATTATTTGTTTACAGCTAATACACATGGCCACAGATAATTTTCTTAACCCAGGTAGTCACGTGCCCTCTGTGAGTATCTTGGAAAGAATCTACCATTTCTGCAAAAGAATTTGAAAGAGAGAACTTCACATCTAACATTTTTCCCATGTTTGATCTCATTGAGTTTGGGATTCACTGGCCAGCCTCTGAAGGGAAGACTGAATGCCACTGCCCTTGGGAATGCAGGCCTGCATTCCCCTGAAATTCTTCAGCCCTGATATTTGTTCTGGCTTTGTTCCCACCTTCGGGTGATGCCACGTACATAAAATGTGGCTGTTTCCTGCATAGCAGAATGAGGTTCCACCACTTCAGCAGCCACAGTCCTGAGTGCTTACATGAGACCCCTTGATTTATGATTGTGACAGGAAGTTTGGCGACGAGGAACTGTGGGGGTGACATTAGCCATGATTTGCGATTGAGGTCAGATTAAAAAACAGCAACTATTCCTTCCAGCCTGAGTTTCCACTTTGAGTTCTAACTCATATTCCAATGTTTTTGCAACAGAGAGCCTTCGTTTGCTCTTTTTTTCCTTCTTTTTCTTTTTTTCTGTCCCTGTGTCCTCCAACCCCTGCCAATTCTTTCCTCTTTTTCCTTCCACTCATTCATTCATTCATTTACTTCTGTGTTGGACTCCTGCCATTTTTCAGGTACTAGAACGGATAGACTTCTGCCTGTCTGCCTCTTGGTCTGTCTGCCTCCTCTCCCCACTCTTCTGTTTAGTCATCACTGCAATATATAAATATTTTTATAGAAGGAGCTTCAGAGAAAGCAGAAAGGCTTTGTCTTTCAATCAGCTAAGAGTGGAGTTGAGCAGACCAAACCTACATGTTAGAAAGAAGAGACTTCACACACACACTTGAAGTATCTCTCCATGAGTGATTACCGCTTCCTTTGTGCTGGGCTTTTGAGTCCGGCGTGGCATCAGACAGGCCTGTCTTAAATTCCTGAAAACAGTACTTGGCACTGAGCCTGGGCCCAACAAAAGTTTGCTGAATCAATCAATGAATGAAAGAAAATGGCATCATGGAAACAAGATACGGCTACAGAGAAGCGGATGAATATCACTGGCAATTAGCGTTGCATGGAGGGAGACGGGAGGATGGCAGGCAGCACCAGTGTTGGCCTTGTGGACAAGGAGGAATTTGGACGTAAACAAATGAGAGGGAAGGCCTCACATCCTGGGCACTCAGGGCACCCATGGCACAGAGAGAGGCAAAGCTCTGAACTGCCTCCAACCCTGTGTGCATGGAGCGTGGTCAGAGTTGGGGTCAAGAAAGGTGTGGCTTTGAATCCTACACCACCCTATGTTACCTGTGATCCCAACAGGCCCTAGGCTTCTACCTTTACATCTATTTCCTCACTAATGAAATGTAAATGTGGGCCTACAAACCCTATGCTGCAATTCTGAAATCCAAAAGTCCTAAAAGTCTTTTTTTTTTTTTGATAAGTTTGCAGCTAACTCATTTGGTGGCAAAATCAGACCTGGGGTGGCTGAAAAAATTCTTTTTTAAAATTTACTTATTATACTTTAAGTTCAGGGGTACATGTGCGGATCGTGCAGGTTTGTTACATAGATATACTAGTGCCATGGTGGTGCTTTGTCTCATCCATTGCCCCGTCACCTACATTAGGTATTTCTCCTAATTCTATCCCTCCGCAATCCCCCCACCCCCTGCTATTCCTCCCTTAGCCCCCCACCCCTCAGGCCCCAGTGTGTGATGATCCCCCCCATGTCTGTGTGCATTCACTGTTCAACACCCACTTATGAGTGAGAACATGCGGTGTTTGGTTTTCTGTTTTTGTGTCAGTTTGCTGAGAATGATGGTTTCCAGTTTCATCCATGTCCCTGCAAAGGACATGAACTCATCCCTCATCCCTCTCAGGATGAATAGCCCACACAACATCTCATCACAGAAATGATGGCAGTGTTTGAAGTTGGGGCTGCACTCCAGGCCTCCTCAGGGGATTGGGTGTTGTTTGCTGTCTGCTTCTCTGTTCTATGTATATCTATGTAAAATTGTACTTTAGGTTCTGGGGTATATGTGCAGAACACGCAGGATCGTTGCATAGGTACATACATGGCAATGTGGTTTGCTGCCTCCATCCCCCTGTCACCTATATCTGACATTTTTTCCCACGTTATCCCTCCCCAACCTACCTACCCCCACTGCCCCTCCTCTAGCCTCCCCAACAGACCCCAGTATGTGATGCTCCCCTCCCTGTTTCCATGTATTCTCATTGTTCAACACCCGCCTATGAGTGATAACATGTGGTGTTTGATTTTCTGTTCTTGTGTCAGCTTGCAGAGAGTGATGGTTTCCAGATTCATCCATGTCCCTACAAAGGACACGAACTCATAGTTTTTTATGGCTGCATAGTATTCCATGGTGTATATGTGCCACATTTTCCTTGTCCAGTCTATCATCGAAGGGCATTTGGGTTGGTTCCAGGTCTTTGCTATTGTAAACAGTGCTGCAGTGTACATACATGTGCACGTGTCTTTATAATAGAACGATTTATAATCCTTTGGATATATACCCAGTAATGAGATTGCTGGGTCAAATAGTATTTCTATTTCTAGGTCCTTGAGGAAGCACCACACTGTCTTCCACAATGATTGAACTAATTTACACTCCCACCAACAGTGTAAAAGTGTTTCT